>CAUOFW020001103.1:540657-617824 GCA_963454935.2 Ilex paraguariensis
CACACCCTCTACACACCCTTCTAGTATCCAACCGTTCTCCCTTAGGCATGTCAATACTCAAGGCATGTTCTAGCTTCCCAAAGTCCAAACCCAAACTCAAAGCATATGTAGTGCGTATGAATGAATGAGTAGCACCGGGATAAAATAAGATTCGGGCCCAAGAATTGTAGAGGAGAACAATACCTTCTACAACGACATTGGAAGCACCTTTCTCAGGTTGAGTCAAAGCAAACACTCTTCCTTGATGAGCGCCGTCGGGGACTATAGCTCTTAACGGCCTCTGATGTAATGGCTTCGATAGTGGTGGCTTGTTTGCATTCGTCTGCCCGGTTGCTTGATTGGTCCTCGGTGGAAATGACGGGCATTGATTTTTGAAGTGCCAAACTCTCCACATGCAAAGCTGTGATGCGGGTTAGTGCTTGTTCTAGTCTGTGCAACTTCATTTCCCTAGGCTGTTAGAAGTCTCTGTCCGTCTACCGGGTCTGAACGTCGGTATGGTGCCGCCTGCTACACTCCACTGGTGCTAGTGCCCGTCCTGATTGGACCTCCCTTTGTGAAATTCTGTTGCCGCTGGGTGTCCTCAATATCTCTCTCCACAAGTGCGGCTCGGTCAACTAGATCCCCATAATCTCGGATCTTGAGAGCCACAAGCTTCTCCCTGATGGCAGGCCTCAAGCCTTGCTCAAAACGTTTGGCTCTCCTGACCTCTGTGGATATGAACTCTGTGGCATAGCGGGATAGCTCATCAAATCTCCTCTCATACTTGGCCACCATCATGCTTCCCTGTCGTAGAGCTAGGAAATCTACGCTCATCTTGTCCTTGACGGATTCAGGAAAGTACTTATCTTGGAAGATTTGGTCAAACTCCTCCCAAGTGAGCGCATCGGCGTTCCTTCTTTTCTTTACTGAATTCCACCAATGGTCAGCCTCCCCCTCAAACAGATAGGTTGCCAAGCCGACTTGAAGATCCTCGACAACTCCCATGCCGTCACACATCTTCTTTATTCGACAAATCCATTTATTTGCATCCTAGGGGTTAGAGCTCCCTTGAAAAGTAGGTGGGTGTTATCTTAGAAACTCTCAGAGAACAACCATCCTTCGGTTTTTGTCCCCATTGCCCGGTACTTGGGCTAGTGGATGAACGCCACCGTTGTGGTTGTTATTCCTATTTTGGTGTTGCACTAAGGTGGTAAGCTCTCTTAAACATTGGTAGATGCCGTTCATGGCATCGGGAGGTGGTGGTGGGTTTACTTGGCCGCCACGACCTCATCCACGTCCACGCCTACCGTCCATCCAACACATCAATTCACAATTTAGTTTTATTGATATACAAGACATCCCAACTAGCACTTTAATCTAAAGCAGAAGACGTGTGTAAAATTTATATCAACAATTTCGTTCAATCTAGTCCTAACCCTCTAGTGGTAATCCATAACCTACAGCTCCCATGTAAGACCTAAAGCCTAGGCTTTGAAACCAAAACTTTGTAACGCCCCAAAGCCCACCTTAGATGACATTACAATCTAAAAATCATTCACATCATGAGAGCAACTAAATAAATTCATCATTAAAGAATATTTCATTCATCAAATATAACATTTACAATATCATCCCAAAAGAATAGGCCAACTATGGCCATTAAAATCCCAAAAGAATCAACTACCTTCTCGCAGCAGAATAAACAAAAATACATTTATTAATGTACCAAAATATATCCCCTAATCTAGATCATGGAGAATTCAATTCTAGACATTTCCCTTGGGATCCACGCTTTCCTCCAATTGGGCCTCCCAAGCCACCTGCTCGTTAACTCCGAGCTCTTCCTCTAGACCACAATCTGAAAAATATAGTTTGTAGGGGGTGAGCACTAAGCTCTGTAGCAACATTCCTCCCAAACTCGAACAAGGTTTAGAAAAACATATAAAAATGGTCGATCACATTTCAAAAGTAGCATGTATGAATTTTTGAAAGAAAATGGGGACATTTAAACATATCTCAGGTTTAAGTAACAACAGTAATTTAATGCATAAGTGAAACCAATATACGACTAATAATCCATTCCACCATATATCGTTTCTCCCAAGTTCTTGCGGAATCCCATACTTCCCAAAATTTTTGTAGAAACTATTTCTGGTACAATGAACAATAACCCACCACTGTATTCGTATCTCTAGTCAGAAATAAGATCTCGCATGAATACCATCAAAAATATCCTGGCCCATGTATAACCCACACAAATCCTCGCAAAGGATATCCAATCTTTAGGAAGGGCGTATGCCAACACCATGACAGTGACGTATCCAACCCAAGAGTAGTATACTAACCCTTTTTCCACGATACCCCGTGAGCGATAATGGTTTAGTCCTCGCAAGACACTAACCCCACTACCAGTAGTAGAAAAAGTTCAAACCTACATGGAGTAAGAAGGCGTCTACACACTCCATGATATCCGGTCAATAATAGCCTATGTTTATCCAACAACCACACAAGAGATACAAAACCAACAATTTCCTCAAATAATACACAATTCCATAAATCCCCAATTTCACATGTAGTATTTCAATAGAACAATTGAAGAAAAATGCAAGAGATCATCATCAATATCATTTTGATACTCAACACAAAACACTAAAGTATTCGAAACTAAATTTAAGTGAATGTAGAGGGAGAAACCCATATTTTCAAAAAACTAGGGTTTTAAATCAAGAAAAAGAGATTTCATGGGTATTCAACGCTAAATTTGTTTAAAACATAATAAAAATTGCAAGAAGATCAAGAAATGATGATTTCATAACATATATATAAGATTTAGAGTCAAAGAATACATATATACAAGCCCTAGTCTCAATGAACAAGAATGGAAGAAAACCCCTACCTTGGTGTTCTTGAAGAAATCTAGGGTTTTGATCTTCTTGAAGTGAAAATCTCCTTTGATCTTGTGTTTTTCTCTTCCTTTCTTCCTATCTAAGGTTTACTAGGGTTAGAGATGTTGAAATGGGGCTAAAGGGGTTGTCCTTAAGTATTTATAGTGAAAGAAAAGCCGACTATTTGCGACTTCAAATTTCAGTTTTTTTGAAGACTTTCCGGAAGGTTTTGCCAACTAGATAAGCCTTTTACATTAACCTTCCGGAAGGTTTTTCATCGACCTTCCAGAAGGTTTTATCTATTTTTCTACAAAACCTCCCTTTTTCATTTCCAATTCATTCCACAACCATCCAAATCCAACCCAAGCTTATTCAACATGCTTTTGTACATCAAACCTAGATGGTACAAGTTCTATTACAATGAATTCATATATTTGCAAGTTAAACTAAATTTTAACTACTATTTCCTCCAATTTTTCCATATTAACATTTCAAAAGAAATAATAACTTGTTATATAAACCTACAAACATGTATAAAGATAAAAGTGTGGGGTTTACAAACCCTACTTGAGGTCGATAAGCGCTAATTACATTAATTATATTCTCTTCGACTACCATTTGATAGATATAATCCTATCTTATTTCCTTATAACTGCTACTACACTATCTTTTAGGCCTTTATGTACAACTATTCCTACTCCATTTCTTCATCTATCCTTTCCTGTATAGTAAATCTTAAATCCTGTATTTTCTATCTCCCTTGCTTTCTCACCTACCCACTTAGTTTCTTGTAAGCATGCTATAATAATTGTCCTCTTACTTATGGTGTCTACTAATTCCATTTTTTTTTATCGGTGAGTGTACCTATGTTCCATGTTACTAATCTAAGTCTATCATCGTGGACTAGCTTCCTTATCCCCCACATTCGTCCATGGTGCGGAGACCCTTCTCCATTTATCACCGCACCTAGGAGCCGATGCGGCACCCGTAAATTATTTGTCGAAATGCCCCGAGGTAGGAGCAACGCTCCTAATTGATTTTTTGAAATAGCCCGAGGCAGGCACAATGTGTCACTTATGGGGAACGACCTAGCATTAGTACATATATCGTTGTTTGGATTCATCATGGTGGGTCTGACAAAGTTTTATGCTGGTTGTCTGCTACCTAACGCAACCCTCCTCCTTTATCCTGACTTAGGACAGAAAGTGTTGAATGCAATACTGGTGGAGTTACAAAGTGAAAATAATTTATTCTCGTCTTTATTACCCATTGGTCCCCTGCCAATGGATGCACCCAATCTCCCTATTGTGGTTGGTAATGAACATTCTGGAAAAGGTCTATCTCACTGGGCTTTCTTCTAGTCTCAGGATCTCGTTGTGTCATGCATTTAGATAGGACAAGATATTACATATTACAAATAAATAATTAAAAGGAATAAATTAAATTATTTCAGGCAATGTGGCTTGATCTGAAATGTGTACATCCAAATGTAGGTGGTTAAGTTGTAGTTATAATCCAGTTAAGTTCGTAGTCGAATCTAAATGGAACTACTGTTGGTGTTTTGAAATAATTAGTGACAAAGACCAAAGTGACTGAAACTTTTGAAAATTGAAGTTATGATGATTATAGAGTTTCCTAGATAGAATATAAGATTCTCTCAAATGAAAGGGTTACTCTTTAGCTCGAGGATCTGAACATGTAGTCAATCATCCGGTTGTTATATTTATCCTTGACAGCTCAATTAACCCCTATGTCAATAGCAAGTTAATTGGAGGATAAAGATGGACTGTAACAATTAAGAGCATGACTCCGATGTCTTTGTAGAGATTACAAGAATTGTCAATGTTGGGACTTAACTCGTCTACAAACAAGCAAGTAATTCTACAAATCATCCAGCAACTGTTATATTATTCCATTCTTAGTTAGAGCACAATAATAATGAAGATTGAAAAGTTGTCACGAAGACCTAACTTGAGTACTTGCAATGAACCAATGAATCCTCCTATGTCAAGAGTTAACTTGTCTTAGGAGAGACTCATGATTGTACAAAGTACCTCAGATTTGCTAGATGCATTCAATCATTCAATAAGAAATCAAAAGATAAAATGTTAAGCATAAATGAAATACACAAATATAAATTCTGAATGATTTATAGATGTCCATCACCTCTTATTAAAGAGTGAATGAGAAACTACTCATTCTTCATGGCTTTGGAAAAGCTAGAAAAGTGAGTGATCCTCATCCCTCAAAGTAGATGAATTACAAGATAATGTACACTACACAATAAGTGTATCTTCGACAAAGAATGATTGAAATACTACCCATCTTTCAAGGCTAAAAGAGAGCTAGAAAGGTGAGAGAGGTTCACTCCTCTAGGTGAAGAAAGAAGTTTTTACAATGGAAGCTAATGAAACTAATAATGAAGTAGAAGAAAACTAGTTACTTTTGGAGGGTTTTTCCACTTCCAAAAGATGATCTTTAACAAGTTCCAAGGGAAGGTATTTATAGGCAATAAGGGGGGTAAAAGGACAGATCTAAGTGTTTAAAGTCCATGTGAATGCCACAAAATCCGGATGGAAATTTAATCTTCCTACAACCTGTCTAGGGTTTACGTTTGAAAGCCAACGTCGTTCGAACGCGGAAGCATTTCTTCTTTGATGAGCATTTGAACGTTGTTGGATTTGAACGTGGTACTCATGTAGCTTTTGTCCTCAATAGTATCTAGATGCAACAAGCCTTGTGTCATCACCCTAGCAATCTCCCGGAGGTCCTCAATTATTTCAAGATGGCGTTCAAATGTGGATTGACATTCAAACATGGTCTTTGTTCCCTCTTTCTTCCATTCTGTTCTAGATCACGTGTGTGTTGCTTGAAAGTTTGATGTTGTTGACCTAAGATCCTTGGACAAATTTTCCCTTGAAATGTTATCATTTAAATTCTATCAAAGCATAATTAATCTTATAAAGCATAGTAAGATGTTAATTTTAACTATGCATCACACCCCTAAACTTAAATATTGCTAGTCCCTAGTAATACAACATGTTCAAATGAAAATATATTTATAATGCCATTTTCGTAGGTCATCCGGTTGCATTTAGCATATGCAACATACCGTTAAAACCCTAGATTTCTCCTAGTGGATGAGTGTTGTCTCGTGAGGGTTTTCAATGAAGCTACCCATAAACTCCAGTTAATAGACGTGTGTGTGTAAGATTTCTTGTCAGAATCAGTTAGCACCTTGATCGTTAAGACACCCATCCTTCAATTTTGAATTGTTTTCCAAACACTTATTTGTCATAGGTACATACTCTATGCAAAAATAAACACTTGTTAAATTGTCATTTGAAATTCCCTATGTGGTAAGAATAATCAATCTAGTGACAAGACTTATTATATAGCAAACATAATCTAGTGACAAGAATTATTATATAACAAACTTTCTTATTTACAACCTTCCATGGGTAGCTTTGATTTCACAAACCTTTCTTAGATTGCCCTTAGCAAAAATTCCATCCGATTATAGTGACATTCTCTCAAAGAGAAATGTGATCAGAAGAATGCCAATTGCAAATTCACATGCCCAAAAAATACGGGAGTGAAATCCAAGGAAAACAGACTAATCATGTTTGTCTTAATCTCATGGAGGAATATTGATACAAATAAAGTGACACTATTAACAAACTCCAGATTTTGTTTGACTTTCTGCACATGCATCAAACTCGAGATCAATTAGGGCTTTTTCCAAGTTATAATGTGGTCAGGGGCGAGTGGTTAAAGAAATGACAAATGAGAAGAGTTCAAAATGGGCTATCCAATTTTGTTATAATTGTGCACATTCTCTCATTCTTTTATTCATCTTGTCTTTGGAAAACTCATTCGTGCTTCTCTCTCTTTTTTCTCTTTTCATTTCATTCCCTTTTTCTTTCAAATCACAATTCTTTGGCTAGATTGACTTCTTTTGTATTTTCTTTCTTTCTTTGCTCATCTCCTTCTACCCTTTTGTTTGCCCTTTTTCCCTTTTCTTCTCTTTTTTCATATNAGCAAACATAATCTAGTGACAAGAATTATTATATAACAAACTTTATTATTTACAACCTTCCATGGGTAGCTTTGATTTCACAAACCTTTCTTAGATTGCCCTTAGCAAAAATTCCATCCGATTATAGTGACATTCTCTCAAAGAGAAATGTGATCAGAAGAATGCCAATTGCAAATTCACATGCCCAAAAAATACGGGAGTGAAATCCAAGGAAAACAGACTAATCATGTTTGTCTTAATCTCATGGAGGAATATTGATACAAATAAAGTGACACTATTAACAAACTCCAGATTTTGTTTGACTTTCTGCACATGCATCAAACTCGAGATCAATTAGGGCTTTTTCCAAGTTATAATGTGGTCAGGGGCGAGTGGTTAAAGAAATGACAAATGAGAAGAGTTCAAAATGGGCTATCCAATTTCGTTATAATTGTGCACATTCTCTCATTCTTTTATTCATCTTGTCTTTGGAAAACTCATTCGTGCTTCTCTCTCTTTTCATTTCATTCCTTTTTTCTTTCAAATCACAATTCTTTGGCTAGATTGACTTCTTTTGTATTTTCTTTCTTTCTTTGCTCATCTCCTTCTACCCTTTTGTTTGCCCTTTTTCCCTTTTCTTCTCTTTTTTCATATCCAGAAAGCCTGCTTTTTAGAAAATGTGCAGGAAAATTAGATAACCCAAGTAGGGATTCAGACTTTTTTTGGCTTGGTTAAAGACATGGTTGTTCCAAAAACAACTATCATTTTGAGGCCTAATCATGGCTGTCAAGAGATTATGTATCAACAGGAATGGAAAAAGCACAAAGAAAATTCAAAAATTGCCTAAAATCCTTTTTCAAGCAAGTGCACATATATTTGTCGTGTAAACAAATTCTTTATGGGATACATCAATATACTGCTTTATTTGTATCAATCAAAAACAATCTTAATGAGATTACTCAAGGATAGAAAGTGAAATGCCTTACTTGAGTAAGTGTTGATTTTCTCTCAAAAGTATTGCAAGCCTCAAAAGCTTACTACGGGATTCTTCGTTATCTCTACTGATTGTGTCAGGTTTTCAAAGAATGTCGGTTATATTCCAGTTCCATTTTCAAGCCTGATTCTTTTGCACTCTCTTAAGAATATCAAATACCAATATACATTTGATATTTAAGCATAGAAAAAATACCATTTTTTTAAGAAAATGAGGTTTTCAATCTGGATTGTTAGATTAGATGTCAAACCAATCGTGTACTTAGTCACCTTAGCAAGTAATCTTAATATTTGCATCAGTCCCATCGATTAATAACAAATAATAATGTAATGCTAAAATGTAACACATGCATTAAGAAGATAAATGTAATAAAGCTAACATCATTCATTTTAAAATGTATCATAGTTCAAAACAAAAATACATAAATCATCCAAGAAAAACAAACCCCTATCAAACCAAAGAACATAAATCAAATCTCAAGCTCTCGCCACTCAAGCTGTGATGCCCCAAAAATCGGGGGGTCATTTGTCAACCTGTTGATCACCCATCAACTTGCGGAATACCCGTGGATACCGTGTGACTCGATATCACGCCGTTATGCCCCATTTATCAGGATTTATAATTTAACAAAATTCGGGCAGAGTCTCTTTTGTACGGGGAACACTACCCAAAACACAAACTGTGTAATTTTACAACATTGACCACAACGGGTCTATTTATCCATACTCATATAACAACATGCAATTTTAAATTTAAAAATAGTACATATGAGTTCAATTACAATTTTTTTACATACATTACATGCCCAAAAACTAATTGACATCTTAGTTATACAAAAGCATAGTTTAAAAGGCACAAGTCAGATTTTCTTCATCCTTGAGGCCTTGAATGAGAGCCTTCCACTAGTGTATAACCCGCACTTGAAATTTTTTCCCATAAAAGGTGAGCTACGCTCAATAGTATATCTCCTAAAGAGGCTACTCCTCAAACTAATTGCATATAAAATGTCACATGCAATTCAACAAGCCACAAAGCATTCCAATCAAGAATATGCATCTCAATGTTGGAATTCACTATGTAACGCCATGAAATGAGATTAAACTCACTCATACAACTCAACCCGAGCCCTTATCGACTCCCATCACCCATGCAATGCCATGAGTATAAAACTGGGCATTCCAAGCCCTTGCCATTGATGTTGCATATCCAATGGCCTTTTTATAAAACAAAATCATGTTTTTGGGTTAGGTAGCAGAGTTTTGGTGTTTCACCGCTGGTTCTGCACACCGATATACTTTTTTGGAATTACACCGCCGAAAAGTGTATAAACTAAGTAATCGGGCCTTGCACCTAANTAAAATCATGTTTTTGGGTTGGGTAGCAGAGTTTTGGTGTTTCACCGTTGGTTCTGCACACCGATATATTTTTTTGGAATTACACCGCCGAAAAGTGTATAAACTAAGTAATCGGGCCTTGCACCTAAGGGAGAATCTAGCCCTGTTTGTTATACGTGACACAAGTTTTTCATGCAACCATGTAACTCAGCCGGACCGAGGTCCAACCTTCCCGAGTTCACTTATCAAGCATCGAGAATGTTGTTTGATCCACAATATGCACACACACCCATGCTCATGTCAAATGCCCATGAATGTGATGTTTTCCCATACTTGTGCAATGTAACGTACAATTGCAATATCAATATCATATCCATATGTAATAAATGTCATATGAACCATTTCANCTCATACTTGTGCAATGTAACGAACAATTGCAATATCAATATCATATCCATATGTAATAAATGTCATATGAACCATTTCAGCCACATTTTAACACATTCCATGACTAATCATATCCAAAGCATATAATTACCATAATTCATCACAATGTCAATATATCAACAACACATATCAACATTTTCATTCAACTACAATTCTCCCAAGCATGTTATACATAATCTATGCAATAACACACTTAATTTCGCATTGGTCTTTAATCAAACACCTTCAAGGTACCAAATCATGTAATGACATAAAATGCCCAAATTCATCACATAACTTAAGAAACCATATTAAGTGATTTCTACAAACCCAATTATCAAAAATTCCAAGAAATCACAAGCTAGCAATTTCTAATTACCAATTCATACTAGAATTGAATTTACCCATTTTCATTAAATCAACTACAATAGGCAAGTGTTAAAATACATCTAACAACCTACCCATTTCATATAATCGTCCTAGATTGGAAATAAATCTATTTAGGATAAAAACCTCTTGAAGTATAAAACAATGGTAGAAAAGCCTTCAAGAACTCAACCCAAGCTCAAATCTTGATTTNGTCCTAGATTGGAAATAAATCTAGTTAGGATAAAAACCTCTTGAAGTATAAAACAATGGTAGAAAAGCCTTCAAGAACTCAACCCAAGCTCAAATCTTGATTTTTTCCCAAAATCTCTTTTTTTAATCTTCTATGGTTGCGTAGCCCTCGTTACGTAGATGGATTTAAATACTTAGACCGAAGGATTCCGAGTAGTGGAACTTCGTAGATCGTAAAGAGAAGGTGAAAATTTCTCTCTTTTTTCCTCTCTTCCAATGTTAAAATCCAGCAGAGATGTGTGGAGAAACTTAGATTTTTTGTCTGCTATTTTTGTCCATTTCGCGCAACGCGTTCCCTATTCTCAGGTCCGTTTTCTCCCCGAAACGATTAAATTTTATCCCGATTTCAGCTCAAAATATTTTTATATGAATTTTATTTAACTTATTAAAAAAAATTTGAAACTTTATTTTCGGGGTCATTTTTGAGGTCACCTGGCACCCGGTCGTTTTGTAAAACACAAAAAAATTGACTATCTCGAAATTCAACGAAAATTGTCTGGGTAACTAGATTTCACAAGATGAATTCAATGGTGAGGTCTGTTTCTTCATCCAAGTTCTAGAAAAAATCTAGATTTTTAACCAGTACTGTAGCGACAAAATTAACATTTTACCCTTTTTCATAAAAATTCAAATTTACTTGGATTTTACACAAGTGCCTGAAGGTCCAACAGCTCCTTCACTCATAAAACGGAGAATCTCATCTTGCTTAGCCTCGATGCTAAGCATGATCTCACGTAAAGTCCGTTTGTTGCCTGTCCCAGCATGGGCCCGCTCTGTCTTTCTCTACTTCTCAGCATCCAAGGCATCTTTCCTCGGAGGGTAGTTAGGCCTTGGTACCCATGGTACTGGCCTTAACTCTAAGACAGCCTCCTCATCCACGTTGATGTGAGTCCCCCTCACATACATTTTTATAGCTTTGTTTCATTACCTCGGCACTGGAGTAAAACTTCCTCGCAACCTCCTTCATTGCCTCCCCTCCATTTCTCAAATAACTCTCCCAACCCCTCACTTCCGTATTCGCAGAAATCCCCAACTCTAAATCAAACAACTCAACAGTCCTTTCATAAACAATAGCTTGATTTTGGAAAAAAAATTTCATACCTATTGACCTTGAGAGCATTGGGGAAGCTAGTGCGATTATATCTACGAACCAATGGTGGCCTTCCATCCCTCTCCTCGATGACCTCCTCCACTAAGTTTGGCTCTTGATTGGCCACTATTCGTCTAGCGGGCATTTTCATCCTTGGTGGCATTTTTGGATTTTAGGGGTTTAGAGGAAGAACAAACTTGAAATTCTTTGGTTAAAATTGAGAAATGAGATGGAAAAGGGGTTTGGGTGTTTGATTTTGGATCAAAAATGAGAGGGAATGAGTTTTGGGAGCTTGAATAGTGGAAAGGGAAATCTAGGGTTTGGGACTTTGAAAGGGTTTTGGGGGTCCTAAATAGGAGAAGACGAACTAGGTATTTATACCCAAACAGCCAACGTTCGAACGTGTGACCACTTTTCGAACGGTTATAGAAGAAATTTTAAAATGACGTTCGAACTAAGGTTGCTCTCAGTACTTTGGTTTTATGTATAGATCAAAAAGTACTGTAAGATCATCTAGCTCGAACGTGAAATGGCGTTCAAATGTGGATTCTAAGTTCAAATGTCCATCTGGCGTTCGAACTAAGGCTGCTTGCAGTACTTTGGTGTTTCTGCAAAAACCAACATGTATTGTAAGCTTCTCTCGTTCGAACGCCAAATAAAAATAAAAATTATATATATATTTATATACACATTTCTATAAATAAAATTGAAAGAAGACTAAATACATAAATAGGGCTTGGAAAAATATGGCGTCTCAAGATAAGTCCCTACCCACGCTACAATTTCATTGGTGTTTTAGGACATTCCTTACTCGGCCCACATCTTTATTTAAAAAAAAAGACTTTGTACATCTAAAAAAAAGGATATTTACATTTTTACAAAAGGAGTTTGGACCATTGACCTCCATTCTAAAAACATGCTTTTCCCATAACTTTGTCAAGAAGAATTCTAATTCGAGTCTTGCATTGTCTCCATGTCATTTGAAAAATTAGTGACTCTTTCAATTTCTTGTCGCACATAATGTGTAAGTACAGGGCTGTTATAGTGTGGCATCAGGAAAATCTTTACTCTGCCCATACACTATCCAGTTTAACCGATCAAGTGCATGACCAAAAATTGGTTAAGAACATTAATTGTATTCCTCCATATGAAAGATCCTGCCACATTGTTTACATGCACCAAGTCGTTTGGCACAACGATGTTTAGAAAGAGTGCTTCTTCCACACAATGGTTTCGCTTGCTCTTCTCGGATTTCAATTTTTCTCACCAATCTTGCTTTTTTCATTATTGCAGAATGTACATTAGATGGAAATGTTCGTAAGACGCCTAAATTGAACCAAAAGATCTTATCATCTATGTTTGCAAAGCTTAAGACACCCTATCTAGTTCTTTAACGTCTGCCAGCCACAAAGACGATTGAAGCTGCCTTTAAAGAAATGATTATTTTTTAAAAAATACTATGAAGACTGTATAAATACGAAATACGATCAAGAGAAAATTTTCATAACCCGACCCTTCTCCATGTCGGCAATCCCAAATTTATTCATAATATTCTAGATTTATTAAAACAATTGATTCCATATCTTTAACAAATTTTTCATAAAATCGCTTTAGACATTGACCATTAATAGTAAAAACCTTACAATTTGATAGATTCTCTACCTCCACTACTCCATGTCCAAACACTTGCCTTACAATGTAAGGTCTAGTCCACCTTGACCTCAACTTACCAAGAAATAGGCGGAGCCTTGAATTGAATAGAAGGATTTTCTAGGAAGGAGCAAAGGATTTTCTCACTATGTTTTCATCATTTCTTTTGCAATTTTAGCATTGTCATATGCCTCATTCCTCAATTCTTTCAACTCATTGATCTGAATTTTTCTTGATATTCCTGCCTTGTCCAAGTCAAAACTCATAGTTTTAATGGCTCAGTATGCTCTGTGTTCCAATTCAATAGGTAGATGACAAGGTTTTTCATAAACTAATCGATAAAGTGACATACCAAAAATTGTTTTAAAGGCAGTGCGATATGCCCAGAGTGCATTAGTTAGTCATAATGACCAATCTTTGTGGTCTGCATTTACCATTTTTTCTAAAATCATTTGTATTTTTCGATTAGCCAATTCATCCTATCCACTAGTTCGTGGATGATAAGGGGTTGCAACTTTATGAGAAATTAAATATTTTTTTATCAGATTCCAAAAAGGGTTATTGCAAAAATGAGCACCCCCATCACTTATAATGGATTTAGGAATTTCAAACCTGGACATGATGTTTCCTTTTAAAAATTTGATCATTATTTTGGTGATCATTATTTCAGCATGGAATTGCTTCTATCCATTTGGACACATAATCAACGGCCACTAAAATATATAGATAGCCAAAGGAAGGAGGAAATGGTCCCATAAAATCAATGCCCCAACAATAAAAACTTCAATTACCAGTATGAGGTTCAAGGGCATCATGTTTCTTTTAGAAATACTCCCCAACCTTTGACAGGTATTACATGTTAGACAAAAGACATGAACATTTTTAAAAAGTGTGGGCTAGTAAAATCCACACTACAAGATTTTTGCATCGATTTTTTTAGACGAAAAATGGCCACCACATGCTTTTGAATGACAAAAAGAAATTACCTATTTGATTTCTTGATTGGGGATACAACGCCTTATGATTTGCATTGGATAGATGTTAGCCTAGATAGATGATTTGCCACTACATTTTTGACACCTTTTTTGTCCTTGATGATTAGGTCAAATTCTTGCAATAAGAGAATCCATCTCAAAAGTTGTGGCTTAGCATCTTTCTTTGTGAGTAAGAACTTCAATGCTGCACAATAAGAAAACACAAAGACAAATGAACCAACAAGGTAAGAACAAAATTTTTCTAGAGGAAAAACCACAACAAGAAATTCTATTTCATTTGTGGAATAATTCATTTGAGCATTATTCAAATTTTTGCTTGCATATTAGATCACATAAGGTCTTTTATCCTTCATTTGACCCAATATTGCTCCCACAACATAGTGACTTGCATCACACATCAATTCAAAGGGCAGAGTCCAGTCAGGAGGTTGCATTATTGGAGTAGAAATTAACATTCCTTTAAGCTTCTTAAAAGCTTGTTGACATGTTTCATTCCATACAAAAGTTAGATCTTGACTTAGGAGATGACACATGGATTTGATATGGTACTGAAATCTTTGATGAATCTCCTATAAAATCCTGCATGTCCTAGAATTGATCGTACATTTTAACAGTTTTGGGTGTAGGAAAATTGCCTATCAGATCTATCTTTGCTTTGTCAACTTTTATACCTTCAGATTACACAATATGACCCAAAACAATGACTTGTGTTACCATGAAATGACATTTCTTCCAATTAAGCACCAGATTGGTCTCCTTTCACCTTATCAAAAAATTTTCCATGTTTGTTAAACATAATTCAAATGAATCACATTCACAGAAAAATCATCCATGAATGCTTCCAAAAATCTTTCCATCATGTCACTAAACAAACTCAACATGCACTTTTGAAATGTTGTAGGAGCGTTACAAAATTCAAATGACATCCTTTTAAATGCAAAAGTACCGAATGGGCATGTAAATGTTGTTTTCTCTTAGTCATCAAGTAATATTTCAATTTCATTGTACCCAGTATACCAATCTAGAAAATAATAGAAGGCATGACCTATAATTCTTTCCAGGACTTGATCAAGAAAAGGGAGAGAAAAGTGGTATTTCCTATTCACCAAATTGAGTTTCGGGTAGTCTATTCGCATTCGCCATCCTATGACAACTCGTGTTGGTATCAATTCATTGGCATCATTTTTTACCATGGTGACCCTAGAATTCATAGGCACAATTGGGTTGGGCTAACCCATTTACTATCAAAGATGGGGATGATAATTCCTGCATCCAATAGTTTGAGCACCTCAGTCTGTACAACCTCCTTTAAGTGAGGGTTCAACCGTCGTAGCATATGACAAGAAGGTTTTGTACCCTTCTCTAGGTATATAGCATGATTGCAAATTAATGGGCTTATACCTTTCAAATTAGCAATGGTCCACCCAATGATGCTCTTATGACATCTAAGGACTTCAATTAGCTTAGACTCTCGTAAATTTGCAAGCTTGGATGAAATGACCACTAGATATGACTCGTCTTCTCCTAAAAATGCATATTTTAAGTTAGATGGAAGAGATTTCAATTCAAGCTTTGGTGGCTAGACACTAGATGAGAGTTGATTTTTACCACTTGGGGTTAGTTCTTCAAATTTGGGTTCCCNTTGATCAAGAAAAGGGAGAGAAAAGTGGTATTTCCTATTCACCAAATTGAGTTTCGGGTAGTCTATGCGCATTCGCCATCCTATGACAACTCGTGTTGGTATCAATTCATTGGCATCATTTTTTACCATGGTGACCCTAGAATTCATAGGCACAATTGGGTTGGGCTAACCCATTTACTATCAAAGATGGGGATGATAATTCCTGCATCCAATAGTTTGAGCACCTCAGTCTGTACAACCTCCTTTAAGTGAGGGTTCAACCGTCGTAGCATATGACAAGAAGGTTTTGTACCCTTCTCTAGGTATATAGCATGATTGCAAATTAATGGGCTTATACCTTTCAAATTAGCAATGGTCCACCCAATGATGCTCTTATGACATCTAAGGACTTCAATTAGCTTAGACTCTCGTAAATTTGCAAGCTTGGATGAAATGACCACTAGATATGACTCGTCTTCTCCTAAAAATGCATATTTTAAGTTAGATGGAAGAGATTTCAATTCAAGCTTTGGTGGCTAGACACTAGATGAGAGTTGATTTTTACCACTTGGGGTTAGTTCTTCAAATTTGGGTTCCCAGGTCTCTGCAGCATGAGCCGGGCAACTCTTTGGACTTTGACAATCATCTTTTAACTCAGACGTGATAGAATCCAATAAAAAAGATTCAGCGGAGTTTTCACAAAATGCATCGTTTAAATGTTCATGTGCTAAAGACTTAATGAAATTCACATCTCTCACTTCTTTTTTCCTCTCTTGGGTGCTTGGAAATGTTGAAAATGTTAAGCTCAAGATTCATACTCCTGAAAGTCAATTTCATGACCCCATTCCTACAATTGATTAATGCATTTGAAGTTGCTAGGAAAGATTGACCAAGAATGACAAAAATTTGATTCCCTGGATGTATTGCTGGTTGAGTATCCAAGATAATAAAGTCCACATAAAAGAAGAAGTTGTCCACTTGAACAAGTACATCCTCGACAATGCCCTTTGGAACTTTGATACACCTATCTGCTAACTCTAGTGTGATACATATGGGTTTGAGTTCACCCAAACCCAATGTTGGTAGACTGAGAAAGGGAGCAAATTGACATTGGCTACAACTTCCAGCAATGCTTGTTATATCTTGAAATTTTCATTGACACATGACACAGTTGAACACCCTGGATCTTTTTATTTTGGAGGGGTTTTGTGTTGGAGTATGACACTGGCTTGTTTTGTTAAAAAATCTCTTTTTTGAATATTTTGACTTCTTTTAGAAACTTGGCATAAGAAGGGACCTGCTTTATGGCATCTAGAAGTGGACTATTGATTTTTACTTGCTTAAAAAGCTCGTCAATTTCTACATGGTTATTTAGTTTTTGTGCTTTCTTGAGTCTTTAAGGAAAAGGAGCAGGAATGAGACATAGTGGTTGTGACTCATTATCTTCTTTAGACTCAGTCTCTTCTGCAGAGACTTGTGCAGGCTGCAGCACAGGTGCTGTCTCATTGAGTGGGGATTGTTTGATGGTTTTGTCAATAGATTTACCACTTCTGAGGGTAGTGATGACTTGAGCTTGTTCTTGTGGGGATTCCATGGTTGAAGGATTACCCACATGATATTGACCTTGTGGCTGTTTAGGTTGGGCAGGAAACCTGCCCTTCTCATGTGCGGTCATTGACTAGGTCAACTTTTGGATATGATTTTTGAGATCCTCAATAGACTAAGTGGTCTGGGTTTTGAAGTCATTGAAAGTCAGAGTGGAATGATTGTTGTTGCATGAACTAATTCAATGTGTCCTTAAGACTTCTCTTGTGTGGTGGTTCGTTTGGTTGATATGCAGGAGGTCCTTGTGGTGGTAGTTGTGAACCTTGTTGTGGATTCATGGGAGGTTGTTGTGTGTTCCTCCAACTGAAATTTGGATGATTTTACCACCCTGGATTATAAGTTTTAGAATAAAGGTTGGAATAAGACTTGTTAAAATTGAAAATTGCATTGGTTTGTTCTAACAAGATTTCTTTAAATGCAGGAATGGTAGGACATTCCCCAGTAGGGTGTCCTATTAGCGCATAAATCCCACACACTTGTCCTGTGGGAGGGCCAACAACAACCTAGAGCTTCAAGCTTTCGAGATAAGGTAGTCATTTCATCTCTAGAGCTTCATACTTTTGTTATGGTTTGGCTTCAACAGGGGCAGGAGAGGCTGAGTCTCACATTTGAAAACTCTCAGATATGGTGTCAAAAAAATTGAATGCCTCCTCTAGACTTTTTCCCATGAACTCTCTTTGAGCCATCATTTCAACAAACTGACGTAGTCTAATGGGCAGAGAATCATAGAAAAATCCTACCAAAGTCTAATTTTCAAAAGTATAATGTGGGTAGGTTTGGAGAAGATCCTTGAATCTCTCCCAAGATTGGTAAAATGTTTCTCCCTCTTTAACTGAAAAATTCATGATTTGCTTTTTAAGTGGATTGGTACGGTGTAGAGGAAAAAATTTCCTGAAAAAATCATTTTGTAATGCTTGCCAATTTGGTATTGAATGGGCTTTCAAAAAATTTACTCATTATTTAGCTTTGTCCTTTAAAGAGTTGAATGTTTCACATACCTCCTCAAAATCTTTAATATGCAAATATGGGTTTTCTGATTCAAGTCCATAAAATTGAGGTAGTAATTGCACTGTCCCTGACTTTATATTAACGTTGGCCGCCCTTGTAGGACAAGAGGGGACACTGTTTTGTGTGGGATGCAAATAATCCCATAGAGTTCGATAATAGGAAATTTCCCTTATCTCTCATTATTATCCATGCTATTATCAAAGGAGTCTGCTATTGATCATAGTGAAGACGGTCCAGATTTACCTTCCAAAAAGAAAAGAGGGTCCAGATTGATTTACAAACCCAACGAATTCTTCTGGCGAATTTGGAAAGCAAGGATCGTGCTTAGACATAAAATAAGAATTATATACAGTAAATTAAAAATATATACAACAAATGAATGTCTTTTCACTTTTTACTTTAAAACAATGTTTGGTTCCCCGGTAACGGTGCCAAAAACTTGGCTTGATCCAAAATGTGTACATCCAAGTGTAGGTGGTCAAGTTATAGTTATAATCTGATTAAATTCGAAGTCGAATCTACTGTTGGTGTTTCAAAGAAATGAGTGACAGAGACCATGAGTTTGACGTTATAATGATTATAGAGTTTCTTGGATAGAATATAAGATTCTCTCAAATGAAAGAGTCACTCTTTAGCTCGAGTATCTGGACAAGTAATTGATAAGTGGGTTTTATACCTATGAATTGAGTATTTTTGGCTTGATGAAATTGTAAGTTTTCAATTATTTTATGTTCCTTTTTATTTGCTTTATGTGTTTTGATGTTATTTGGTAGGAATCATCAATTGGAAGCAAACAAAGTCAATTTGGAGCCTAAGTGTTAGATTTTTGAAGGCTGAGCAACAAGGGAAGCTTTAGGCTTAAAAGGGGAAAACACAAAGCAAGCACCTAGGCGCTTGTGTAGGTTCTGGACGCGAATTTTGACCCAAAATTGAACCTTAATGATACTTATATGCTAGGGTTTGAGTTGAAAAAAGATATACTGATTTTGGGGGCTGCTAACATAAAAAAACACCAAGGATTAAAAGAAAATTGAAGACACGGATCAAAGGAATCGACACGAAGAAGATTGGACCTGAAGGCTAGAGAGAGATTGAAGATTTCAACTAAGTTTTCATTTTTTTCTCTTAATTTTACTTCTTAATTTTTTAAGATGTTGTTTAATTTGAGAATGATGTTTTTCAATTACGTTATGAACTAAATTCTTATTAAGATTGCAACAGAACCTGATGTTTAGTTAAATTGATCTACTCTCGATTCTAGTTCTATTGATCATACATGAGTTGTTTGGGTTTTGCACACTGGACATCTTTATCTCTACCCCTACCAAAACCTTCCAGAAGGTTTAGCCCAAAACGCTAGACACCTGTAACTCAAGTTCTGCCACTTGGGGATCTCACCTATGATTCTTCCACTTATCCCATGACATATTCTACATACATACATTGTAGAGATTTGAAAAATAAGGATAAATTTTTCAGTTTTGCCAGTTAGGCACTATTCATGCACCATTTACCGGTAAGGCACTACATATGCATCATTTAGGTATAATTCATGTTTAGGAGCATAATTTGAGTATGTCATAGAAGATAAAACATGTTTAGAATGTTAAAATATACATATTGTGCAAATTTGAGTCTAAACAAAAATAGTTTCAAAAATTGGACAAAAAGGGTATTCCGGGCAGCCTAGGTGGGACTGGCCAAACCTGGCCACTAGCGAAAAAATATATTTTTAAACATTTTTATTTAAAATAATTTTAAGAACTTTGGTTAAAATAAAATGTCAAATTGAGGCGTTTCGGGACGAGTTATAGTATAACGAGGTCCCGGATTCATCAAGGGCAAAAGGGTCATTTTGCACCTTTGCCCTTCACTATAGATACATCCCTTTAGTGTAAAAATATCAATGTTTTTGGTCTGGGAAGGGGTAGTACACGTTCAATGAGG
The DNA here is from genome assembly GCA_963454935.2 of Ilex paraguariensis. Taxonomy (NCBI): domain Eukaryota; kingdom Viridiplantae; phylum Streptophyta; class Magnoliopsida; order Aquifoliales; family Aquifoliaceae; genus Ilex; species Ilex paraguariensis. The sequence goes on from CAUOFW020001103.1 coordinate 560,828, forward strand.
AAGAATAAAGAAAAATCCTAGATTCTTCAACCTTCAAGCCACCAAAACTCAATCTTAGGCTAAGATTTTTGCAAGACTTCCTTCTAAGAAGTTGTTCCTCTCAACAAGAGCTATATTATCACTGATCGGTTCGGCTTTGAAGCGAACACAACTCCATTGGTTTGAGAAAAACCATTTTAGGTATGATATTTTGCTAAGTTAAGAATAGATTTAAGTTTTCTTGTCTTCCTATGTGTTGATTGGATGATTTAGGTGTCTACTTGATGTTAGAAAATCATTTAGTTGGTAGTTGCTTTAAAAACTTAGAATTTATGATTTAAGTACTTTTGTGTTTTTTTGAGTTTGTCGACAATTTGTTGCTATGGTAAAGGTGTGTATTGCTTATGTGTTAGATTATTATATTCTAACTTATATTCATGTAGAGAAACTCTTGTGGTTTGAGAGTTATGATTTATTATATGATTTAGTAGTTGTGTATTTGTAGTTTCTTTGAGAAATTGTGAAAGTAATGAATATGAAGCTTGATAATATGTTTAATCCATTGAATGGTGCTTCACATGCATGTAGATAAGGCGTTTGATGAAATGTTTCATAGAATGTACATTGAAAAAAATTAAGGCATCTTAGCATACATGAATCCTTGGAACATAGTGTAGGTTGAGTACTTGGTGCTATGCATTATGAGGGTGTAGATCTTGTGGTGAAAAACTCAAAATCTGGCCAATGACAGTACTCACGGACTGACGGGGGCGGACCGTGAAGCGAGACATGGGTGGCATAGAGTTGCATGAGTGTGTCATGCATATTGACGTTGCATAGCATTGAGGGATTACAGGGTTGTAACTTTTAAAATGTACACTTGCACATGTCATTCCTTAAATTTGTTCCTAGCATTAGCACTTTGTCATATCAGTAGTTGAGTTGACCTATTCATGGGATATCATATTACAGATGAGGCTCCCGGTACTTGAGACTTAAGGAAGTCTTAGAGGAAGGAGAGGAAAGGGACTTGAATGTATATTTGGCCATTTGGCATATTTTGTATGTATGGGCATAAGTCCAAATGACTTGTATTCTAGTTTGAAAAAGTAGTGGATTAAAGGTCTTGAACCATTTTAATGTGTAAGAGTGTAAACTCAATTGATATTTGGGATGTCTTTATTTAATAGGTATCATATGTGTATATTGGGGCAATTAGATGTATATGTTGAGAATAAGAGATTTATGTTTAATTTACATGGGTTGTGGCCACTGAGTGAGGGTGGATTGTGATATAATTATGCATATGAAATATTGTGAATATTAGGTGGGAAAAAGGCTTGGAAACAAAGGAGGTTATGTCGAAATTTTATGAAAAATTAAAAGACTTGTTAAGTGTATAAAACACCTTTTAAATAGGTGGGAAGGATGTCAAAAGGGGGGGTTTAGAAACCTTGAAGAAATAGGCTAAAAATGGAAGAAAAGTGGTTTAAAAAACTTTGGGAAAACATACAAAATGAATGAGAAACCAATTTATCCAACCTAATGACCTTTCATTTATTTTTCTTTTCCATTTTCACTCACTCCCCGGGTTTGTGAAAATTTGGAGTGTGACATACATGTCTTCCTACACCCTAAAGTCAGCTTTGGAAGATGGAGGATGGGAAAGGAGGGGAGAGAAGAAAGGAGGCATGATGGGTATAGGCAAAGCTTGTCCTCGCTTGTCCAACCCATCAACTCACCTCCTATTGATGAGAGACCTGCACACACAAACTATAGGAGCCTCATGGACGAAAATGCAAAAAAGTTACACCAATGTAGACCATTATTCAGCATTGTAGAGTGAGAAACTTAAGGAAGAAGACATAATTTTAAAGAGAGAAGTTGGATTTTTGCATTTCTTTTACCCATCTCACTTGTAGTAGGAAAACTCTTGTAATCTTCATTTATTGCACTTTAATTTCATTTATTTCAAATGCATTTCAAGTTTAGTTATGTATCTTTGAATCTATCATTGTCACATAGATCTTGAATTGTGAATTAATTATTTATGTTTTATGCAATTACTTTCCATAGTTTTTAATTTTATATCTTTCAAAATTTATAGATTAATTTGAATGATAATTAGTAAAATTTTATGCTATGTATAATTATTTCACTATTCATTAACTTGATTGAGTTCTTGGTATGAATATTACTTTTGATTCCTTGCGAGTTTCATATAGAACTAGCTCTTAAATTCTTACTTTCAAAGTACTTGCTTATTATTTTCCAAAGCTAATTATTCCAGTTGACTGCACTAACGTTACAAATTAACTAAGATAATTATAATTGTATAAATATATTAACTAAAGAGTCATTTTTCCAATTAATAAATTACTTCTAAAATTTCCTGTTTTATTCTAAAAAGCAATCTCAACCTTTAAAATCAATTTTACATGTTCTTCTTTTACCTTCTTTAAAAAATTTCCAATCCCTGTGATTTGACTTCGGACTTACCGAAAAATTATTACTTCTTGACCACCTGCACTTGGATGTACCTATTTGGGATCAAACACTTTAATAGATCTTAAATAACTAAAAAAAAAAGGGTCAAAACTCTCAAGATAACCAACGCTTTGATACCAATTGAAATGGCGATTTAGATCGACCTTGACATACAGAACTTAGGCGTACCTAATCTAGAGGGAGTGAATAGGTTTAGGCACTCGATTATAGAATTTTTTGGGAAATTGTTCATTATAATTGACTAATTTCATAGAGTCTTGTTGTAAATCTCAATCTAAGTCTTTGATCATGATGTTTGAATGGAATGAAATTATTTTAGCATGCATCCATAAGAATAGATACCGTATAATTTTGCATGTCACCGGCTATTTTCTATTTAATGATCCCTCTTATTTAGAAAGAATTTTGGATTTCCGTATTTATTTCTGCAACATACAATCTCTAACCCAGAATGAATCATTGCTGGAGTCACGAGTCGTTATAAATGGGAGAGCATGTATGTGTCTATTAAACAACTTTTCCCAATATTTCCTTTTTGACTATACTGCTAATGATGGTTGCGTTTGGAAACCCATTGTTTTTGCTTTTTTTGTTTTTATTTTCAATTTTTATTAAAATTAAAAACAAATACATTTAGTTCATGTTTTTATTTTTTCTTTAGTCAAGTTGTTTTGAAAACAAGGGTGAATTTTGAAAACAAGAAAATGATGTTTTTGAAAACACAGAAAAATGAAAACACACAGGGCTGAGTGGGACTTTTAATGAGGTCTAGCCTTCGACTTTCATCAGAAGTAAAAAATAGGACATTTTTTTTAAAAAAAAAAAAAAAAGCTCCCTCCCCTTCTCTCTATCCACCCCCTCTCTCTCACTCTTTAATCTCTATGGGATCTACGACTGCAATTGTGGGCGAAGCCAGATGCGGATTTAGCTGCCCCCCACTAGAATTTTAGAAATTTTTGGTGCCTAGGTAATATTTTAAAATTTTTGAATATTTTTACAAATTGCCCCCACTGAAAAGTTATAGGTATAGTTCTATATAGGAGAACGTGTGGGTGTGTTTCATAAAAATAACATTAGATTAGGAGAACACTTCTTGCCTCCTGGTTTCGATTTTTCATTCATCTCTTCAGACTTCCTTCTTTCCTTTCTTTGGCCCCTTATGTCGTTCCTGTTGTGAATTGGAAGTTCCTTTCTTCAACTGAGTTTTTCTCTCTTTAGTGTATCTATGTTCCCTTTTAATGTTTTCCTTGTCTTCAATTGTCCCCTTTTTTTGTTATCAATTCCCTCATTATTTAACCAGTCGATTGTGAAAATTGCTGAGAACTTAGTAAATTCTATGAAAGCTATCGTGCAAAAGGTAACTCATACACGATTTCTTTGATTTCAAAATTTTTTGTATTTTTTGGCACTGTGATAAGGCTTCTACCCATTTGGTTTTTTTTTACCCATTTTATTTTTTACCTAACAGTGGATGATAGAACCACAATTATCTATATTTGAAATAAACAATGATGATTCAAACAATTGATTTTTGATCTCTTTGAAATATTAGTTGTAGTGTTGATTTCTTTGGGTATTAAACGGTGGTGAGGGTATAAAGGAGTTTGATTTTGCAGAATGAATTCATCGATAGTTTCGGTGTTTAGCAATCATCTGTTTGTGAATTATAGATATAGTTGAAATTTATATTATTGCAATTAAAAAGTAGTCAGTTCCCTCTTTGTTATTTTTAGATGTTGGAATTAAAACTGGGGTTTGAATTTTTTATATTAATTGGATTGCTCTACATATAATTTGGCAGTTAAGCATTATATTTTGGATTAAGTTATTTTGATTAATTGGACTTGAAGAATTTGATTATTATAGCTCAGATTGTTCCTATATCTAAGTTCGACTTAATAGAGTTGTAATAGAATTAATTTTTTTAAATTACTGTTATTAAAATTTCTCCATTTATTTTGTTACTTATGATTTTCTTGTAATTTATTTGTTAAAAACACAATGATGGGTANAGTTTCGACTTTTCATTCATCTCTTCAGACTTCTTTCTTTCCTTTCTTTGGCTCCTTATGTCGTTCCTGTTGTGAATTGGAAGTTCCTTTCTTCAACTGAGTTTTTCTCTCTTTAGTGTACCTATGTTCGCTTTTAATGTTTTCCTTGTCTTCAATTGTCCCCTTTTTTTGTTATCGATTCCCTCATTATTTAACCAGTCGATTGTGAAAATTGCTGAGAACTTAGTAAATTCTATGAAAGCTATCGTGCAAGAGGTAACTCATACACGATTTCTTTGATTTCAAAATTTTTTGTATTTTTTGGCACTGTGATAAGGCTTCTACCCATTTGGTTTTTTTTACCCATTTTATTTTTTACCTAACAGTGGATGATAGAACCACAATTATCTATATTTGAAATAAACAATGATGATTCAAACAATTGATTTTTGATCTCTTTGAAATATTAGTTGTAGTGTTGATTTCTTTGGATATTAGACGGTGGTGAGGGTATAAAGGAGTTTGATTTTGCAGAATGAATTTATCGATAGTTTCGGTGTTTAGCAATCATCTGTTTGTGAATTATAAATATAGTTGAAATTTATATTATTGCAATTAAAAAGTAGTCAGTTCCTCTTTGTTATTTTTAGATGTTGGAATTAAAACTGGGGTTTGAATTTTTTATATTAATTGGATTGCTCTACATATAATTTGGCTGTTAAGCATTATATTTTGGATTAAGTTATTTTGATTAATTGGACTTGAAGAATTTGATTATTATAGCTCAGATTGTTCCTATATCTAAGTTCGACTTAATAGAGTTGTAATAGAATTAATTTTTTTAAATTACTGTTATTAAAATTTCTCCATTTATTTTGTTACTTATGATTTTCTTGTAATTTATTTGTTAAAAACACAATGATGGGTATTGAGTTAGGGTCTTACTACTGAATTGATTTTTGAACTAGGATAAATTTAAAAAAAAATATTTAAAGTTATTAAGGAATTTTATGTTGCTCCACTGAAGATATAGTCTGGCTCCGCCCCTGGGCGAAGCTCTAGGGGCTTATGATGGACTGGTGCTGGTGGTAGGTTTTCATGGGGGTGGGGTTGGTGTTGGATTTTGGGGGTTGGTGGTAGGTTTTTAGGAGTGGGTGGTGGCGGGTTTTGGGGGCTACTGGTGGTAGGTTGCATGGTGGGTTTTTAGGGGTGGGTGGTAATGGGTTTTGGGGGCTGGTGATAGAGGGGATCGGTGGGGTTGGGGGGTTGGTGATGGTGGATATTGGTGGGGTTTGGGTAGTGGGTATTGGTGGTTTTCAGTGGTGATGGGTGGTGCATTACCAATTGTATTTTAAGGAGTAACTTATTTGGGATTAAAAAAATTAACCAAAATAACCATAATATCAAAAAAAAAATATTTTTTATTTTTGTTTTCGTAATTTTTTAAATATAAATGAAAACTAAACATGTTTTATATTCTTAATTTTTATCACAAAAAAAAAAAAACAAAAACAAAAACGTTACCAATTTTTTTTCTGTTTTGTCTGGAAGTGTTGAAGCATACTTAAAAGATCTATACTAAGTTGTTAATTTTGTGCAGTTTAGAATAGATATTCTAGAAGGTATATAATTTCTTGGTGTTGGTTAATTATTATGTGGGTTTGAACTACCACAATTTTGCGTTTACATATATTATGGTACGTGTATTTCATTTAATTGAGCTTAGTATTTGAAAATTTGGAGCTGCTATTAAATTTTGTGGACTAGTTACAGTAAAATGTGTCCATCTAAGGACGAGGATCCTTAATACTTTTTTTTTGAGATTTTATTTCATGGACATGAAGAATCTTTTACCAAAATAGATANTTTTGAGATTTTATTTCATGGACATGAAGAATCTTTTACCAAAATAGATAAAAATGTATTAGAAAACCAAAAAATAATCAGAAACTCATGTAAGTGTGTGGCACTGATTCAACACCAATGTGGAGTTCATTTCCATTTAGTTTTCTGGCATTGTATAATTTTTTCTTTGACTGTTGGAATTGATAAATATTAGGTNAAAAAAAAAAAAACAAAAACAAAAACGTTACTAATTTTTTTTCTGTTGTGTCTGGAAGTGTTGAAGCATACTTATAAGATCTATACTAAGTTGTTAATTTTGTGCAGTTTAGAATAGAAATTCTAAAAGGTATATAATTTCTTGGTGTTGGTTAATTATTATGTGGGTTTGAACTACCACAATTTTGCGTTTACATATATTATGGTACGTGTATTTCATTTAATTGAGCTTAGTATTTGAAAATTTGGAGCTGCTATTAAATTTTGTGGACTAGTTACAGTAAAATGTGTCCATCTAAGGACGAGGATCCTTAATACTTTTTGTTTGAGATTTTATTTCATGGACATGAAGAATCTTTTACCAAAATAGATAAAAATGTAGTAGAAAACCANGTTTGAGATTTTATTTCATGGACATGAAGAATCTTTTACCAAAATAGATAAAAATGTAGTAGAAAACCAAAAAATAATCAGAAACTCATGCAAGTGTGTGGCACTGATTCAACACCAATGTGGAGTTCATTTCCATTTAGTTTTGCCTATGTGCGTCTTGACAACCAAAAAATATGCCACATTCCTTGTTTTCTGGCATTGTATAATTTTTTCTTTGACTGTTGGAATTGATAAATATTAGGTCTCATCTTTCGGATTTCAAATTATACCTGTAATACGTCCATATATGCATATATTTGTCACCTTGTCAATTATCATGTGTANGTTTTCTGGCATTGTATAATTTTTTCTTTGACTGTTGGAATTGATAAATATTAGGTCTCATCTTTCGGATTTCAAATTATACCTGTAATACGTCCATATATGCATATATTTGTCACCTTGTCAATTATCATGTGTAATGCACTAAGTTTGAATATATAATTTATAAACATCGGTCGTTAGAAAGTGAATGACATGAGGATGCATGGGCACAACACGACTTTGGCACGAGAACACGACCTAGAAATGAGCATAGGCAAGGGACTCGCACAACACTGACATACGTTTTTAAATATTTGATGGACAATTGCTATATGTTGCTGGCTTGATAAGATGGTTAAATGTGAGAACAATTTCATAATTTTCGTCGATAAATCCTCATGTTGAACAAAACCTGGTTGGTTGGCTGGCTTGCCTTTTTTTGTGGGTAATGGTGTAATTAACGTGGACGAACAGAAGGTCGATATTATACTTGGCAACTTGGATCTGAACTCCTAGGCTCGTGAGGATCGTAACAAAGAATTTCAGGGATTGGGGGAGATTACACAGTGAAATTATAGTGATTCACTAGGTTGGGAGCTCGGTTNGATCGTAACAAAGAATTTCAGGGATTGGGGGAGATTACACAGTGAAATTATAGTGATTCACTAGGTTGGGAGCTCGATTAATCCATTCTTCAATGGAGGCTCTTGTTCCTTTTTCCTTTATTCATCATTCAAAAGGTTTACAAGATTGATTGGATCTGTCCCCGTCTCTTGGGGGCGTTACATAATATTTATAGGGATTTCCCTAGTTCTACGAGATCTGCACCTAGATCCTTGCCATTTATCCAAGGAACTCTCCTTGATCTTAAGAGAGGATCTTGGCTGGTTAAGGATCTTGTGCCTTGAATATAGCCCTTTGCCACCTACAAGATTGTTGTTGTCATCCAGCTATTCCCTTATCATTTCTGATGTTATCACGTTTGGGGGGAGCTCTAGCTCTGATCTTCTGAGCTCTGCGTATTTTCCCTGACTTATTGGTCATACCTGCTTGTTTGTCCTCCGCTCTTGGGCTTATACTTAGAAATTATTCTGAGTATCATCAATTACCCCCCAGCCCTTAGCCTAAGTGAACTTGGGTAGGGGCTGAGCTGAGGCTTAATTAAGGCAGACCTCCAGACGCGGACCTCGATTTGCACGCGAACAGTTTTTTGACGGTCTTAGGTAATCATTTTACTTCCTAGTTTTTGTCCACGTTCTCCACTTTGTACCGTTAGCTTTAAATACCCCTGGACCAATGGTTCTCTCCTCACTCTTCGAATTCTCTTTGGCTTTCCCTCTCTCCTTTGCGACTTCATCTTCCCCAATTCGCTACTGTTCTTAGGGATTTTACAGAAAGATGATTTCCTCTAATTTGACCCGAAGGCTTAGCGAGGTTTGCTTTTTCGTTCTTCGCTTCAAAGGATTAGGTACATTTCTTGTCCTTTTTTGTGCTTCTTCATCCTAGACCCCTCAAATCTGAGGTGGTTATTGCATTTTTAGACCTTTCGATTCTGCTACTTCAGGAACAGGGGTCGATCTCTGTCTCATATTCCCCTCTTCTTAGACCCTTATTCAACCACCAGGGTTTTTCTTATTGGCAGTTGTTGTGTTGCCTCCCAGACTCTTAGAGAATGTTTCTCGAATATTCCTCCCCTTTATCGCTCCTTTAGTCTTTCTTTTTATTGTCCCACTATGTCTGCCCCTTCTGGAGCTACTCCCTCCTCAGTTCCCCCCCTAGGGAATAGATCTGCAGAGGAGGATTCTGATCTAGGTGAGGTGGGAGAGGAGATTGACAAATTCTCCAGTGTCGATTATGTTGAAATTGAGGGAAACCTTGTGGAGATTCCCTCCTCGGCCTCTCCTGCGCCCCAAAATCCTAACAAAGGTAAGGCCAAGGTGGGCAATGTTGGTGACTCCGGCAGCGCTGAAGGTGTAGGGGCTGCTTTTAGGACTGCAGAGCTCACAGGCTCCAGCGAGGTCACTCCTTCCTTTATGAAGCTTCTTAGTGCCCTTTTTGGTTTTCCTCATGGCATCCAGTATTGGTGCCCAGATGAATTTACCCCATATGTCTCCCAAGTTCATAAGAAGGTCTATTTTTTTGTGGCCGCCTTCGACAATGGCTTTCGTTTTCCCATGCACCCCTTTATCAAGAGTGTTTTGCAACACTTTAACTTTTGCCATGCTCATATCTCCCCCAACTTCTGGGGGATTCTGGTGGGCCTTCTCGTTGTCTTTAAGAAATACAAGCTTGGGGTTCCAACTGTCTCTTTGCTCATGGAGTATTTCAATGTCAAGTACACCCCTACTGATGGTTTNTTGGTGGGCCTTCTCATTGTCTTTAAGAAATACAAGCTTGGGGTTCCCACTGTCTCTTTGCTCATGGAGTATTTCAATGTCAAGTACANCTGGTGGGCCTTCTCGTTGTCTTTAAGAAATACAAGCTTGGGGTTCCAACTGTCTCTTTGCTCATGGAGTATTTCAATGTCAAGTACACCCCTACTGATGGTTTCTTATATATTTCTAAACGGGTAAAAGCTAAAGCAATTATTTTTGATCTCCCGAGCTCTCATAAGGGTTGGAAAAAACTTTTCTTCTTCTTGGGGGGCAATCATTGGGAGTACAATCCTGCAGATAACTCAGATTCCCTTCCAATCCCTCAGGTCTAGAAAGCCCCAAATAACTTGGGTAAGTCCTCCTCTGAGTGAATTTGTATCAATTTTAGGGCTTTTTAGGCTAATCTTTTTTTGCTTATTTTACCCTGCTTCTCAGGTATCCGCCCTAAACTCAGTGTTACAGACAAGCGAATTTCGCGATCCTTAGAGGGTTNATAATCTTTTTTTGCTTATTTTCCCCTGCTTCTCAGGTATCCGCCATAAACTCAGTGTTACAGACAAGCGAATTTCGCGGTCCTTAGAGGGTTGCAGCTCAGAGAGATATTCTAAGCTCATCAAACTTTAGGTTCTTGTAGCGGAGGGGTTTAGTTTCCTTGAAGTAACGATAGAAGCTCTCATTCCTCTCTCTGTTGTTANCTAATCTTTTTTTGCTTATTTTACCCTGCTTCTCAGGTATCCGCCCTAAACTCAGTGTTACAGACAAGCGAATTTCGCGATCCTTAGAGGGTTGCAGCTCAGAGAGATATTCTAAGCTCATCAAACTTTAGGTTCTTGTAGCGGAGGGGTTTAGTTTCCTTAAAGTAACGATAGAAGCTCTCATTCCTCTCTCTGTTGTTAGTGCGGAGGAGGCAATTGGTATGCCTTGGCTTCTCCCTTTCCAACTTCTTCTTTTGTTCTGCTTATATCTTCTTATCTATTTTTGGGCTCTCAGGTTCATCTGTGACAAAGCCATCCACAGCAGAACTCCAAGCCAAACTNAAAGTAACGATAGAAGCTCTCATTCCTCTCTCTGTTGTTAGTGCGGAGGAGGCAGTTGGTATGCCTTGGCTTCTCCCTTTCCAACTTCTTCTTTTGTTCTGCTTATATCTTCTTATCTATTTTTGGGCTCTCAGGTTCATCTGTGACAAAGCCATCCACAGCAGAACTCCAAGCCAAACTTTCTCTGCTAAAGAAGACCAGAGGTAGTGGTAAACGCAAGGCCGAGGTTGGCTCGGGTAGTGAGGATGCTCCTCCAACCAAGGTACAGAAAACGGTCGTGCCCCTTGGCTCTCCTTCTTCAACTCCAACCTCAACCATTCATCATTCTTTTAACCCGCGGGCCGTAGAGAGTTCTCTTCCCACAGGGTCTCCGCTCACCCTTAGCAGGGTTCTTGAGTAAGGGCAGATTTTGCCAACCTCTTCTGAGGTCGATAGGGTCCTGGGAATGATTTCTCACTTGCTGCCCACCCCCAGCTCTCCTGGGACATCCAGGCAATTTACCCCGTCGCGCCCTGTGGGCACCAATGTCGGAAAGGAAAAAATCCCCAAGGTGGAAAGTAGTCAAGGCTCCTTCTTTGACAATATTAAGCTCGCTGCTGGGGTGATCAGTTCCATTCTTCCCGAGTCAGACATTTAAAGAACTTATTTCATGCCTCTTGAGACTTCCATAAGCTCAGCTCTTCATGGAGCGACTGTTGTAAATGCCTATCTCTCTCTTTCACCTTCCCCTGCATGTTATGATCTGGTGCTAACCCTTGTCTCATCTTTTCTTGCTTTCAGCTAGCCCTCCACGTGAAGGGTTTGATGAAGAGGATCCGCTCCTTGGAAGGTTCAGCCAAGGTCACACAAGCCTTCGAGATGAAAATTGCTAAGCTGTCTTTTAGCAACGAAGATCTTCACATTCAGAACCAGGAGCTCCAGGAATGGGTGGAGAGGCAAGCCTCCTTTATTCGGGATCTGGAGGCAAGAAAGGAGAGAGCTGAAAACGAGGAGAAAAAGGCCAAAGAGGAGCTCGAGCTTAAGAATGATGCTTGGGTCAAAGCTTGTGGAAACTCTTGAGGCCTTGCGTTCTTTCAAGAACATGAAAAAGGAGTATGATAACGTGGCTGAAGTAAATGACGCCATCCACCAAGATCTTGAGGAAAAGAAGGCCACCATACTCCAGAAAGATGATAAAATATCCCAGCTAAAGGAAGACATAGCCCAGCTGAAAGATGATGTATCTATGAAATGGGTCACTGGGTGGCTTGCTTTCCAAGACGTTGCTAAAAAAACATATCCCGATCTGAATTTTGACTATGACATCCCCCCTGAGGAGGAGGCGGAAGGAACTGCTCAGGGGACAAGAGCGAAGCCTTGGAGTCTTCTGCCGCTAAGTTTCCTGAAGCAAATACATTGCCTATTGCTTCTGCCATTACTCCTTTCTCAACTGATCTTGTTTCTCGGGCATTGGCCTTCAATTCGCCATCATCTAGTTTGAGGTCCCTGTTTCTGGGGGTCCTGAGACTTCTTCTTACATGCCTGCTTTGGATCCCTCAGGGGTTTCAACTGCTGAGCTACCATAAGCACTATCTTTTGACTTGCTAGGCCGTCCTGCTACTAAGCTGTTAGACTCCTCTACTCCTGCTTCNAGCACTATCTTTTGACTTGCTAGGCCTTCCTGCTACTAAGCTGTTAGACTCCTCTACTCCTGCTTCAACTACTTAGGAATCCACAATGTAAAAGAATATTTTTTTTTCTTTTTTTCTTTTTTTTTTGTTTGTTTCATTGCCTTTCTGCAGCACTGATGTAATTGTTTACATTGATGTAATTGTTTATCTTTTGAAGTGAATATCCGATTTTACTGGACTGTTCTATACTTCATGTTCTCCCTTGCCCCCTTTGCTTCAAGCAGTGCTGAGTTCTCGTGTTGTTTTACTTCATCGAGTGCAGAGTTTTAGTGTTGTTTTACTTCATCCTTCCCTTGCCCCCCTTGCTTTGAGAAGTACTGAATTCTTCTTAAAGTAAATTTGTTGAGACTACAAGCTTAAATGAGCTACTGTCTCAATGAGGTCCATTACAAGTGCATCCATGAGGGCTTTGATGCAGGTCGAGCTCGGCAAATGCCAGTCCCATTTTAGCCAGTACACCAAGGAGGGTCTTGAATCAGCTGGCCTTATGGAGATGTTTTTAGAGGTCTATGTTGTCATACGAGCTGGACTTGATCCCTAGACAATTGAGGAGTAGGGAGCTACCCAGGAGGGTTCATGCAGCCGTACGAGCTAACCTTAGCCTTTGGACATCTGAGAAGTAGGGAGCTCAAAAAGTGTACCAAGATTGCCAAGTTCTATTATAGACTTGAAGTTAAGCTCCCAAGTTATACTACAACTTATTGTACTGGGCTTCTGTTGGATCGCCGAGGGCTGCTAATGCTTGAGATGGATGGGGAATATCAGGAAAATGTTGAGACCACTAGGGAGGTTTTTTTTTTTCTTTTGGATCAACCGAAGGCAGGAGACCTGTCTGAGCTCTGGACGTTGAATTTGTGCGAACAACTACTGGTAGTCGTGTTCTTGGTGCCTTCCTTTTTTTTTTTTAAAAAAAAAACGTGCTTGACCAACTATATTTCAAAAAGTGTAACCACCTTCTTAAATTGGAAAACCCAAAGGTCCGCCGACTTTGGTTCTTGTGCATTCTTTGATTGCATTAAAGTTCGGTGCCCCTACGGTTTTGCTATATCTTCTTGGATCCTCCTTATTCTTGGAGTCTCTTCTCGAATCTTGAAGATTTATCATTCTGTTATTTCTTCTTCTCTTTACCTTCTCTGAATCTTTTTTATGGTTGTCCTAATCTCGCCCTTATTCAAGGATCGAACCTCTTTTGGAATTGTGTGGGAGTGGCAGACTCGCTACTTAGTTCCTTCGTCAATATCATTCTCAAATTTGGATGGGATAAAGAAGAAGTTCTTTCTTGACTTGGAATTAACTCTTCGGGCCCCATCCTCTGATGAGCCCTACCATTATCTTCCTCGATGAGAGACTTGTTTCTTCGAAGGAGCTTTGGATATGGGGTTGTGTCTACCCATTCACCCCGCTATTGGTTATATCTTGGCTCATTGCGGCTTGTGTCCTTCTTGCCTCTCTCCTAGGGGATGGGCCACCATGATTAGCTTCTTCCTGTTCTGGCGCTTGCGGGGTGATGACAAGTTTCCTACCATAAGAGAATTCTTTTACTTTTTGACCTTAAAGAGGATGAGGTCCCATGTTTTATCTGTTTTCGATGGAGGCATTTCAAAATGTGTCGTCTAGTGCTTGACCTTCCTTCTTCTCCTAAGGGATGGGCTCAATGTTTTTTTTATGTTTCTGGGGACTCTTAGAGGTCCATTGAGCTGTGTTATAGAGAGTGCAGAGTTTCTAGGTCCTGGAAGAGCTATTCTTACCCAGGTAAATATCTTAACTGCCTTTGTTGTTCAGGTCCCATGATGTCATTTCCTAATCGAAAGATTTGCTTTGGTTGGTAGGTCCCCCTGAATTGGACTTATTGGAAGAGATGAAAATCGAATAGATGATCCAAGTTGAGCCTGTGTCCTACTCTGAGCTAATGACATCAAACAACCTATTTCTGTTAAGTGCTACAGGAGCTGCTGTGGACTTTGTTCTTTACCCAAATTCTCCTGATTCTTGTCCTTCTGATTCTGATGAAGATGTGGATGTTGGTACATCTTCTAGGAAACGCAAGAGGAGTGGCTCTGCTAGTGACTCTTCTTCATCCTCATTTGGATCTTCACTAACAACAATTTTGTTCTCTTTGTCAGGGCAAAAACTTATAAACCTTCTATCAGAGGCAGAGAAGGAGAGGGATGAGCTAAAAGAAGAGAACGCCCGCCTAAGAGAGGAAGTTATTGAGCTCCAAAGACACCTCAAGGGTGATTAAGAGCTGGGAACTTTCCTTGTAATCTTTTTTGCTTCCTTCATTGTATTGCTACTGGATTTTCGAGCCTTTGCTTTGTCTGATGATTTAAATTCTCCTCTGTCAATTGTTAAGTTTATGGTTTTGTTTTGAATCTTGTTGCATGCTTTTGACTTGAAGATCCTGTCTTAATTCCATGAGTAGAAGAATTCATTGTATGTGCTGAAGAGCTTATTCTTAGCTTATGAGCTAAAGAGTTTATCTCAAGCTACAGGGCTTGCTTCCATGAACTAGGAAGTTTATCATGAGTTGTTTGAGCTCTTTTTATGAACTGAAGAGTTCATCGTGAGCTATTGAGCTCTTTTTATGAACTGAAGAGTTCATCGTGAGCTATTGAGCTCATTTTAGGAACTGAAGAGTTCATCGTGAGCTATTGAGCTCATTTTATGAACTGAAGAGTTCATCGTGAGCTATTGAGCTCATTTTAGGCAAACTCAAAGGGATGAATCAAAGACTTACAGTTTTATTAAGAATAATCAAATTACAAATTTGGCTTACTGAAAACATCTCTTGAGATGTTTTGCATTCCAAGGGTGGGGGAGGACTTTCCCTTCCTCCGTTTGTAACTCATAGTTCCCCAGCCTGACCACCCGTGAAATGATATAGGGACCTTCCCAATTAGGCCCCTTCCCATGAATGGGGTCCTTTCTTGCTAACAAGAGTTTTTTAAGTACCAAGTCACCCACCTTGAAGCTCTTGTGTCTAACCTTTCTATCGTAGTACCTGGCTGTCTTCCTCTGGTAACCCCTGATACGATGCAGAGTTGCCTCCTTCTTTTCTTCCAAGAGATCCAAGCTTAATAGAAGTGACTCATCATTGCGCCCATCGTCTGCGAATTCAATCATGGGAGATGGAAGCCCAACCTCGACAGGCGCCACTGCTTCAGTTCCGAAGGCCATAACAAATGATGTTTCTTGAGTAGCTGACCTAGTAGTAGTTTTGTAGGCCCATAACACTTCTGGGAGGTGTTCTGCCCATTTACCCTTTAGATCTTCCATCTTGGTTTTCAGGGCTGCTTTTATGGTCCTAATGGTGACCTCTGCTTGTCCGTTGGATTGAGGATGAGTTGGGGTTGAGAAGTAATTCTTAATTCCGAGCTCATCACAGAAGTTTTTGAACTTTGGATTGTCGAATTGCTTCCAGTTGTTAGAGACGATTGCCCTGGGAATACAAAACCTACAGATTATGGATTTCCACGTAAGTTCTGGACTTTCTGTTCAGTGATTGTTGCCAAAGGCTCTACTTCTGCCCATTTGGTGAAGTAGTCTACCCCGATGATGGCGAACTTACATTGTCCCACACTGGTAGGGAGGGGTCCAAGTATATCCAGATCCTATTGCTGGAAAGGCCATGGGCTAACCACCGACCTTCTGCTTCATCAAGGTCATGTAGCACTCCCTTGCTACACGTTGGTCTCCTTGGACCACTCTAACTCCACTCTCTATTGGCAACTTTATAACTAAGTGATAGGTAGAGGGGATTGCCCTTATTGCATTGAGGGAAGGTGTTCCTAGCAGCATATTGTATGCTGAAAGCACATCAACTACCAGGAATCTTACTGTAGTGGTGGCTTGGTAGGGAAGATCTCCCATAGTGAGCATGAGCTGGATTGAGTCTAGGGGAAATATCCTATCCCCTACGAACCCCATCAAGTGAGCACTGACTAGCTCCATTTTTTTCCTACCTATGCCCATTTTGTCAAACGTAGAGGCGAATATAATATCTGCAGAGCTCCCATTATCAATTAGAACTCGGTGAACAATTTTGTTAGCCACGACAGCCCTTACCACCAATGGGTCGTCATGGGGGTGTTGGTAGCCTTCTAAGTCAGAATCTAAAAGGGTGATAACTATGTTAAGCCGAGGTGCCTTGGACACAGTGTGCACTTCCAGTGCTTTGCCAGTTCTAATCCTAAGCAGGTGAGCCTTACTGGATGAACTAGACTCTCATCCTCCAGTGCATCCTCCCGATATTACTCTGATTTCCCCCAGGGATTGCTGGTGTTGCACAGGAGCCTGTTGCTATGGCAGCGGAGGTGGAAGAACTCGGTTCTAATTATCTTGAGCTACATAGCGACGCAACTATCCTCACTGGATCAAGAACTCAATCTTTTTCTTCAATTGGATACAATCATCAGTGTTGTGACCATGATCCCTATGGTATTCGTAGTACTTCACGGGGTCTCTTTTCGCCGAGTCTACTTTCATCCAGGGTGGTCACCTTAGGAATTTCTCATTCTATACCTTATATAAGATCTGTGATATCATTGCGGTGAGAGGAGGGAGCTGTCGAGGTGTGTACCTCGACTGTAGCTCTGGCTACGGCGAACCTGAGCTATCTCTGACATCTCCCCTCCTTTTGGGGAAGCGATCTCTGTCTTTTCTTGGAGACGTATCACGTCATCTTTCTCTCTTGGAACTTCGGTCCCTTTTATTCTCTTCTTTCCCTTTCTCCTTTTGTGCGGATGAGCTCCCTACTTTTGGGAGAAGAGCTTCCTTGCCGTTTATGTATTTTTATGCCTTAGCCAGTACCTCAACCATACTTGCCTATGGGTTCTTTGAAATAGAGAACATTAGGTCTTTGGATTGCACGCCCAAACCTACTATAAACGCGGTAATGGCAAACTTCTCATCTGGGACATCCACTTTTAGTGATTCCGAGTTGAACCACTGAACATAAGACCTGAGGTTCTCTTGTGATTCTTGTTTCACGTTCAATAGGTGGTAGTTCGACTTTATGTATATTCGAGCTCCTATGAAGTGAGATATGAAGGATATAGAAAGTTCTTTAAAGGAGGAGATCNGTTCTTGTTTCACGTTCAATAGGTGGTAGTTCGGCTTTATGTATATACGAGCTCCTATGAAGTGAGATATGAAGGATATAGAAAGTTCTTTAAAGGAGGAGATCGAGGCTGGGGGGAGCCTATTGAACCATGTCAGGGCTGAGCCTTTTAACGTGATGGCAAAGGTTCTGCAACGCATTGGGTCCTAGTATTCATGGAGCTCCATCTGGTTTTTGTAAGTATTGAGATGGTCCACGGGGTCCTTCATCCCATCAAAAGCTTCTATCTGCGGTATTTTGAATTTTGGGGAGAGGGAAAAATGCAACATGCCAGTGGTGAATGGGGAATCTATCTGTTGCACCAGGGCATTTATTGTAATTGGAGACTTGCTCTTCACAGCTTCCTTCATATGACTAAGCTCTTGCTGGATGTCCTTAAAGTGTTGATCCTAATACTGTTCCCTCCTCTCCTGCTGGTAAAGGAAGAAATCGTTCCTCTCGCCCCCATTATTCTGACTTTGCACTTCTTCATTGTGTTCATTCCTAAGGGGTAGATGAGGAACCTGCCCCAAGGTCTGGCTATTTTTTTCTCCTTCATTAACTTCTCTAAGGGGATCGAGGTGATGTCGCTCTCTATGAAGAGGGTTATTCTGGCCTTCTTGGGCTTGTCATGCCTTCTGAGGGCGTTGCAAGAGATTCAAAAGCTCTTCATACTGTTGTAGCAGACGCTGATTAACTAGGCGTAGGGCCTCCAACTAGTTATTTATGGGGGAATTCCCCATGGGGGGATTATTCTCCGAGACATTCTCGGGCTATCTACCATTAGTTGCTTCCTGTTGATCTTGCATTCATGGTAGGTTTGTCTGGCTTTTGCTCATGTTGCGAGTTAAGACCATCAGTCACTGAAAGATCAGCATATTTGTAATCGAAACAATCTTTCCCATAGACGGCGCCAAACTGATGGTGTAATTAACGTGGACAAGCAGAAGGTCGATATTATACTTGGAAACTTGGATCTGAACTCCTCGGCTTGTGAGGATCGTAACAAAGAATTTCAGGGATTGGGGGAGATTACACAGTGAAATTATAGTGGTTCACCAATGTGAGAGTTCGACTAATCCACTTTTCAATTGAGGCTCTTGCTTCTTTTTTCTTTAGTCATCATCTAAAAGGTTTACAAGACTGATTGGATATGTCCCTTTCTCTTGGGGGCGTTACATAATATTTATAGGGATGTCCCTAGTTCTACAGGATCTGCACCGAGATCCTTGCCATTTATCCGAGGAACTCTCCTTGATCTTAGGAGAGGATCTTGGTTGGTTAAGGATCTTGTGCCTTGAATATAGCCCTTTGCCACCTGTAAGATTGTTGTTGTCATCCAGTTGTTCCCTTATCATTTCGGATGTTATCACATCTGGGGCGGAGCTCTAGCTCTGATCTTCTGAGCTTTGCGTATTTTCCCTGACTTCTTGGTCAGACCTGCTTGTCTGCCCTCCGCTCTTGAGCTCATACTTAGAAATTATTCTGAGTATCGTCAATGGGCAATTTTAATTAATGGAAGTGTGGATTTTGCATTTCTTAATAGTGTGTGGAAAAAAGAAAAACATTTTAACCAAAATTGTCGAGATTGTAGGTGCAACGACTCCCCTACCCTTCTTTACTTAAAGATGAGCTTCCAATCTTTTATACATGCAGTAGTCCTCTATGTTCTCTACATGTAGTTCTCTTTTACTTGCTTGTTCCAATCTGTCTTTTTCATTCAATCCTTTTTTGGTCGTTTTATATTGAGCTTTTTGAATTTTCAGCAGGGGCATTTAGTAGTTGTTGAATTGTTACTGCTAATAGTACTAGTTTTAAGTTAGAGTAGTAGACATGAGCTTTCAAATTCTTGGAACAAAATTGTAGGCCGAGGGGTATACGGTATACCACAATTGAACAAGCAAAGACTGTCTCACCCCCCACCAAGGCTTGAGCATGATGTGCATGCCAATGGGTCATGTCGTCCCTAAGGCGCAACATATGCATGCCATTGATGAGTGAGTTTTATATTTACGAATTGAGTACTTTCGGTTGATGAAATTGTAAGTTTTTAATTATTTTATGTTTCTTTTTATTTGTTTTGTTTCTTTTGATGCTATTTGGTAGGAATCATCATTTGGAAGCAAACAAGATCATTTGGAAGGAAATAAGGTCAATTTGGAGCCTAAGGATTGGATTTTTGAAGGCTAAGCAACAAGGGAGCTGAAGGCTTAAAAGGGGGCAGCACTGTTCCAGCACAGAATCAGCGCCCTTGCGCCCATATTCTGCCCATTCAGCGCCTTTTCAGCGCCCCCGCGCTTGTGTTGGCTGTGATGCGAATTTTGACTTGTTTTTTACCCGAAATTGGAGTCTAAAGCTACATATTAGCTAGGTTTTGAGTGGGGATGAGATATTCTGAATTTTGGGGGCTGAAAACATCTGGAAAAGCCAAGGAATTGGAAGAAAATTGAAGACAAGAATCGAAGGAATCGACACAAAAAAGATTGGACTTGAAGGCTAAAGAAGGATTGGAGACAATAACTAAGTTTTCATTCTTTTCTCTTACCTTTACTTCTTGATTTTCTGAGATGTTGTTTAATATAAGAATGATGTTTTTCAATTACATTATGAACTAAAATTATTATTAAGATTGCAACAGAACCTATGACTAGTTAAATTAATCTACTCTCGTTTCTAGTTCTATTGATCTTACATAAGTTGTTTATCATATTTTGTGCTTCATATATGAGTGTGTGGCCAACAATTAATTTGATTCCTTAGATGAAATTGGGAGATGAATTCTAGGGATAGATCTGAATATGATGACATGCGTCTGGTTAATTCTTCTTAGGATTGAATTGTTGGGTTTGTGTATAGGATAGGAATATACATATATGTCATGTGTAACTTTTATGAGAGTTTGAACTTAATGAATATATTCCAACTTATTTTGCATAGGAATATAGTAATTTAATTGAGAGAGATAATTTTATCTAACTATCGGAAAAGGTTTGATAAATAACTTTGAGTTCTCAGTTAACAACTTATTTTGATCAATTAACTAGAAAGAGTGTTAGAAAGGTTTATATGAAGCATTATGGGAAGTTGTAATCTTAACTTTTTTTATCCGATAAATTCAACCCTTGATTGTTAAGTTTAGATTTAGTTTTTAATTTAGTCATTCCATAGTTCAAGTCCAATTGTTTAAATAAAATTGAATTGACACAAAGTTATTACTTGGATATTATTAGCAATATTTCTCCATGGGAATGATACTCTACTTATCACTTTATTACTTGTTGATCATGTATACTTGCACGTAAATTGTCAATATCAAATTCGGANCAAGTCCAATTGTTTAAATAAAATTGAATTGACACAAAGTTATTACTTGGATATTATTAGCAATATTTCTCCATGGGAATGATACTCTACTTATCACTTTATTACTTGTTGATCATGTATACTTGCACGTAAATTGTCAATATCAAATTCGGACAACAAGTTTTTGGTGCCGTTGCTAGAGAATTATTCTAGTAATTATTTCAATATTAATTTCAATCAATTTGATCTTAGTTTAAACTTATTTACTTTATTGTTTAATTGCTTTTGCAACTACTATTGAATTTTGTATGCAAACACGATCTATAGGTCAGGAGCTATTACCGTACGAAGACGAAATTGAAAGAATGCTCCAAAACTTGCGAAAACAGTGTCAAGAAATAAATAATCAAGAAAATATGTCTAACGATGAATAGAAATCTTTGAGGGATTATGCTATGCCGCTTGTGACAGAAATACAATCGAGCATTCAAAGACCTGCAATTCAAGCAAACAATTTCGAAACAAGTTGGGTTCCATTCAAATGATTCATAATTCAGTTCAGTTTGGGAGTTCATCTAATGATGACCCAAATGAACATTTGATGAGTTTTCTGGAGATCTACGACACGTTCAGATACAATGGGGTTTCTGAAGATGCAATTAGACTCCGACTTTTTCCTTTCTCACTTTTTGATAAAGCAAAGAGTTGGTTGCATTCATTACCACCAGGTTCTANTACAGCGGCACTTACGAAGGAGTGCAGTGCTATTTTTCAAAAGAAGTTACCACAAAAGCTTAAAGATCCAGGTACCTTTACAATTCCATGCGCAATAGGTAGTCAACTTTTTGGGAAAGCATTGTGTGACTTGGGAACTAGTATTAATTTCATGCCACTCTTAATCTACCAGCAATTGGGTTTGAAAGAAGTGAAGCCTATTAATTTTACATTACAGCTTGCAGATAAATCACTTACTTATCCAAGAGGCATAGTTGTGGACGTTCTAGTTAAAGTGGATAAGTTCATTTTTTCAGCTGATTTCATAGTATTAGATTGTGAGGAAGATAGAGAAATACCTATTATTCTTGGGCGACCATTCTTAGCAACGGGAAGAACACTTATCGATGTGCAAAAAGGTGAGCTAACTATGCTAGTCTAAGATCAAGAGGTTATATTCAATGTATTTTAAGCTATGAATTTTCAAATCGGGAGAATATTTTTGGGTTGATTTGCTGGAAGATGCAGTGAATGGGATATTCACAGGAAGTTGTATTTCAGTTCCTCTTGAGAACGCCAAGCTATATAAAGAGGAGGTATTCCCGCATAGAGTGGTTGAAGTTAGGGAAGCTAATTCGAAGAGAACTTTCAAGGTGAATGGGTGGAGACTAAAGCAATATTGGGGCGGCGACATTGATCATGAAAAGACCTCAATTATCCTTGCCGACCCGGGATGAAACAAGAAGTAGTCAGGCTGAAGACTATAAAACAAGCGCTAGTTAGGAGGCAACCCAAAATTTTAGTTTCTAAGTTTTAATTCATTTTATTTTAATTTAGTTTTTTTGAAAGAAATAATGTAGTTAGTTAGTGCATTTTAATTTTTATGTCAATTGTTTGCAGGTCCCAAGGATTGAACATAAAGTTGGAGCACACACAAAGCCTTACTAACAGCTAAAAACAGTCCACCTATGTTTCCCAAATACACTCCCTACTTAGCGGACGACGAGGACGCTGACGATGATGCAAACTAGCAAAGTCTTAGGGAAGTCATCTGTCTTAATTTTTTCTACTTTTTACATTGAGGACAATGTTTAGTTTAAGTTTGGGGGTGTTTTCTTGTTTGCATTTGCATTAGTAGGTATGCATTTAGATAACATGATTTAGTACGACTTGAGCAATGGGTTGATTGAATTTGGTCATGGCCAATGATGAATGAGATTAATTGTTAATTCAAGGGAAATTGATGAACATGTTGAGTCTGTAGTTTGACATACTAGTTGGTTTTACACTGCTTGTGATCTTTTCATTCATGAGCACATATCCATCTGTTTGGTTAGTTATTATTTAGAGAATTTATNAAGAAATACAATCGAGCATTCAAAGACCTGCAATTCAAGCAAACAATTTCGAAACAAGTTGGGTTCCATTCAAAAGATTCAGAATTCAGTTCAGTTTGGGAGTTCATCTAATGATGACCCAAATGAACATTTGATGAGTTTTCTGGAGATCTATGACACGTTCAGATACAATGGGGTTTCTGAAGATGCAATTAGACTCCGACTTTTTTCTTTCTCACTTTTTGATAAAGCAAAGAGTTGGTTGCATTCATTACCACCAGGTTCTATTACTACATGGGCAGATTTAGCTCAAATATTCTTAGCTAAATTCTTTCCACCAGCTAAAACTACAAGGATGAGGAACGACATAACACCATTCGCACAACATGATTCTGAGACTCTATATGAAGCTTGGGAGCGATTCAAGGATTTAATTCGCAAATGCCCTCACCATGGTATTCCTGAGTGGTTGCAAGTTCAGACATTCTACAATGGGTTGTTTAGTGCTACCCAGACTAGTATTGATGCAGTTGCAGGTGGGGCATTAATGGGGAAAACTTTTGATGAAGCTTGAGTTATTGGAGACAATGGTTGCCAACAATTATCAGTGGCCTTCTACAAGGATCAATCAGCCAAAGGTAGCAGGGATTTATGAAGTTGATGCGGTTACTGCTTTGGCTGCACAGGTTGCTACATTGACAAAGATTGATGCTTTAGGAGTGCAGCCTATTTAGAGTCTGGCAGTTCTTTGTGAACTGTGTGCTGGGAACCGTCCGAGCAATCAATGTGCAATTAGTTCTAAGTCGGTACAATACATTGGTAACCACAACAGGCAGCAATATAGCAATAATTTCAATAATTATAACCCTAGTTGGAGGAATCATCCGAGGTTTTCATGGAATAATAATCAAACCCAAACTTCTGGTCCAACACAATCATACCCACCAGACTTTTAGAATCAAGCTTCACCATAATAGGAAAAAAATTCGAATTTGGAAGAGCTGTTTTCCAGGTACATAGCACAGAGTGAGACAAGGATGAATAGTATGGAAGTGTCAATCCGAACCCTGGAAAACCAAATGGGTCAACTTGCTACTACCATTAACAACTGACCTCAAGGCACTCTACCCAGTGATATAGAGATAAATCCTAAGAGGGAAGGTAAGGAGTACTGTAATACTATTACATTACGAATTGGAAAAGAGTTACCTGAGGTTGTGGATGGATCTCCAAAACAATCACATGGAGACGATATTGAGGGTAAAAAAATAAAAGATAGCAAGATTATAGATCATGAAAAGAAAGAAAAAGATCGAGTTGAATGTTCTAATGGAGGTAATCTGAGACCTATTGTGCCTCCCGTACCATTTTCACAACGTCTACAGAAACAGAAGTGGGATAAGGAGTTCTCTAAATTCATGGAAGTGTTTAAGAAGCTCCAAATAAATATCCCTTTCGCAGAAACAGTGGAGAAGATGCCTAGCTATGTGAAATTTTTGAAGAAAATTTTGTCAAAGAAGAGAAAACTAGGCGATTTTGATACATCGGCACTTACGAAGGAGTGCAGTGCTATTTTTCAAAAGAAGTTACCACAAAAGCTGAAAGATCCAGGTACCTTTACAATTCCATGCGCAATAGGTAGTCAACTTTTTGGGAAAGCATTGTGTGACTTGGGAACTAGTATTAATTTCATGCCACTCTTAATCTACCAGCAATTGGGTTTGAAAGAAGTGAAGCCTATTAATTTTACATTACAGCTTGCAGATAAATCACTTACTTATCCAAGAGGCATAGTTGTGGACGTTCTAGTTAAAGTGGATAAGTTCATTTTTTCAGCTGATTTCATAGTATTAGATTGTGAGGAAGATAGAGAAATACCTATTATTCTTGGGCGACCATTCTTAGCAACGGGAAGAACACTTATCGATGTGCAAAAAGGTGAGCTAACTATGCTAGTCTAAGATCAAGAGGTTATATTCAATGTATTTTAAGCTATGAATTTTCAAATCGGGAGAATATTTTTGGGTTGATTTGCTGGAAGATGCAGTGAATGGGATATTCACAGGAAGTTGTATTTCAGTTCCTCTTGAGAACGCCAAGCTATATAAAGAGGAGGTATTCCCGCATAGAGTGGTTGAAGTTAGGGAAGCTAATTCGAAGAGAACTTTCAAGGTGAATGGGTGGAGACTAAAGCAATATTGGGGCGGCGACATTGATCATGAAAAGACCTCAATTATCCTTGCCGACCCGGGATGAAACAAGAAGTAGTCAGGCTGAAGACTATAAAACAAGCGCTAGTTAGGAGGCAACCCAAAATTTTAGTTTCTAAGTTTTAATTCATTTTATTTTAATTTAGTTTTTTTGAAAGAAATAATGTAGTTAGTTAGTGCATTTTAATTTTTATGTCAATTGTTTGCAGGTCCCAAGGATTGAACATAAAGTTGGAGCANTAGTTTTTTGAAAGAAATAATGTAGTTAGTTAGTGCATTTTAATTTTTATGTCAATTGTTNGCAAAATCAGCGCCCTTGCGCCCACATTCTGCCCATTCAGCACTTTTGCAGCGCCCCCGCACTTGTGTTGGTTCGTGACGCGAATTTTGACTTGTTTTTGACCCGAAATTGGACTCTAAAGCTACATATATGCTAGGGTTTGTGTGGAGATGAGATATTCTGACTTTTGGGGGCTGAAAACATCTGGAAAAGCCAAGGAATTGGAAGAAAACTGAAGACAAGAATCNAAACAGTCCACCTATGTTTCCCAAATACACTCCCTACTTAGCGGACGACGAGGACGCTGACGATGATGCAAACTAGCAAAGTCTTAGGGAAGTCATCTGTCTTAATTTTTTCTACTTTTTACATTGAGGACAATGTTTAGTTTAAGTTTGGGGGTGTTTTCTTGTTTGCATTTGCATTAGTAGGTATGCATTTAGATAACATGATTTAGTACGACTTGAGCAATGGNACTCTCGTTTCTAGTTCTATTGATCTTACATGAGTTGTTTGTCATATTTTGTGCTTAATATATGAATGTGTGGCCAACAATTAATTCGATTCTTTAGATGAAATTGGGAGATGAATTTTAGGGATAGATCTGAATATGATGACATGCATCTGGTTAATTCTTCTTAGGATTGAATTGTTGGGTTTGTGTATAGGATAGGAATATACCNTCAAAGCGAATTGAGTCATTCATATAAGTTTGGGAAAAATATTGGTTATGATGGGTTAGTATATAAAAAAAATAATAGTATAAAAAAAAGTGAGTTTTTAAAAATTATTTTGATTTGATCCTTCATGAGTTAGAAGAAAAAAATAGGAAAACAAAAAAACAAGAAAAGGGTATGTGGTGAGTAGAGATGGAGCCTAAAACGCACTCACTCATAAACACATGTGGAGAACGAGATGGAGCGTAAAACGCACTCGTTCAAGAAAAGGCAAGATGGAGCGTAAAATGCACTCGCTCNTGTTAGAAAGGTTTATACGAAGCATTAGGGAAAGTTGTAATCTTAACTGCTTTTATCTGGTAAATTCAACCCTTGATTGTTAAGTTTAGATTTAGTTTTTAATTTAGTCATTCCATAGTTCAAGTCCAATTGTTTAAATAAAATTGAATTGATACAAAGTTAGTACTTGGATATTATTAGCAATAATTCTCCGTGGGAACGATATTCTACTTATCACTTTATTACTTGTTGATCGTGTATACTTGCACGTAAANGTTGAGTATCTCCTATGAAGCATTTGATTACATAAATGTATTTGAGTGATGGCTAGCTGGATAGTTTGGATATGTACATGTATTTAAAGGGTCATGAGCGGAGGTAAAATTAAGGAGTATATTGAATTGATAGACTTTGCACTGTTTTGAAGTTCCCCGTGAATTATTATTTGAAGTAACTTTTTGGGGCCATTATTCAAATTCATATTGATTCATTGTTTGAGTAGTTGGTTGATTAATTTTTATAGTTTTTTTTTTTAGTATTTTGCTTGAGGACAAACAAAGATTTAAGTTTGGGGGTATTTGATGAGTGGGCTTTATACCTACGAATTGAGTACTTTCGGTTGATGAAATTGTAAGTTTTTAATTATTTTATGTTTCTTTTTATTTTTTTGTGTATTTTGATGTTATTTGATAGGAATCATCATTTGGAAGCAAACAATATCATTTGGAAGGAAACAAGGTCAATTTGGAGCCTAAAGTATTGGATTTTTGAAGGCTAAGCAACAAGGGAGCTGAAGGCTTAAAAGGGGGCAGCACTGTTCCAGCGCAAAATCAGCGCCCTTGCGCCCACATTCTGCCCATTCAGCACTTTTGCAGCGCCCCCGCACTTGTGTTGGTTCGTGACGCGAATTTTGACTTGTTTTTGACCCGAAATTGGACTCTAAAGCTACATATATGCTAGGGTTTGTGTGGGGATGAAATATTCTGACTTTTGGGGGCTGAAAACATCTGGAAAAGCCAAGGAATTGGAAGAAAACTGAAGACAAGAATCGAAGGAATCGACACGAAGAAGATTGGACTTGAAGGCTAGAGAAGGATTGAAGACTACAACTAAGTTTTCATTCTTTTCTCTTACCTTTACTTCTTGATTTTCTGAGATGTTGTTTAACATGAGAATGATATTTTTCAATTACATTATGAACTAAAATTATTATTAAGATTGCAACGGAACTTATGACTAGTTAAATTAATTTACTCTCGTTTCTAGTTCTATTGATCTTACATGAGTTGTTTGTCATATTTTGTGCTTAATATATGAATGTGTGGCCAACAATTAATTCGATTCTTTAGATGAAATTGGGAGATGAATTTTAGGGATAGATCTGAATATGATGACATGCATCTGGTTAATTCTTCTTAGGATTGAATTGTTGGGTTTGTGTATAGGATAGGAATAAACCTATATGTCGTGTGTAATTTTTATGAGAGTTTGAACTTAATGAATCTATTCCAACTTATTTTGCATAGGAATATAGTAATTTAATTGAGAGAGATAATTTTATCTAACTATCGAAAAAGGTTTGATAAATAACTTTGAGTTCTCAGTTAACAATTTATTTTGATCAATTAACTGGAAAGAGTGTTAGAAAGGTTTATACGAAGCATTAGGGAAAGTTGTAATCTTAACTGTTTTTATCTGGTAAATTCAACCCTTGATTGTTAAGTTTAGATTTAGTTTTTAATTTAGTCATTCCATAGTTCAAGTCCAATTGTTTAAATAAAATTGAATTGATACAAAGTTAGTACTTGGATATTATTAGCAATATTTCTCCGTGGGAACGATATTCTACTTATCACTTTATTACTTGTTGATCGTGTATACTTGCACGTAAATTGTCAATATCAAATTCGGACGACAGCCATACGAAGCACTTCACGAATCACGGTTGGGCATATAAGTAAATGGCCTCTACGACTGGTGCAAACAAAGCTACTAGCCGAAGGGTATACCGCAGTTGAAGACTTTGTTTTGTGTCTTCTTCAAGATTTGATGCAAGACTGTATGACCCTCACTGAGGCTTGAGCATAATATGTGCCCTACCAATGGGTCATGTCATGCGTAAGGCTTACCACATGCATGCCATACACTTCACGAAGCACGGTTGGGCACATGAGCAAATGGTCTCCTTGGCCAGATTTACACCTTCAATGTCCATTAATCCTCAAACTCTAGCGGTGGTTTTTGTAGTTAGTCGAAAAGGGATTATATAAGTTTAATTTGAATTTATTATTTATTATAGTATTATAATAATAATTAAGGAATATTTGTTTGACTAGGAGAGTTTTAGTGATTTTAGTTAGTGAGAGTCTATGAACCATGATACTTCGTTGAGGTTAGCGTCCGCGTATCGAATACTTGAAGGTACATCTTTTATGTATCCGATAATAATTAAATATTAGGATACTTTTGTGGTCAAGCAACATATATAATTTTTGAGTTGAATTTTTCACTTCTCTTTTCAAATTTACATACCATACAATATATTAACAAAAATTCATATTACTTCAAAGGCACATGAATATTTCTTAAGTATTATCTTCAATTACATGTCAAAAGAGTATAAAATAAAGCTATTCATTATAATCTTAGCAAAATTACTTCTAAATACTTAGTAAATTTTAGTTTTAATTCCTTTAATTAGTCATTTAACTTTGTGAATATATCATAGTGATACGATATATATTTTCTTGAAACTAAAAAGAATTACTAATTTTTCTTATTGTGTGTTAAAGAACTACCAAAATATATAAGTATTAAACTGGCTGAAAATAATAAAAATATTAAATATATTTTAATATAGTCGTATCTTAACTGTACATGTATCTTATTTTTTTAGACTTTGTCGTATCGCCATATGATATGAATATCATATCAGTATGCCGTATCTATATCCATATCCGTACTTCATAGGTGAGTTTTACTAGGAAGTATTATAGAGTTTCAGTATGAGAGTAATTTGAAAATTTGATTATAAAACTATTTTAGAATTTGAGTAGGAGAGCAATTTCTATTTTCGTAGCGTACTAGACCTATAAATATTGATGTAATCCCTAATATTTTATTAGAGATGGATTATGAACTGATTATTCTCTGTGGAGCTTTGTGTTTCTTAACCTATTCCTTGTGAGGATGTGGTAACCTTCCCTTCTTCTCTTTGTATTCCTTTTCTATTCTTGGAGTTTTTCTCCTCCTTTCCTTGTCTTACATCAATTTGGTATCAAAGTCTTATCTCGGATTCAAGTTCTCAAGTTCTTTTCAACTACACTAACTCTTTCCACTATTGCCAATCTCCTATTCATTACCGCCGGTGATTATAATCATCACCAACTTGTTGTTGCCGCAACGACGAAACAGTACCTCCTAATTGTGAAGGAGATGACTGCTAGGTATATCATTGCACCCAAAATTGATTGACCCAAGCTCAGATCCAACCCAAGTTCTATTTTTTAAAAAAGAACTTAACCCAACTTCTTTAAAACCATAGCCCATATCCAGATTTGACCGTAGTTTTAATTGATTCAGTAGTATATACCTAATATTCTACAAAGCCAAGGGAAAAATTCCGAGTGTTTAAACTCCAACACTTTTGATATTACGTTTTCATCCTAAATGGGTAAATATGGTTATGCAATTTGTCACCACGGTGAGGTATAATTTTCTTGTTAATGGTGAAAATGCATTCTCTCATACTCCTAGTAGAGGTTTAAGACAAAGAGACCCCATATCCCCTTGTCTGTTCAATTTGGTTACTGAATCTTTAACCAAGTTGATTGAGCAGGATATACAAGATGGAAAAGTGAAGGGCCTGTAAGTGAATAAGCATGCTCCTAGAATTTCACATCTCCTATTTGCTAATTACTCAATTTTCTTCTCGGAAGCTTCAATGGCTGAATGTATGAATTTGATGAATACTCTTAATATCTACTGCGATACAACAGGAGAACAAATAAATCTCAACAAATTTGGAGTGTTTTTTAGCAAGAACACCCCTTAGCAAATCCAAAAGGAATTGGCCCAGGTTCTTAGAATCCCTTTCCTGCAAAGCACTGGGAAATACTTAGGCCTCCCAACAAAGTGGGGTAGATCAAAGAAGTAGACTTTAGCCCGGATCAAAGAGAGAATCCTAGGTAAAATTGCAAGGTGGAAGGAAAAAATGTTGAGCCAGACAAGGAGGGAAGTTCTCATTAAGGCTGTCATACAGGCAATTCCAACATATGCCATGATGATTTTCAAGTTTCCTAAGTCTTTTTGTCAGGAAATTACGACAATTATGAAGAGGTTTTAGTGGAGTAAGAACTCAAGGGAGAGGGGGGTTCACTAGAAAAGATGGGAACTCCTCACAAAAAGGAAAAGGGAAGGAGGACTGGACTTTAGAGATTTTGAGGGTTTCAACATTGCTATGTTAGCAAAGTAGGCTTGAAATCTTCTTCAACACCCCAATTCACTATAAGGGAGAATACTTAAGGCAAAGTATTTCCAGGATTGCTCTATGTGGGATATTAAACCTAAAGCTTCAATTTCCTGGATTTGGAGGAGTATTTTGGATGACATAGATTTTTTAGCCAAAGGAAGTATATGGCAGTTTGGAGATGGCAGTAAAGTGAAATGTTGGGATAAGAGGTGGGTGCCTGGACAAGGGAGAATTGTGAATTCATGTGATTGTGGCTTGAGTAGTGTTCAATAACTTAAGGTTCCAAAACAAATGAGATGGGATTCACAGCTTATTCAGGCTACTTTCTCACCTGATGTGGCAAGGAAAATCCTTCTTATCCCTTTTAGTGAAACAAGACAGGAGGATGCTATGATATGGGAATTTACTAAATCAGGAAATTATACTGTCAGAAGTGGGTATCATCTTCAATTACAAGAACAGAGGAAGCAACCAGCAAAGTATCAACCTTCATCTTCTTTTCAAGCCCCAGAGGACTTATGGATTTCAATCTGGAGAGTGAAAGCAACTCCTAAGATCCAATCCTTCCTATGGAAAATTGCTAATGGAGCCTTAGCCACCAATTGGGAGCTATGGAAGAGAAAAGTTTCAAAAAGCCCAATCTATCCTATTTGTGGGAAAGAAGAAGAAACTATTGAGCATCTTTTTCTATTATGCCCATGGGTGCAAGAAGTACAGGGTTTGTCCCCTTTACAGATTCACATTGATAGGGGCCAAGTTAGCAGAATTGAGAATTGGCTTATGGAGTCTTTTTGGGCTTTAATTCATTTGATGATCCAAATGGTGGACAACCACTTATGGCCTATTTTTTTTAGTTCATTTGGAAGGCACGTAACAAGTGGATTTACAACCATCGTCAGCCCAGATCAAAAAGGTAATTAACCAACCCTTTTTGTCTCTACAAGAGAGGCAGATCATGGAAGGAAAACAGTGGACAGATCAGTCAGGTAGAGCTCCTCAGCCTCTTTGGGAAGCACCTCCTTTGGGTATGATTTCTTTGACATGCGATGGAGCTCTTTCAGCAAAGACTCAATGAGGCTTGTTTGCTATTTTTGCTCGTGACCACGAGGGGAGACTTANTAGAGCTCCTCAGCCTCTTTGGGAAGCACCTCCTTTGGGTATGATTTCTTTGACATGCGATGGAGCTCTTTCAACAAAGACTCAATGAGGCTTGTTTGCTATTTTTGCTCGTGACCACGAGGGGAGACTTATAGCAGAATGAGCTGGAGTAATGGATTCTGCTTCTCCTTTGGTCTCTGAAGCTTGGGCAGTAAGGAAAGCTTGAAAAATGATTTTGGAAGAAGGCTTTTGTGACGTACGAGTGGAATCTGATTCAAAGCTTCTCATTGATTCCCTCATCAAAGGGCAGGAAGCAACTCTCAAGGAGATTGAACCTATCGAAAAATATATTTGGGCATATGCACAGGAGATCCCTTCCCTGGTTTTTAATCACATAGGCAGATTAGCAAATATGGTAGCGCACTCTATAGCACAACAAAAACAGAAAGGTAGCCTTCCACCCCCAATGGATATCCAATCTTATGCCACAAATTAAGTAGCTTATCCAAAAGGAATGTCGTCAAGGAGTTGGATAGTCTGCTCTGATCAGTTTCTTGATGTATTGTTTTTCTGTAATTTTGTTTTTTCGTGATGTAGTACTTTGTCTCTATAGTTTTTATTTCAATAATATCATTTTTCGCGACCCAAAAAAAAAACACTTGTGACATTACACAAACATATCTTATAATTTTTTGTAATTATAGAAATGGCCTCAAAAATTTTAAAAATTATAGTTTGGTTCCAAAAGTTTTTGAATTATAGTTTGGCCCAAAAAATTTCTAAAATTATAGTTCAACACTAGATTTTCAGAAACTTTTCAGATAACTATTGCCAACAAGATGGTTACCAATGCCAAACTAAATGGTCTAGTTAAGGCACATGATTTGCAGCTAGGTTTGCTCCAAGCATTGATGGATTCTCTCCAAGTATCAATGGGCTCAATGAAAGAAACTGTGGACATCTTACTCGTGCTAAAGACTATCATGGATGCATTGGCTACCTTTTGGAGTTAAGTTCCCAATTAAAAATTGTGACACAATGTAGATTTTGATTTATCTTCTTCACCCAGCGGTAGTTAACAAGTGATTGAACAAGTTCTGCTATCACAATTTCTCCCACAACCACAAGCTGCAATCCACTTGAATAATCATAAAAAGTTGTTTGACGTTAATGAGCCCAAAATTTCATTTCCCCATCCTATTTTTTTTTTAATGATTCAATTTCCTTCATCTATGTCAATGCAGGTGGACNCTGCAATCCACTTGAATAATCATAAAAAGTTGTTTGACGTTAATGAGCCCAAAATTTCATTTCCTCATCCTATTTTTTTTTTAATGATTCAATTTCCTTCATCTATGTCAATGCAGGTGGACAAGATTTTGAAAGATGCAACACATTACGAGATTGTTTACTACTTTGGGATCTGCAGTGCTATTTTTGTAGAATGCAAACTTCTTCAAATGTTTTCCAGTCCTTTTGCCCTAACAATTCTTTTGAGAATAATTTTTTTTTTGCTTGGGGGAAATGATAGAGATAAAAAAGGATTGGATTATTTAAATTGAAGAAATTGGATTTATTATTTATTATACTATTATTATTTTAAGTAGGAGTGTGCTAGTAATTTTAGCAATGAGAGTTTTACTAGGAGACTATTATAGAGTTTAGTAGTGGAGTAATTTGAGACTTGGATTATGAAACCATTTTAAAATTTTAGTAGGAGAATAATTGCTATTTTTGTAGGAGATTTGACTTGCAGATATAGATGTAATACCTACTACTTTATTAGAGAGAGATTATGAATTGATTATTCTTCCTTGCAAGGATATGGTAACCTTGCATTCTTCTGTTCTTTCTATTTTTCAATTGTCTGAGTTCTTCGCTTCCTCTCCCTATTCAACAACAATTAGTTGCATTAAGAGTAAGAGGCGTCCCATGGTAATTTACACTACAAAGAATTAAAAAAATTCAATACTGTAGCATAAAAGCTATATAACGGGTTTGCCATTTTCATTTCTCTCACCATCTTACAATGAATGTTCCAAAGCTTCGAAAACGTGACTCACTCTCTTCTCTCTTGCCATATATCTACCTATCTATCAATCATTTTGTCTCTACAAAGTATGTGCACCTATGCATGTGTGTACTTGTAGTTATCATAATTTGACGTTCAGTTATCTAGTGGTTTGTTTCATTTTGATTAATTTTATATCAATTATTATTCTATAAGAGAGATCTTTTAATTTGGCTACATGTTTTATTTTCCCGAGAACTGAATTTTTTTGATGAGAAAATAGGACCTATTATCATAAATTATGAGTGACAATTTACCAGCACAATAAGAAGTGGAATTTTTTAATTTCTTTGACATTTTTTGTTTGAATGCTATGAAGGGCTAGGCAATCTGACTTCCATCCCTTCCCTCGAACTGGGAGAGTGTGACGATGTATCATCACCAAGTGACAAGATTTCAGTTGGAAATAGTCCTCCCATTCAACAACATAATATTTGACCCCATTTGGATAGAAGAAAATAACCAAGGTAATATGCTGTTGAAATAAAGACAAGCAGACTACTGCAATTCATCATAATGGAAATTGCCCAAAAATGAATAATACTGGAATGGGGTATGGAAACAAATGTGTTGTTGCTGCTACTAGAGGAGATAAGAGCTAAGGAAGACTTGGCCCAACCGCTTAGCCCAAGGAATATTATGAAACAACTGCTACAACTACTGCTGCTGATGATGATGATAATAATGCAATTTAAAGAATGATTCATCCACAGGCAAAATTGAAGCTTGTGTTAGAAGTTCTATCTCCAGAACAAGAGGGAAAATCTGGTTTGTCTAAGTAGAAAATGAAGGTATTTCACTTCTTTCTGCTAATTCTATGTGTTATATATATTTTTTTCATGTATTTACCATCTTTCTGTTTAAGATCTGTATAATCAATGAATGGCAATGTTCATGTGCAGTCATGTTCTTTATTATTATATTTCCTCTTCTTTTTTTCTCTTTTCATTTGTATAGACAATGAGTTATTGTTGTTTAATGGTCATGCAACAATGGAAGCAGCTATCGTCATTTGTTTTTGGAAACTGTGTTAAGCTGCCTCAAGTTGTAATGGGAGAACCACAAAACATGATAGGAATGTTGTTTAGGACCTATTGCAATGGAATGTTTTGTATAGCTCAATGCATGGTGTTCCCTCCACTGCAAAATTTGGAAAAAGTTAGTGTATGTCTCTTTAGCCACACTGAAGAAGTTGTTTTTGGGGTATGACTCAATACACTAATTTCTACCATAGGGTAGGGTGAACACCTCTACTTGCACTCAACAAGCAATTGTGTAATCTTACTATTGCACCTACACTCATCTCTCAACCATTCAAAATTAGTGACAATTCTAAATTTGTCATCTGAAAGGGGTTGCTCCCTATACGCCATGTGTAACAGCATTTAATAATCACACGTGAAAGTGACAAGACCAGTCACATGAGAAAGGTACCACAAGTCAATCATCAGCCAACAGCCGAGCTGTTAAAGAGCTCGAAAAGAAAGAGAAGAGATTGGTCCTCAGCATGACCGAGTTGTTAAAACATGAAATGTGATGCTAAAAAGCTGCCTGAAACTCAGGCATTTTGGTTGAACGAATGAACATGATTATGGGCTCGGCTAAAGGAATTGATAGAGAAATCTCAGCAACTTCCTGAACAGAATCGCCTAATTGAAGGAATGTGTACCACCTTAAATCAAAAATCATGGAAACCCTAACTAAGCACAGTTAAAAGGCATGAAGAGCCAAAGTGAAAGGTACACTAAACTATCCTTGTCTTCTTGCAATTGACTCAGTTCCATTACTGACTTAAGCATCGGAGTTCCTTCGATCGAAGAACTTCGATCTTGGGCAGTTTGTTCATTTTGTAGGAAGGACAGATTGGGAAATCAAGTTCATAACTCACTTTTTTCATAAACGTCAATCCTTCATTTCTATAGGAGGTACTCTCATTTTGGTCTCTTACATTTTGGCACCGTCTGTGGGAAGATTTTCATCAACCAAAATAAAAAGCAATGCCAAGACTAAGAAGTGTCATTGGCTCACCTATAGGTAGTTTGGCCTTGGAAGATTTCGATCCAAACTATAGAGTGTCACTTCCATCTGATAGTGACATCGAAGTGGATATGAACAAAAGCCCAGCTAAGACACATGAGGATGACAAGTTGTCCTCAACAAGTTTCAAGTCGTATAAGCATCAGAGTCAACAGGGATGCCGACTGGAGTGAATCCTTCTGTGCCGAGGGGAAGAACCCGCTATGGCAAAACTGATTTAGTCCTTGCAAGACTGACTCGACGCGCATGATAAACTGTTGAAGAAATCCTACACCAGGGAAAAAGATTTAATGAAGGAAAATGAAGAGTTGAAGGCTAAACTAAAGTATTTAACTAAGAGGGATAATAGGAAAAATAAGGAATGTCGACGAGAGAGTCCCGAGAAAAAGCGGGAAAAAAAAGAAAATGTCGAGGAAGAGGAGTATAAGTAGAAAAGGCGTCGAGGCTACTAGGGACTATGGAGACGATACAGAGTCCTCCCTTTCACCATGTGGATAGAAAGGGGGAGAATCCCGAGCCAATTCACCGTCCCAAACTTTAAATAATACAACAGGAAGACAGACCCGACCTCTCAGATCCGTCACTATTGACAACTTATGACCATTTATCGAAAGAACGAGTCATTGCTNAACAACACCATTGCCCGAGGAACACCTATTACTCTACCTGGCCGTGTCCAAGCACACGATAAGCAGGGCACTAATGAGAAAGGATCGTGCAAAATTAAGCCCCGTATACTGTGTGAGCAAAATGCTCCTGGATGCCTAGTCAAGATACACACCGTTGAAAAAACTCGTCCNACCATTTATCGAAAGAACGAGTCATTGCTTTGCACCATTTTTTCCATCATTCTTGAAGAATCGGTCATGAATTGGTTCGATAGTCTGCCAAGAGGCTCGGTAGACGGATGGGCACAGCTTGCCGAGCAGTTCACAGCTCGGTTTATTGCAAGTAGCAAGCAACCCAAAGATGTTGGGGCACTGCTGATGCTGAAGAAGAAAAATTCTGAAACTTTAAGGGAATATGCTCATCGTTACTAGGAAATGATGAACGAAATCAAAGCCTGCAATCCAGAAATTGTCGTGGCCTCCTTCAAAATAGGATTGCCAAAAGAAAACCCGTTGCACCAGTCCCTCACCAGAAGACCTGTCGTGCACATGGAAGAACTGATTGCGAGAATTAAAAAGTACGCCAAAGTTGATGAAGACCTATCTAGAGATGTGGGTAAAGAGAAACCCGACAGAAAGCAATTTGGCCGGGATAAAAAAAAATGAGCCAGACAGAGATACTGGTAGGAAGAAAGAAAATGAGGGGTTTCCCTCAAAATCCCTTTTTGTAGGAGTAAATACAGTGTTTAAAGAGCCAATATACAAAATATTGACTCAGATTAAGGGGAAACCATATTTCAAGTGGCCCAATAAGTTAATAGGAGATCCTTCAAAGAGAAATCCTAACTTTAGATGCTCCTACCATCGAGATATAGGGCATATGACCGAGAACTGCCGATCTTTGAAGTAGCACTTGTAAGAGCTAGTCCAAGCGGGGCATCTCACCTAGTTCATTAAGGATAGTGATAGAGCTAATGATAGGAGAACCGAGCCCTAAGGGGACCAGACCATGGAAACAGGTGTGATAGATGTAATCCACGCTGCAACGAATCCACAAATGACAACAAATAATGCTGCTAGGGCGTACATTCAGAGAGCTTCCAAGGAAAGGGAAGTTTATCAACTGCGATTGACCCCAAAAGTTAGGAACAAAAGGATGAAGTTGAAAGAATCAACTGAGGCCATTTGTTTCACCGAGTAAGACTTGATCGAGATACATCAGCCGCATAATGATGCGCTTGTTGCTACCCTACAAACTGCAAAGTACGATGTTAAGAGGGTGTTGATTGATACTGGTAGCTCCTCTAAAATTATGTACATGGATCTTTTCCAGAAGCTCGGGCTCAAGCAGAAGGTTCTCAAGCCAATTAATACCCCTTTGGTTGACTTTAACAGAAAAATCTTCCTCCCAAGGGGAAAGATTACACTTCTGGTGAAAATTGGGCCTATTTGTGTCATAACTGAGTTCCTTGTAATAGATATGGTCTTAGCGCATAATGCAATAATGGGACAAACCTGGTTGCAAGAGATGAAGGCGGTACCGTCAACGTACCACCAGATGCTCAGGTTCCCCTCGGAAGAAGGAATAGTGAATATTTGAGGAGACCAAGTTTATTCCCGAACTTGTTTACTAGCCACTATAAATGGAAAGGATAGTGGAGAAATGCAAGATGGGGGATCGGCTTTGGAAACTAAAAAATAGCAACCAGACCTTGGTAGGATGGTCGACGAAGATGAATAGCTTGTTGACCGAACATCGAGTAAGGTCCTAAAGTGCCTTTAGGCAAAGGACAAGAGTTGATCGACCTAACTGCATAAAATTTGTCCAAAGTACCTTCGGACCAAGAAGAGATGCCTTCTTACCGAACCATCGAAGACTTGTCTAAAGTACCTTTAGACACATATGAAGAAAAATACTTCCTGTTAGGAGCCACATTGAAGCCCGAATAATTTGAGGAGCTGATCTCACTATTAAGAGAGTATGTCGATGTATTCGCATGAACGACTTATGAAATGCCTGGCATACCCCTAGAAGAGGCATGTCATTGGTTGAACGATGATCCCAGCTTTAAGCCAATAAAACAGAAATTAAGAAGATCGGCACCACTGCACCAGGAGGCAGTAAAGGAAGAGGTAGCTTAGTTGCTGGAATCGCAAATGATCAAGGAAGTACAATATCCGACCTGGTTGTCAAATATCGTGGTCGTTAAGAAGAAGAACAGAAAGTGGAGGGTTTGCGTCGACTTCACCGCTCTCAACGAGGCATGCCCAAAAGATTGTTTTCCATTGCTGAAGATAGACCAATTAGCGACGCAACTACTAGTCATGAAAAGATGAGTTTTTTGGATGCATACTAGGGTTATCATCAAATCCCTCTGGCTGAGGACGATCAGGAGAAAATCTCGTTTATAATGCCCGAAGGAACATACTACTACATGGTAATGCCCTTTGGGCTAAAAAATGCAGGGGTCACTTATCAAAGATTGGTGACAAAGATGTTCTCCCACATGTTCGGAGACACCATGGAAGTGTACATTGATGATACGGTATTAAAGAGCCAAAGGGCCACTGACCATTGCTCCAATCTAAGAAAAACCTTTGACGTACTTCAGAGATATCGAATGAAGCTCAATGCATCAAAGTGTGCATTTGAGGTGGGATCCGGTAAGTTCCTCGAATTTCTAGTGACGCATAAGGGGTTTGAGATAAATCCTGACCAAGTAAAGGCCATAATGGAGCTACAATCACCCAGAACAGTAAAGGAAGTACAAAGGCTGACAAGAATGGCAGCCGCATTAGGAAGATTCATATCACAGGCATCAAATAAATGCAGACCGTTATTCCATTATATCAAAGGGAAAAAATGATCAATATGGAATTAGGAGTGCGATGAGGCATTTATTAATCTAAAGGCATGCTTGGCCTCCCCACCGATTCTGACAACACCATTGCCCGAGGAACACCTATTACTCTACCTGGTCGTGTCCAAGCACACGATAAGCATGGCACTAATGAGAAAGGATCGTGCAAAATTAAGCCCCGTATACTGTATGAGCAAAATGCTCCTGGATGCCTAGTCAAGATACACACCGTTGAAAAAACTCGTCCTTGCCTTAGTGAGCTCGGCTAGGAAGCTACGACACTATTTCCAAGCACACCAAATCATTGTGCTCACTAACCAGCCCCTGAAAACTCTTTTTCAGAAGGCCAATCTTTTAGGACACATCGCAAAGTGGGAAGTGGAGCTTGAGAAGTTCGACATTGCGTTTGAGCCAAGAACCGCAACCAAGGGACAATTTGTGGCAGATTTTATTGCCAAATTTCAACCTAAGCATAGCTAGGGACTGAATGACAAGCCTAACAATAATGGGATGCCAGAGGTCGGGGGCAAGTGGAGTCTATTTATAGATGAACCCTCTAATCAGAAATTGGCAGGCATTGGCCTCATACTAAAAAGCCTGAAGGGATATANGACACTATTTCCAAGCACACCAAATCATTGTGCTCACTAACCAGCCCCTGAAAACTCTTTTTCAGAAGGCCAATCTTTCAGGACACATCGCAAAGTGGGAAGTGGAGCTTGAGAAGTTCGACATTGCGTTTGAGCCAAGAACCGCAACCAAGGGACAATTTGTGGCAGATTTTATTGCCAAATTTCAACCTAAGCATAGCTAGGGACTGAATGACAAGCCTAACAATAATGGGATGCCAGAGGTCGGGGGCAAGTGGAGTCTATTTATAGATGAACCCTCTAATCAGAAATTGGCAGGCATTGGCCTCATACTAAAAAGCCTGAAGGGATATACGCTAGAAAAAGCCATCAGGCTTGATTTCCAAGCCTCGAACAATGAAGCAAAGTACAAGGCCTTGATAGTAGAAATAAGGCTTGCAATTGAATTGCGAGTAAGGCCATTCTAGATATTTTCTGATTCACAACTGGTGGTCAATCAGATAACAATGGAGTACATGGCTAAGGGTGAAAGAATGGTGGCATATCATGCTACTGTAGAAAATGAGTTATGCCGAATACCAGAATATTCAATTCAACAAGTCGGTAGAACAAGAAACACCCATGCCGACGCCTTGGCATCATTAGCTTTTGCCATCGATCGAAAAATTGAGAGAACAATCACTGTCGAATTTATACCTGAGCCGGGCATTTTTGCAGAAAGTTCAGGAGGANTGCTAGAAAAAGCCATCAGGCTTGATTTCCAAGCCTCGAACAATGAAGCAAAGTACGAGGCCTTGATAGTAGAAATAAGGCTTGCAATTGAATTGCGAGTAAGGCCATTCTAGATATTTTTTGATTCACAACTGGTGGTCAATCAGATAACAATCGAGTACATGGCTAAGGGTGAAAGAATGGTGGCATATCATGCTACTGTAGAAAATGAGTTATGCCGAATACCGGAATATTCAATTCAACAAGTCGGTAGAACAAGAAACACCCATGCCGACGCCTTGGCANATGTACATTGATGATACGGTATTAAAGAGCCAAAGGGCCACTAACCATTGCTCCAATCTAAGAAAAACCTTTGACATACTTCAGAGATATCGAATGAAGCTCAATGCATCAAAATGTGCATTTGAGGTGGGATCCGGTAAGTTCCTCGAATTTCTAGTGACGCATAAGGGGNGTGTACATTGATGATACGGTATTAAAGAGCCAAAGGGCCACTGACCATTGCTCCAATCTAAGAAAAACCTTTGACGTACTTCAGAGATATCGAATGAAGCTCAATGCATCAAAGTGTGCATTTGAGGTGGGATCCGGTAAGTTCCTCGAATTTCTAGTGACGCATAAGGGGTTTGAGATAAATCCTGACCAAGTAAAGGCCATAATGGAGCTACAATCACCCAGAACAGTAAAGGAAGTACAAAGGCTGACAAGAATGGCAGCCGCATTAGGAAGATTCATATCACAGGCATCAAATAAATGCAGACCGTTATTCCATTATATCAAAGGGAAAAAATGATCAATATGGAATTAGGAGTGCGATGAGGCATTTATTAATCTAAAGGCATGCTTGGCCTCCCCACCGATTCTGACAACACCATTGCCCGAGGAACACCTATTACTCTACCTGGTCGTGTCCAAGCACACGATAAGCATGGCACTAATGAGAAAGGATCGTGCAAAATTAAGCCCCGTATACTGTATGAGCAAAATGCTCCTGGATGCCTAGTCAAGATACACACCGTTGAAAAAACTCGTCCTTGCCTTAGTGAGCTCGGCTAGGAAGCTACGACACTATTTCCAAGCACACCAAATCATTGTGCTCACTAACCAGCCCCTGAAAACTCTTTTTCAGAAGGCCAATCTTTCAGGACACATCGCAAAGTGGGAAGTGGAGCTTGAGAAGTTCGACATTGCGTTTGAGCCAAGAACCGCAACCAAGGGACAATTTGTGGCAGATTTTATTGCCAAATTTCAACCTAAGCATAGCTAGGGACTGAATGACAAGCCTAACAATAATGGGATGCCAGAGGTCGGGGGCAAGTGGAGTCTATTTATAGATGAACCCTCTAATCAGAAATTGGCAGGCATTGGCCTCATACTAAAAAGCCTGAAGGGATATACGCTAGAAAAAGCCATCAGGCTTGATTTCCAAGCCTCGAACAATGAAGCAAAGTACGAGGCCTTGATAGTAGAAATAAGGCTTGCAATTGAATTGCGAGTAAGGCCATTCTAGATATTTTCTGATTCACAACTGGTGGTCAATCAGATAACAATGGAGTACATGGCTAAGGGTGAAAGAATGGTGGCATATCATGCTACTGTAGAAAATGAGTTATGCCGAATACCAGAATATTCAATTCAACAAGTCGGTAGAACAAGAAACACCCATGCCGACGCCTTGGCATCATTAGCTTTTGCCATCGATCGAAAAATTGAGAGAACAATCACTGTCGAATTTATACCTGAGCCGGGCATTTTTGCAGAAAGTTCAGGAGGAGTCTTATCTGGAGAACTAGAACTGAGTTGGATGGATGGAATCATTGCTTTTTTAAAGAATGGGGACTTGCCTGAGGAAAAAAAGGAAGCCCATAAAATGCGACTGAAGGCAGCCAGGTTTTGGGTATCTCCAATGGATGAGTTTTATCGACACTCGTTCGGAGGCCCTTACTTGAAATGTGTGCACCCCAAATTAATCCCTGATTTTTTATCCAAAATTCATGAGGAAAGTTGCGGCACTCATACTGGTGGAAAATCTCTGGTTCATCGAGCCTTTTCCCAAGAGTTCTGGCGGCCGTACATGCGTAAGGATGCTCAACAGTTTGTTATGCAGTGTGAGAAGTGTCAGAAATTCTCACTAATACCAAAAAGACCTGCCCAGGAACTCCTTCTGTTGGCTAGCACGTGGCCATTTACACAGTGGGAACTGGATATTATGGGACCATTACCTCGGGCCACTGGAAATAATAGATTCCTTCTCATTGCAACCGATTATTTTACAAAATGGGTGGAATTTGAGCCACTAGCTAATATCAAAGTTACTGACACAAGGAAATTCGTGTGAAAAAGCATCATCACCAGGTTTGAAATCCCTAATGCCCTCATGTCCAATAACATTACTCAATCCAATAGTGATCCCTTCAAAGCTTTTTGTCAGTAGTACGAATTTCGGAACCACTACTCGACCCCTACTTATCCTCAGGGTAATGGGCAAGCAGAAATTTCAACAAAATGATCTTGGATGTATTAAGAAGAGGTCGGAAGATGCAAAGGAAAGATGTGTGAAAGAGTTGTCAAGCATTCTGTGGACATACTGAACCACACCTCGGCGGTTCACTAGAGAGACCCCTTTCGCACTTGCCTATGGGATAGAGGCAGTAATACCTTTAGAAATCGGATTACCAACCTTAAGGACCGAGCTCATAGACAATGGAAACAATGATGTCGTCATTGCTTGGGAAATTGATTTAGCTGAGGAGAAAAGAGAGCAAATAGCAATTCAAATGACTTCTTATCGCTAGTAGATGTCCCGAGCTTATAACAAGAAGGTTAATCCTCGGGCTTTCGCCATTGGAGACTTAGTCCTTACGCTCGTTTTGGGGTCAGCTAAAAACCCAACACATGGAAATCTTGGAGCCAATTGGGAAGGGCCGTACAAGGTAACCTAAGTAAAGGGTAGTGGGTATTATGAACTCAAAACTTTGGACTATAAAATGGTACTGCGCCTCTGGAATTCTATTAATATGAGAAANTGAAGCTATGCATTTGAGCCTATAGAACCAGAACTTCCTTGCATAGTTTGGCATACTCTTCATCCGTAGACTCCTTCTTTGCTAAAGCAGAAGCTCGAGCATGGATAGCATCTTTCATGACTTTGTCTTTCCAGNAGTTCTATTTCTAGAAAGTGCCTTTTTGAAAAATGAACTCTGATGTGCCTTCGGGAAAGGGTGTCTCTTATCTTAAAGATTCAACAGGATTAATTCATGATCAGCAAATTCTTTGCAATGTAATGATAAGACTATGAATGAAAGCTCTTAATAAAAGTTCTTAAGATACATCTTTCGGTTTTCATTACCAGATATGTCCTATTGCTAAAAAAGGGAGGCAAAAAATCCTAATAGAAGTGTAAAATTAAATCAAACGCAGCCACCAGATTGGATCTAAGCCCTCAGCTAGGCATGATGATATAAGCTAAATGGGAAGGACTTGAGCCCGATTAGATTGGCAGGTCGGTGCGGGGTAGAAGCAGTCTCCGAAAATGCCCAAGGGGCTAGAGCCTAACTCTACCTGATGACTGAGCTCCTTGAAGAAGGGCCGAGTAATGGCCATAACTTCTAGAGCTTAAGATTTTTTAAGTAATTAAAAGTCCCTATATTGGGGCCGAGCTCTTTGAAGAAGGGCCGAATAAGGGTCATAACTGCTAAAGTTTAAACCTTTTAAAATTAATAAAGAGGCTTCTACGATTGAGACCTAACATATCGAAGAAAGGTCGAATAAAGGCCATAACTCTTGAGCAAACACAAAACCAAAGCAAAGAGCCATAAAAAAACTTTCATTACACTTCAAAAAAAAATTAAAACGTCATT
Source organism: Ilex paraguariensis (assembly GCA_963454935.2). Taxonomy (NCBI): domain Eukaryota; kingdom Viridiplantae; phylum Streptophyta; class Magnoliopsida; order Aquifoliales; family Aquifoliaceae; genus Ilex; species Ilex paraguariensis. The sequence continues at coordinate 605,374 of CAUOFW020001103.1, forward strand.
CCAAAAATTTTTCAAATATTTACATCAAAAAGTACATAAATTTTCTAAGTGTTTTCAAGAAGATGGGGGCTGGGAGAAGCTAGGAAGAGACTAGCGAGAATAAACCTCAAATGACTATGGAACTCCAGCAGTAGTTAGGGTGGCATGCCAACCCTTGCTGAAGTATGCCTTCTCCAACAGTGGGATCTGCAGAGGTAAATCATTCTCTGCATTCTCCATTCCTTGATCATATGCAGAGTCCTCTCGATCCTTAGCCTCAACCTGAAACTTATCAAATTCTTCCAGAAGACTATCATGATCAAGTTGGGCTTGGGAGAGCTCCACATTTGCTTCGTGTTTGGAGTCTTTCAACTGCTCAACCTCTGCTGAAAGCTTCTTGTTCTCCTCAGTGAAGCTATGCATTTGAGCCTATAGAACCAGAACTTCCTTGCATAGTTTGGCATACTCTTCATCCGTAGACTCCTTCTTTGCTAAAGCAGAAGCTCGAGCATGGATAGCATCTTTCATGACTTTGTCTTTCCAGGCTATTCTTGCCCCTACTTCATGGACTTTTTGAAGGCCCTTCAAGATAAAAAGAGAGAAACTTGGACAGATTACTACGCCTCTAAAGAAAAGAAAAAAAAAGAGCAAGTTTAACACCATAACCATATGTTGGATTGCTTGGTGAGCAACTTCATCTTAGACAAAGCCTCATTCACGGCTAAGTCCCAAGGAAAAATTACCCCCTAGCAATCCCCAGAGTAACATTAAAATCTTCAATAGCAAAATCATTCACTGTAATCTCTCTCCTTTTTGCTTTGAGTATAGGACGAAAAGGAGGAATGACAGGCTTAAGAGATGGGGCTACATGAGACTCTACAACTTTGCGTCTTTTTGGGGCTAGGTCTTCAGAAAGTTCAAAAATTGAATCAGCTTGGTTGTTGGGGGAATGAACAGGAATTGGAGGATCAAACTCAGCAGGAACAAAAGAATCTGTGGCCCGAACCAAATCAACTGGTTCATCTTCTTGTAGAACCATATTGTTTGGCTCGAGAGGTACAACTTCGGTAGGGGCTTCAACTATAGGCTCCTTTATAAGTCCAAGATTAGAAGGAGCAGGTGGATCATTTGGCACAGTCGATTCAGCAGAGGGGTTGGCTCAATAGTTGATAAAAAAATCAAGAAAGTTCCTAACCGTCATGTTTCTTCCAGAAGAACCAGGCAACGGACGCTTGCGGGAATGAGGGTTGATCTCGAGCTGACTGGATAGCCTGGCAATCTTCAGCAAGTACAGAATTGGGCCGAGGTGGAACAGCAATAAAGGACATGTAGGTAGGAGTGTGCCCGAGTAGTGTGTGAGCAGCACGACAAAAGAGGGAATCATTATAGTCCCACACTCTCTTCAATCTTCCATCTTGACAGCCTAATCAGGGATCCTTTCCTTCATAGTCTCGCCTTTTTAAAAAAAAAAAAAAAAAGAAGATGAGATGAGCAAAAACTGAAGATGAATGAATCAAGAAAAGTAAGGTAAAAATGGCAATCACCTGGTGTGCCTTCCTCATAGGGACAACGATAGGAAGAATTAACGTCAGCAGCATACTCCCAGTTTCTAGAGACAAAGACCACATCATTCTCATGGCCTTTGTTTGAGTCTGGAAGATGGGTCATTAATTAATGATCCTTCTTTCTCACTGCAAATGTAGTAGTTGTCTCCAATCGATTTGACAATGTAACAGTACAAAATCTCCCATAAACCAAGGCTTAGGTTCAAAAGCCTGTTCAAAGTAGCTACACCCATCACTATTCTAAAAAAGTTGGGACAGTATTAGATGGGGGCATAGCTTCATTACTGATAGCACCCAGAGAAGCAGGGGACCAAGGGGGAAACGGATACTGCCATTTGTAATGGCACGGGTATGAATAGAAATGCTATCTTTGGTACCAAAAAAGGGTTCATCAGTACCTGCCACTCAAATATCAACATCGACAGGAATGTTATACTTGGCTTTAAGGCTAGAATCTCATAGGGTATTAGAGGTGCCATAGCAGAAGACGATGAAGATGCAGATAAAAGTAGAGGAGTAAAGAAGCAAAGAGGACTGAAGTTAAGAAGGTAAGGTGGAGAAAAAGAATCAAGAAGGTTGCTTATAAGGGAGTGAATTGAAGTCTAAAAGACAATATTTGAATATGGACATGTCGCCAAAATGAGGGGGGATGTCCCAAAAGTATGCGCAATAATGGATTTGGGGGCATGAAATGACTGACAGACGAAAAGCATTTACCAGACGTTTCTTGGGGGCAAATGAAGGGGGTTGCTCCCTATACGCCACGTGTAATAGCATTTAATGATCATCTGTGAGAGTGACAAGATCAGTCATGTGAGAAAGGTACCACAAGTCAATCATCAGCCAATAGTTATGCTGTCAAAGAGCTCGGGAATAAAGAGAAGAGTTCGGTCCTTGGTGTGACCGAGTTGTTAAACTAGGAAATGTGATGCTAAAAAGGTGCCTGAAACTTAGGCACTCTGATTGAACGAATGAACATGATTATAGGCTCGGCTGAAGGAATTGCTGGAGAAATCTCAACAACTTCCTAAACAGAATTGCCTGATTGAAGGAAGGTGTACCACCTTGAATCGAAAATCATGAAAACCCTAACTAAGTATAGTTCTATAAAAGGCATAAGGAGCCGAGGTGAAAGGTACGCTGAACTCTCCTTGTCTTCTTGCAATTGACTCAGTTCCATTATTGACTTAAGCATCGGAGTGCCTTCGATCGAAGCACTTTGATCTTGGAGAGTTTATTCGCTTTGCAGGAAAGAAAGACTGGGAAATNGAGGTGAAAGGTACGCTGAACTCTCCTTGTCTTCTTGCAATTGACTCAATTCCATTATTGACTTAAGCATCGGAGTGCCTTCGATTGAAGCACTTTGATCTTGGAGAGTTTATTCGCTTTGCAGGAAAGAAAGACTGGGAAATCAAGTTTAGAACTTGCACTTTTCAAAAACGTCAATCCTTCATTCCTATAGGAGGTACTCTTATATTTTGCCACTTACACCATCCATGAAGAGCATGGCAACATAGGATCAGCAATTCATTTCAGCAAAATGCTTCCACTAATGGCTCCACAAAACATTACTTGTATGAGACATGTAAAACATTTATTGGAGAACTACTTGGTGTAAGTTACTTTTAGCAAATATAAACTCTTTAAAGTATAACTAATATAATATGGTAAGTTTCAAAATACTTGTTGTATATTTATTCCTATAGAACTAAATGCATAATATTGCAAAACCTCGCAAAAAAGATGTCAAATCAAAGCATAAAACCCGAAGAATGTCAATTAAAAAAAGTGTTCTTTGAAAGCCACGAGACATTTGCCATATTCATTACTATAGGCTTAGTCATCTTGATAGGAAACATTACCCAAATATGCAAACTACACATTGTTGTCATGGACCTCAAAATAAATACTGAAATAAGACATATAGTCTGACCCAACAAGATAAAAGGGTTCCATAAAATAAAGGGTCTTTTGAAATTTGGTACACCAAATTCACAATAATTGTAAAAAAATACACAGAAAAAAAATGTTTTAGAAAAAAGTAGACTACTGAGATACAAAGACGTAAATGCCTATTTTGTAAAATTATCTTTCATAAAAACTATGAAAATGCATTTATCTTAACTGCTGAAATTTAGGTACATTTATTTCAAAATCTCTACATCTTTGTGTATCATTATACTCCTTCTTCCTCACAAAATCGATTCATCTTTTTTAGAGAAAACTTCACAACTATTTGTCTTCCATAAAAAACTTCAAGGGTAGGGTGCCGACTATGATATGTGCATCGATTGACAAAGGATTTGGAGTTTCCTCAGCACAAACTCAAGATTGGTGAGAGGTTTTTTTGCAATTAGAGTTTTTTCAAATAGTCTCCACTGATCTTCCTTATCGTGTTCCTAAGCTTGAAAAACCAGATCATGATAATCTTTGTTTTCCTCAGGCTTTGATACTGCAAGAGAAAATCTCCATAGATTTCCAAAGGCATGATCAGAAAGGGGTGGATTCATTTTGGGCCTCAAGTTCACTACATGAACTGCAGCAAATAGCTTTTTTGAATCCATTTTAGCTTTGGCATTGACAACCTCCATGAAATGGCTCCAGATGAAAGTTGAGACGGCTTCAACCCGAGTCGGATCCTTCACCGTTGATTCAGTAGCAGAGCATGCAGATTTCTTGAGGGTTTCTAACTTTGATTTATCAAACACAAATCTTCGGGTCACAATTTTCTCTTTGCTTATGATTGCATTTAGATCGTTGAACTTCGTCATTCCATGTACTTTTTTTTTTTGTATTGACATCGTGGGTTATCCAAAATCAAAATAATTTTGATTTTGGTGTTTTTTTTTTGGCAAAAATTTCTTGTTCCCTAAACATCTATAGAGTTTCTACCATATTAATTCATTATGGGTGAATAAACTATGTATATTTCCTAACTGTTGACTATGTTTCTCTCACAATGTAACAATATACTGTAACAAAGACAATATTTAGTGATTTTGTGGATATTCTAACAAATTCAAAACAGATATGGATTGTTTGAATGAAATTATATACAAATATATGTTCAAAAAAATGTAATAGTATAATATTTTTTCTAAGTGTCTTATTACACTGTTATTGTTATACTAATACGGTGTTCGCATATTAAAAAATAAAATAATCACATTTAAAATAAAGAAATATACTGTTGCAAAATTTAAAATTCAAGTCAATTGATTTATCCTCACAATAAACGGAAGACTCAAAGAATCAAATATTCCATTAAATTAGAAGATATTTAATGCATATAGTTATCCTAAAAGATTTTAATGCATACATTTATCCTAAAAAAATGGAAGGATCAAATTTTCCATTAAATTAGGAGATTTTTAATGCATACATATAATCTGAAAACAAAAATCAGTTTCCAAAAATTAATCGCATGAATTGAGGGAGCACAAATGTCAAAGAAAAATCCAAAATTTTCAAATTATATACTTGGACACAAATAAAAACTAAAATTCAAGACTTTTTTCTTCTACTTTTTTTTCTATGTACATTTTTTTCTGTGTACGTTTTTCCTCTACATTAACTAGATGTTTAATGCATAAATAAACAGAATATTAAAGTAATCTCATAAAACTAGGAGATGTTTGATGCATAAATGTAATTTGAAAAAAGAACCACTTTCCAAAAAAAAACATGCATGGATCAAGGGATGTCATAAAGGTCACAAGAAAATCTAGAAATTTCAAATAATGTACTTGACCACAAATAAGTATCAAAATTCAGAACTTATTTACTTTATTTTTTTTCTGTGTACTTTTTTACAATTAACTCTAATTTGGTGCACCTCCTTCCAATTTCCCCTAAAATAAACTTCTCCAATATATGTTATAATTAAGCCCATAATTTAACAAACAACATCCAATCTCTCCCCCTCTCTCCCAACTATTGCCAAAAAGCTCGCCCAAATTAAAGGTGTGGCCTTCTCTCCATTAAAGGAGAAAGTGATGCTATTGGGACCTAAATATCTAATTAAATTTATTGACTTAATAATATTGCCCTGACATGATCTAATCATCCACTTTGGTATCTTATTGAACAAAAATGGTGATTAGCGGTTTTATTATAACTGTTGATTTTTTTTATTAAGACTCTATCACTTAACACATCATTAAATTAGCGAATTAGATCAGTTTTTAGGCACCAATAATATTACTCTTTGTCAGAAAGGAAACAAAAGGTACTAATGAATAAAAGATGAAATGCAAATCATCAAATTGGCAAGGGCAGCTCAAGTGGTAACAGGAATGAGCTGTAAATATAAACGTCCTGAGTTTGAATCTTGGTAACCCCTTGAGGTCAGGCCATGAGAGATTTATCCCTTATGAATAACCTAATCTCAGCATGGATTTTTTGCCTTTGACCGGACCGAGGGATATGATTTCCTCCATACCTTTCACTTGTCACCTTTACCTTTGAAGACCTCTCCTTACCTTGTTTTGTGCCCATCTAATCCCTTTCAATGGCATCTAAACAAAAAAACAAGCCACTCAATACTCTTCTCCTATTCCTCTTTGGGATGTCCCTCATATTCTTCATTTTCCTACTAATCTTAGATATGCCATTTGAGACTATGTAGATGACAATATTCTTATCCCCTCTTTAGATTTTGGTTCAAACTTTGCATTGGGCCCTGCCTTCGAATCAGACATCTTTCTAGAATTGTTTGAGCACTATCCCATTTCAAAAAATGATATCTTGACACTCCATCGTCCTCATCTTCGTTGGAAATCTTGAGACCAAGGGCTCACTCCATTAAAATCTTGGATTGATCTAGACCACAATGGTCTGACTGGGTGGAGCAAATGGAGGCATATTTCTGTGACCAATGGAAGGATCAAAGGATTTATGAACAAATAAAAGTCCCACCGAGCCCACTATACCTGAAGCANTAATAGTATAATATTTTTTTCTAAGTGTCTTATTACACTGTTATTGTTATACTAATACGGTGTTCGCATATTAAAAAATAAAATAATCACATTTAAAATAAAGAAATATACTGTTGCAAAATTTAAAATTCAAGTCAATTGATTTATCCTCACAATAAACGGAAGACTCAAAGAATCAAATATTCCATTAAATTAGAAGATATTTAATGCATATAGTTATCCTAAAAGATTTTAATGCATACATTTATCCTAAAAAAATGGAAGGATCAAATTTTCCATTAAATTAGGAGATTTTTAATGCATACATATAATCTGAAAACAAAAATCAGTTTCCAAAAATTAATCGCATGAATTGAGGGAGCACAAATGTCAAAGAAAAATCCAAAATTTTCAAATTATATACTTGGACACAAATAAAAACTAAAATTCAAGACTTTTTTCTTCTACTTTTTTTTTCTATGTACATTTTTTTCTGTGTACGTTTTTCCTCTACATTAACTAGATGTTTAATGCATAAATAAACAGAATATTAAAGTAATCTCATAAAACTAGGAGATGTTTGATGCATAAATGTAATTTGAAAAAAGAACCACTTTCCAAAAAAAAACATGCATGGATCAAGGGATGTCATAAAGGTCACAAGAAAATCTAGAAATTTCAAATAATGTACTTGACCACAAATAAGTATCAAAATTCAGAACTTATTTACTTTATTTTTTTTCTGTGTACTTTTTTACAATTAACTCTAATTTGGTGCACCTCCTTCCAATTTCCCCTAAAATAAACTTCTCCAATATATGTTATAATTAAGCCCATAATTTAACAAACAACATCCAATCTCTCCCCCTCTCTCCCAACTATTGCCAAAAAGCTCGCCCAAATTAAAGGTGTGGCCTTCTCTCCATTAAAGGAGAAAGTGATGCTATTGGGACCTAAATATCTAATTANGGTCACAATTTTCTCTTTGCTTATGATTGCATTTAGATCGTTGAACTTCGTCATTCCATGTACTTTTTTTTTTTGTATTGACATCGTGGGTTATCCAAAATCAAAATAATTTTGATTTTGGTGTTTTTTTTTTGGCAAAAATTTCTTGTTCCCTAAACATCTATAGAGTTTCTACCATATTAATTCATTATGGGTGAATAAACTATGTATATTTCCTAACTGTTGACTATGTTTCTCTCACAATGTAACAATATACTGTAACAAAGACAATATTTAGTGATTTTGTGGATATTCTAACAAATTCAAAACAGATATGGATTGTTTGAATGAAATTATATACAAATATATGTTCAAAAAAATGTAATAGTATAATATTTTTTCTAAGTGTCTTATTACACTGTTATTGTTATACTAATACGGTGTTCGCATATTAAAAAATAAAATAATCACATTTAAAATAAAGAAATATACTGTTGCAAAATTTAAAATTCAAGTCAATTGATTTATCCTCACAATAAACGGAAGACTCAAAGAATCAAATATTCCATTAAATTAGAAGATATTTAATGCATATAGTTATCCTAAAAGATTTTAATGCATACATTTATCCTAAAAAAATGGAAGGATCAAATTTTCCATTAAATTAGGAGATTTTTAATGCATACATATAATCTGAAAACAAAAATCAGTTTCCAAAAATTAATCGCATGAATTGAGGGAGCACAAATGTCAAAGAAAAATCCAAAATTTTCAAATTATATACTTGGACACAAATAAAAACTAAAATTCAAGACTTTTTTCTTCTACTTTTTTTTCTATGTACATTTTTTTCTGTGTACGTTTTTCCTCTACATTAACTAGATGTTTAATGCATAAATAAACAGAATATTAAAGTAATCTCATAAAACTAGGAGATGTTTGATGCATAAATGTAATTTGAAAAAAGAACCACTTTCCAAAAAAAAACATGCATGGATCAAGGGATGTCATAAAGGTCACAAGAAAATCTAGAAATTTCAAATAATGTACTTGACCACAAATAAGTATCAAAATTCAGAACTTATTTACTTTATTTTTTTTCTGTGTACTTTTTTACAATTAACTCTAATTTGGTGCACCTCCTTCCAATTTCCCCTAAAATAAACTTCTCCAATATATGTTATAATTAAGCCCATAATTTAACAAACAACATCCAATCTCTCCCCCTCTCTCCCAACTATTGCCAAAAAGCTCGCCCAAATTAAAGGTGTGGCCTTCTCTCCATTAAAGGAGAAAGTGATGCTATTGGGACCTAAATATCTAATTAAATTTATTGACTTAATAATATTGCCCTGACATGATCTAATCATCCACTTTGGTATCTTATTGAACAAAAATGGTGATTAGCGGTTTTATTATAACTGTTGATTTTTTTTATTAAGACTCTATCACTTAACACATCATTAAATTAGCGAATTAGATCAGTTTTTAGGCACCAATAATATTACTCTTTGTCAGAAAGGAAACAAAAGGTACTAATGAATAAAAGATGAAGTGCAAATCATCAAATTGGCAAGGGCAGCTCAAGTGGTAACAGGAATGAGCTGTAAATATAAACGTCCTGAGTTTGAATCTTGGTAACCCCTTGAGGTCAGGCCATGAGAGATTTATCCCTTATGAATAACCTAATCTCAGCATGGATTTTTTGCCTTTGACCGGACCGAGGGATATGATTTCCTCCATACCTTTCACTTGTCACCTTTACCTTTGAAGACCTCTCCTTACCTTGTTTTGTGCCCATCTAATCCCTTTCAATGGCATCTAAACAAAAAAACAAGCCACTCAATACTCTTCTCCTATTCCTCTTTGGGATGTCCCTCATATTCTTCATTTTCCTACTAATCTTAGATATGCCATTTGAGACTATGTAGATGACAATATTCTTATCCCCTCTTTAGATTTTGGTTCAAACTTTGCATTGGGCCCTGCCTTCGAATCAGACATCTTTCTAGAATTGTTTGAGCACTATCCCATTTCAAAAAATGATATCTTGACACTCCATCGTCCTCATCTTCGATGGAAATCTTGAGACCAAGGGCTCACTCCATTAAAATCTTGGATTGATCTAGACCACAATGGTCTGACTGGGTGGAGCAAATGGAGGCATATTTCTGTGACCAATGGAAGGATCAAAGGATTTATGAACAAATAAAAGTCCCACCGAGCCCACTATACCTGAAGCGTTGGCTTATAGATGCACCCATCTATTTTTGTTCAAAATCCTATAATACCATGTTACTCCCCCTTGGCATGATGTCTCCATCCATTCTTGATGTTGTGCATCTATAGGAGTCTCATCAACTGAGGTCGAGGTAACTGCATGTCTGAAATCTGATCATATCCTATTGGACCTCCTAGATAACTTCAACTATTCATACCACATTTCCTTCTTTTACAAGCCAAATTATTCCCCTCATTCTTATAAGGAGCATGTGGCTTTCCTTCTTCACTAACTCTGTCACTTCGTCCTGTATTTCCCAACTTCAAAATTACTAGGGAATACTACAACATTGCTCTCCTTTTGGTCTATCCAAAATTTCTGGTCTTAGCTCCTTTTGTCCTGGGAGCCCTTTATAGATGTCTTTTTGATATGGCTGAGAGGGGAATTGATAGCAGTTATGGAGAACCTTTTTAGCTATTTCAGGCTTGGTTATATGCCTATTTCCCTAAGACTTAGGCCATCAAATATATTCTTTTTCCCAAATTCAATCCTATCAACTACACCCATTATTTTCTTATGTCAATCTCCTCATCTCTGCATAAGGATTTCAACTTCTATTTCAAAGGTGTTCTATGACCTAGTTTTTGACAAGAATCCTCCTATTTTCTTGCCTTTCTCTAAATGTCTCTACTTCTTTTTACACCTTAAGGCATTTTTCAACGGCTTCATCAATCCTACTGATGAGTAAGCCAATCATCTCCACACATTCTGAGTAGTGTACTTCTTCCTCACTACCTCCATGTAGGCGGTGCAGTTTATGATTCTACATACTCTAGATATAGTTTTAAAAATTACTCACTTAGTCAGATAGCCAACCAATTTGGCTTTACTTAGAGAGTTCCAATGCCTTTTATACATTTTTCTTATTGATGATCATGAAAATCAAAGGGTCAAATCAGGGATCCTTATCTTGTCCATCTAATCTCTTCAGCCTACAATAAGTCTTTGAAGGCTTTTCGTTTTGAACACCTTCATGGGAAACCATTTATTTCCCCCCTCCCCCCCCCCCCCNAAAGATGAAGTGCAAATCATCAAATTGGCAAGGGCAGCTCAAGTGGTAACAGGAATGAGCTGTAAACATAAACGTCCTGAGTTTGAATCTTGGTAACCCCTTGAGGTCAGGCCATGAGAGATTTATCCCTTATGAATAACCTAATCTCAGCATGGATTTTTTGCCTTTGACCGGACCGAGGGATATGATTTCCTCCATACCTTTCACTTGTCACCTTTACCTTTGAAGACCTCTCCTTACCTTGTTTTGTGCCCATCTAATCCCTTTCAATGGCATCTAAACAAAAAAACAAGCCACTCAATACTCTTCTCCTATTCCTCTTTGGGATGTCCCTCATATTCTTCATTTTCCTACTAATCTTAGATATGCCATTTGAGACTATGTAGATGACAATATTCTTATCCCCTCTTTAGATTTTGGTTCAAACTTTGCATTGGGCCCTGCCTTCGAATCAGACATCTTTCTAGAATTGTTTGAGCACTATCCCATTTCAAAAAATGATATCTTGACACTCCATCGTCCTCATCTTCGTTGGAAATCTTGAGACCAAGGGCTCACTCCATTAAAATCTTGGATTGATCTAGACCACAATGGTCTGACTGGGTGGAGCAAATGGAGGCATATTTCTGTGACCAATGGAAGGATCAAAGGATTTATGAACAAATAAAAGTCCCACCGAGCCCACTATACCTGAAGCATTGGCTTATAGATGCACCCATCTATTTTTGTTCAAAATCCTATAATACCATGTTACTCCCCCTTGGCATGATGTCTCCATCCATTCTTGATGTTGTGCATCTATAGGAGTCTCATCAACTGAGGTCGAGGTAACTGCATGTCTGAAATCTGATCATATCCTATTGGACCTCCTAGATAACTTCAACTATTCATACCACATTTCCTTCTTTTACAAGCCAAATTATTCCCCTCATTCTTATAAGGAGCATGTGGCTTTCCTTCTTCACTAACTCTGTCACTTCGTCCTGTATTTCCCAACTTCAAAATTACTAGGGAATACTACAACATTGCTCTCCTTTTGGTCTATCCAAAATTTCTGGTCTTAGCTCCTTTTGTCCTGGGAGCCCTTTATAGATGTCTTTTTGATATGGCTGAGAGGGGAATTGATAGCAGTTATGGAGAACCTTTTTAGCTATTTCAGGCTTGGTTATATGCCTATTTCCCTAAGACTTAGGCCATCAAATATATTCTTTTTCCCAAATTCAATCCTATCAACTACACCCATTATTTTCTTATGTCAATCTCCTCATCTCTGCATAAGGATTTCAACTTCTATTTCAAAGGTGTTCTATGACCTAGTTTTTGACAAGAATCCTCCTATTTTCTTGCCTTTCTCTAAATGTCTCTACTTCTTTTTACACCTTAAGGCATTTTTCAACGGCTTCATCAATCCTACTGATGAGTAAGCCAATCATCTCCACACATTCTGAGTAGTGTACTTCTTCCTCACTACCTCCATGTAGGCGGTGCAGTTTATGATTCTACATACTCTAGATATAGTTTTAAAAATTACTCACTTAGTCAGATAGCCAACCAATTTGGCTTTACTTAGAGAGTTCCAATGCCTTTTATACATTTTTCTTATTGATGATCATGAAAATCAAAGGGTCAAATCAGGGATCCTTATCTTGTCCATCTAATCTCTTCAGCCTACAATAAGTCTTTGAAGGCTTTTCGTTTTGAACACCTTCATGGGAAACCATTTATTTCCCCCCTCCCCCCCCCCCCC
>CAUOFW020001103.1:617890-709077 GCA_963454935.2 Ilex paraguariensis
CCCCCCCCCCCCCATTTGTAAAATGGTGGAAAATCACCTCAACATTAATCTTTAATGATAATCCAAATAGTTGTTTATCCAAATTGTGTTTTGCCACCAAAAATCGAATGACTTGTCCATTTTGCCAGCAAATTTACTTGGCGAACTTCGGGCAACTAATCCCTTAGAGTTTTCTTTTTTTTCTCGAGGGTCATCTCATGATAGATTCCATAGAAGATTCTATTACTGGAGATACTCCTCTTCAGAGGAAAAAGTATAAACAACTACTAGAAGTTGTTGTTATTGAAGAAAGAGAAGTCTCTTCTTCTAGGCAAATTTTTCGAATGGCAAAGAAGACTATAACTAGTGAAGCTAATTCGGTTTTATCTCCAATCCGCCAAGGAGCTACTATCGACAGGGTGCCTCCTCCAGCTATGCCATCCTCTGAAATAGACCTTTCCTCTAATTCTTCCCAGGAAAGGGTAGGGTAGGACATGAAGGAGGATGTAAACTAACTAATGGCTACCATGACTTATTTAATTTTATTTTCTCAATTTGTCTCATGTAATGGCCAAACCAATATGGTCTTTTCAATTGCTTGTAAATATTTTTTGGAGTACAATTTCTCTCCTTTATCCAATTTTGGTTCTGTATATATTTTTGTTTTTTTTAAAAAGACAAAACCACTATGGCCACACTTATTATCCTTTTACATTTTAATATTAATTTATATTACAAACTCCCACATAGTTGAATGTTATTTCTTTAAATACCTTCGGTTAATGGGTTTCTTATGCCATTCTCCTTCTAGAGATTGCAAATGCTAAGCCCCACCTTACAATACTTTTCCTATTTTAAAAGGTCCCTCCTAGTTAGGGGACCATGTGCCATATTCTGTCTTTACTTCTTAAAGGTAAAATGGTGTACCAAACCAAATTCATCTCAACAAAGCTTTTGAATCTGACCTTTCATTATGGGTCCTTTCTATTTATTTTTTTTCTAGATTATGGTTCAAAGCTTCTAAATGACTTCCCCCCAAGTCTTCTAACTCAAGAAACATTGTTTAAGTATAGATGTCTGTTGGCATATCCTGATGTTTTGCCACTCTCCTAGATCTTATAGTGATTTTCATAGATATCACAAACATCATCTGTATATACCAACTCAAATGGTGTTGTTCCTATGTTGGTTCTCTTGGAAGTCCTGTATGGCCATAATACCTTTGGCAATAATTTATGCCACTGCCTTGGGTTGTCTTCTATGGTCTTCTCCAAAATCAACTTCAATATTTTACTAGTTGATTCTGCTTGTCCATTGGCCTAGGCATAATAGGGTGATGAATTCAACATCTAGATTTCATGTTCATATGCAATTCTGTTATTTTTGCCCCTATAAATGTAGTACCTTGATCGACAGTAATTGTTTGAGGCAAGCCAAACCTACAAATGATATGTTCCTTAATAAAACCAATTACTTTCTGCTGGTTTACAACCTTCATAGGAATTACTTCTATCCATTTATGTGAAATAATCAATAGTCACTATAATGTAAGAACGTTATTTTCATGAAAAAGGATGGATTTGACCAATCAAATCCATTGCCCAGCCTTTAAATGGATATGGCTTCACAATTGAATTCAATTCAACAGTAGGAATCCTTTGAATAGGTCCATGCTTTTGGCAAGTTTGACATCCCTTTGCATAGGTAATACAATCTTTTCTCATAATTGGCCAGCATGGACCATACCTATGAGTTAACCATCTCATTTTATCACCCAACTAGTAGGATCCACAAATTCCTTCTTGGACCTCTGTTATAGTTTTCATGGCATCTAACTTGCTGATACATAATAGCATTAAACCTTCTAGAGTTTTTCTGAACAATTGTTCCTCGAAAAAGACACAATTTTTGCTTCATTTCTAACAATTCTTTATGTTTTTTTGAGATGGATCTTGTAGATATTTATAATAGTGAACCTCCAATTAGATTGCTCCATCAATGGCTAGGATATCCACTAGCCATGCTACCACTGTTAGCAAATGTCTATTTTGTATCTTAATGTTTTTTTCATTCATACCTTCTGGGATCTTAAGTCTAGACGCATCTTGACCCATTTTGTTGTTCTTTCCATTATGAAGCCTTATAACATGTTCAAATTGAACATCTTCAAAACCTTGGACAAGTGATTGTACCACAGTGATATATTTTTCTAAGGTAGGGTGATTACATTTGTACCAACCTTGTACTTGTTGAATTATTAACAATGAATCACCAATCACTAGTAAGTTTTTAATTTTCATATCTAAGGCTATTTCTAGGCCTATCATTAAAGCCTCATACTCAGCCTAATTATTTGATAAAACCAATGTTTCATCCAACTGATAAGCAAACTTGAACATTTTTCCTTCTGGTGATACCAATACAATTTCAGCCCCTACACCCTCTTCATTTTTGGATCCATTAGGCATTAATTTTTAGGGTGTTGTTTTTATGCAACCCCCTTCAAATGTGTCCTTTGATTAGTAGTTAAAATTAGCATATTACTATGCCTTTTTAAGACTAATTATACTTTNTATTAGGCATTAATTTTTAGGGTGTTGTTTTTATGCAACCCCCTTCAAATGTGTCCTTTGATTTGTAGTTAAAATTAGCATATTACTATGCCTTTTTAAGACTAATTATACTTTGATGGAGTTTAAATGATGAAATTTCAAGACATAAATTGTACAAGGGCCCAAAGGCAACGAATATCAAACTTTCATGCAAACACCAACATGTTCAGGAAAAAAATTAGAAAAGCTTGAAACAAGGCAAGAACGTTCGAACGTCAATCCACGTTCAAACGTTCTCTTGACTTATTTGAAGACCAGACTGCTGAAGTGCTGATACATGGCGTGTTGCGGCTAAGTAAGACAGAAAACACAGAGGTACTTGAGTACAGCGTTGAACGCCAATCCATGTTTGAACATTATCCTAAATTATTGAGGACCAGGTTGCTGAGTGCAAGTGCAATGGTACATGGCGTGTGGAAGTAGCTCTCACAGAAGAACATAGGCCACTTGAGTAGGAGGTGAAAACCCCATCTAGCGTTTGAACGCCCATCAAGCAAAGACAGCATACAATGTTCAAATGCCAGACAACGTTCGAACGTTGTCCTCAGATAGGCTACAGAGTGGGTGGCTTTCAGATGGACTTTTAAGGCCATGCACTATTCTTTCACACCCCTTTGTTCCCTCCTCCTTGCCTATAAATACTCCCATTGTGGGTGCTTCAAGAGAGCATACATAGAGCTAGAGCTAATTGTAGACTTAGAATTAGATTTACATTTACTTGCATAGAGGAAGATAGATCATCTTTTGGTTGAGGTGAAAACCCTCCAAAAGTGACTAGCTTTTTTCTACTTTCATTTTGTTTTAGTTTCATTTGCTTTCATTGTTTGACCTTCCTTCTTCTCTTAGAGGAGTGAAACTCTTCCACTTTTCTAGAGTTTTACCAAATCCATGAAGGGTGGAATGTGATTTACTCAATCTTCTTCGAAGATCGGCTCCTTGTGTATTGTGCTTTACCTTGTAACCCCTCTACTTGGAAGGATGAGCATCACTCACTTTTTTAGCTTTACCAAAACCATGAAGAGTGAGTAGTTCCTCATTCACTATTTAGTAAGAGGTAATGGATATGTATTAATCATCCAAAATTTATATTTGTGCATTTTGTTTATGCTTAAATATTTTATATTACACTTGTTTATTGAATGATTGAATGCATCTCACAAAGTTAAGGTACTTTGTATAATTGTGACTGCTTTTATTACATAGATGAATCTTGCATAAAAAGATTCATTGGTTCAAGGCAAGTACCCCAACTAGATCTTCATGACTACCCTTCAATCTTCACCACTATTGTGCTTCATTTAAAGAATGGAATACTAATGCAATGGTTGGATGCCTTGTAGAGATAATTGCTTGTTTGTAGATGGGTTGAGTCTCAGCACAGACAATTCTTGTAAACCTCTACAAGGACATCGAAACCATGCTCTTAATTCTCATAATCCATCTTTATCTTTCGATTAACTTTATGTTGACACAGGGGTTAATTGAGTTACCAAGCACAAGTATAATAAACCGGATGATTAACTATATGTTCAAATCCTCGAGCTAAAGGGTGACTGTTACATTTGATAATTTATTATATTTTGTCTAGAAAAAAAACCCCTCAAAAAGAATCTTATATTCTGTCCATAAAATCCCATAACTTCAAATCTCAAGGGTTCCAGTTACTTGGTCTCTGTCACTACTTACATCAAAACACCGACAATAGTTCTTTGTGGATTCAACTTCAAACTTAACCAGATTATTACTACAGCTTGACCGTTTGCACTTAGGTGTACACATTTCGGATCAAGCCATCCTCCTCAATGAGGACACTTGGATAATCTGCCAAGAAATCAGCCAAGGGTTGGGCCTTAAATGCCTTTTGTGGCACATACTAAAAATAATATTCTATTAAGACAAGGATCCGTTTTTCCATCCTTTCTCTTAATAAGGGTCATGTGAGCATGTATTTAACTACATCAGTTTGATTCATAATGTACACAATATGAAAGTATGTAATGTCTCAATCTTATTGCTAAAAAATGCAAGTCAAACAAAGCTTCTCTATTGAAGAGTAATTACATTTAACATTATTCAACTTTCTACTTAGGTAATAAATTACTTCTTTATAGTCTTGATCATTTTCTTGTGCAAGTAGGCTGCCAATAGACTTTTCTCCTACTGAAATGTACAGTTTTAATGACTTGTCTTCTTTTGGTGGAATTAACACTGGAGGCTTTATCAAGTAGTCCTTGATTTCTTCAAAAGTTTTCTAGTGCATAGGCTCCCATTTCAAATCCATCTCTAATTTTAACTTCAACAAAGGTGAAAAATTCACTATCTTCCCTACAATTAGATATGAACCTTCTTAGGAAGTTTACTTGGACAAAAAATCTCTACAGTTCCTTCTTATTCGATGGGGCCTAGGCCTCTAGGATAGCATTAACTTTGTTTTTATTCACCTCAATTTCTTTTTGATGGACCAAAAACCCCAAGAAATTACTAGCAAAAACTCTAAATGTACATTTCAAAAGATTTATTTTTAATTTGTGCATTCTCATTCTTTGGAAAGTCTTCTTGAGGTTCTCCAAATGTGATTCTTAGTCATCGGATTTGATGATCACATAATCGATGTAAACTTCCATTAATTTTTCGATCATATCATGGAAAATCAAATTCATTGCTCTATGATAGGTGACCCTTGCATTCTTAATGCCAATGGAAATCACTACCCATTCATGGTACCCAGTGAACTTAGGCATCTACAGTTAGTCTTATGGACATCTTCCACTTCTATAAATATCTTATTATAGCCAACATGACCATCCGTGAAGATTAGAATAACATGTCTTGCAATTGAATCAATTAGGATATTTGCTACCAGCATTGGATATTCATCTTTAGGAGTTGTAGTATTTAGATTCCTAAAATCTATGCATACCCTAATTTTGTCAGTTTTCTTGATCAAATAAACTATATTAGAAAGCTATTCGACATACCTGACAATTCTTAAGAAGTTTGCAGTTAACTACCTTTTGATTTTCTCCTTTTCTAGCAGTGGAACCTCAATGGTCACGCTCTTAGGTGGTTGTTTGTGAGGACGAAAATCCGTCTTGATTGGTAGTATGTGCTCCACCAATGATCTATCTAAGCTAGACATTTTCTCATAACTCCATGCAAAGCAGTCTTTGAATTCTCTTAACAATTCAACCAACTTCTACTTTAAGTAAGCTCCAAGGGTTGTATTGATGTAAATAGGCCTTTTATTAGCCTCATTCCCTAAGTTAACTTCCTCCAAAGGGTCTTGGACATATACCTTTACATCATCTAATTTCATAGGTATAGATTGAAGGTTCTCCACCCTTATGTTCTGACTTATACTCTCTGGGCCATTTTGCAATACACACTCAGCCCAATTGAAAAAAACATCTCCTAGTGTCTTCACTCTTTCTTCCAAGGTATATGCAAACAACGTTATTAGTGTGGTTTTAATGGCAACCACCATGCCATTCTAGAACCCTTTGCAGGCTTTATTCATCAACTTCTTTGAATTCTTCATTTTCAAGCCTTGGTTGTAAGAAACCAAGCATAGGCATGTCATGGCAAATCTGATGTAACCTCTCTTCAAAATATTTATTAAGTTAGCTCTTGTAGCCACTCTTACAATTGAAGTTAGATCCTTGTGATATAATTGAGCCTCCAAATTATATGCATTTGCATAGAAAGGGTTGGTGTCAGTGCAATGCACTTTCATTCTTTTTCTTCCCTTATCATCACTTTCTGATAAGAGGATTAATGTATGATGCAAGGATGATGGCACACAACCATTGGTATGTATCCAATCTCTGCCCAAAAGAGCATTAAAATTAGATGAGGAATCCATCATAAAGAATGTTGTTGTGGTTTTTTTATTGCCTTCTTGCAATTGTACAAGTAATTTTCTTTTACAAAAGATGATCCTTCAACAAAATTACTAACTTGATGTCAGTATGAAGCAAGTCTTCATCTCCCTTGTTCAATACTTTTAACATCCTTAAAGGTAGAATGTTGACTACTGCCCCATTGTCAACGAGAACTTTGCTGACTGACTGATCATAGATATGAGTCAGTATGTATAATGGTCTCAGATATTTGACTAATTCTTTTCTAGGGAGTGCAACACCACTCTATCTATACCCCAGTCTCCTTGTTCTATGCTCATAGACCTTTTATCATGTTTCAATTCCTTTACAGTTTCTATGGACACTGCAACTGACTCAGTACTGTCTTCCATTTCTCTTGCTAGTTGGTTTGATTGTCCTGGCTTAACCTTGAATGCTTTAGAAAAATCCACTATCATATTGCATGTTGCATCATCTCTAAGGAGAAGTTCTATATCTTTAATGTTCATAAGTTCCTCATCTGAGAGCATGTTTTTGCTTTCTTCCATCTTTTCTTTTCCTTTTGTTGATGAATTTTTTAGCATTTTCTTTGGTTCTCCTTTAGATAAATCTAGGATCTATTGGACTTTAGCAATGTTCTAATCCAGGATGTCCTCTTTGTTTAGACTTCCTTGATCTCCGTTTTTTGTTCTCTGGTTCATGTAAGATTTTTCTTTTCCATCAATGGACTTGGCCCTGAATAGGTCTCAATAGGTGTAGAATCTTGCCTGCTCATCTAAGCAGCAATAGTCCTCTGCTATCTCCTTTTATGGGTTCTGTTGAGTGCTTGATACCATACCCTAGATGGGAACTTTTGATGTTGAACATGGTGCTATGTTTTATCATAAACTTGAGGAGAATTCACTATTTTAGATCTAACATTCGTGATTATCTCAAATCTCTCTTTTCTTTTCTGACTCTATTTTTTTTTTTTGTTATTATCTTTTGATTCTTTGCCAAACACTTTCCTTGGTCATCAGTGGTCCAACGAAATGGTTCAACCCTTGCGGACTTTCTTTCTTGGCTTTTCCTTGTTAACCAGTGCTTCTTGGATTTCTCTTGAGTTCAGGAAAATAATGGGAACCATGTTGGTACTTTTTCTGTATCTTAAATATGTCTAGTTCTGCACCATCAAATATTTTTTCAAAACCATTGTAGATTTGCACATCTCGCTCTCCTCTGGTGTTAAATTGGAGACCCTTATTAGTTATTTCTCTTACCATATCATCTAGTGGTATTGCATCAGCCTTGGCTGTCTCTTTGGCACATCTGAAGCACATAACCAGTGGTTCTTCTTCTCGGGGACCAAGCTTGCTATGGACTAGTACTCTTATTTTGGAGACAATCCTTTCCTTGGAAACTACCAAACTAACAACCTTTTTGTCTTCCTGCAAATTAGCAGAAATCACGTTAATGTTAACTTCTTTAGGGAAATGGTCTTTATCTACACCCATGATTTTTTTCTTTTTTTGTGGCGTGCATTCCTTTTTGGATTAAATCCTACACATTATTTCTAAAATTGATGTAATTAGTTAAATGCCTAAATGAATTATGTCAATTGCAATATTCTTTTTCCTTTCTATCATTTCCTAGTGGGATATTATCCCCAAGACAAGACAATAAATATGTGGTTAATCAACTCATCAAATAGAGCATTAGCCATTGATAGGTCCAAGGAATACTATCTAAAGGTTGAGGGTGCATCCTTTTTGAAAGTATGACTGGATGACATGTTCATAGGATTCTTAATCTTTTTCAAGGTGTTACACATAATTGGTGACTTCCCTATGACCTGTGTCACATCTATTTCAACTTCTCCATTGAAGTCTTGAAAATAAGTACCTATTAAACTTTTTTTCCTCTATTGTTCTTTCCTAAGCAACATCTCATATATGGTGGCCCTATATGAGAGTTCAGAGAGACCTCTAAACTCCATTCTTTCAAATTTCATTCTTAATTTGAAGTGTAAACAATCCTAAGCCAGTTTACCAATTCAACTTTAGAGAAGTAAACATTACATTTGTTTCTACCATTTTGAATCTATCAATGTATTGCTCTATAGACTCACTCGATTTCAATCTAAATCTGGATAGATCTGCCATTGAAAACTATGGTTCATTTCTAAAGAATTGAGCTTGAAACTGCTCTTTCATTTCTTGGCAAGTTTGAATTAAATTGGCAGACAAATTTATGAACCAAGCAAATGATGTCTTTGTTAGAGACTGTAGGAATAATTTTATTTTCAAATTTCCCATTTTCCAACTTCCCCACACTAGTAAATGAATCTACCTATATGTTCTATGATCGATTGATTCTCTTCACCAGAGTAAAGATGAAATTCTGAGATTTTATAACCCCTTGGAAACTCCTCATAGTCTATCCAAGGTGGGTATGATTTTCTAAACATAAGCCTCTCAATTTTTCTGAGACCCAGGTCATACAAATCTTGAATCATCTTTATTAGTTGATTCCTATTAAAAGCTATATTTTGGTGGCCTTCTAAGTTTTCAAACTGGTCAAAGGGTTGCCCCCTGCCCTTGGGTTAAATACCTCTATGGGTTACAATAAGAGCATAGCATGCCTCTCAAGGCCTCTTCTAGGAAATTCAAGGCCATCTTGGCCCATTTCTCCCCTTAGGATTTCTTCATGGTAAGAAATTAGGGAACATTTCGATAAGTTCTCCATTGAATATCATGTTGAAATGATTCTGGTATGGTGAGCCTAATCTTTCATTAGTCACCATTAGTGGCAATCTTTGATTTTCTACAAGAAGCACCCTAGGAATGGTGTTTCCTTCTTCTACTGTTTAATTTTGAATCATAGTAGTTTATTTCTGATTAACTGGTCCTGACATTGGTGTTTGGACACTCATTAACACATGCATGAAATTAACCAAATCTTGACTAATTTAAGAATTAGGATTATGCAAGTTTCAGAGTTTGCACAAATTCTTGCATCTATAGATTATCCTGGCCATTGGTTTGGTAGATTCCACAGAGTTGGTACTCAAACTTGCTTCATGATTGGCGTTGTTTTCATATTTTCAGTAGTACCAAATGCAATCTCGTCTTGTTTCCTTATTTGAACCATTTTCTAGATCCAATTTAGTTATGTAGTTCCACCGGGCATGCCAAAATATTGTTGCTCCAAAATCCATTGAGATCGACTGAAAAATCCCAACTGACAGAAAATTATCAGGCAAATGTTTGTGAGGCGTTCAAATGCATTATTTCAGGACTTTCTTGGATGAAAGCATTAATTAAAGGTACAATACAAGGAACTAATAAAAGAACAAATCCTTTATTAATTCAATCGAAGGGACTTCGAATACAAAAAAGACTGATTAACAAGCTTGAATGCAGTAGTAACTTCTTCCTAAAACTAAATTAAAACTACTCCTAAAAATGTTGAAATCGTGGGTCTTGTGGAGATTTGAGTGTATCATTCATCTTCTCCACTATGTGGCCTTTATACCCACTATCTTTGACAGTTTTGCTTCCATCGATGGTTACTAGTTGGTAACTTCCAAATAATTACTCTTCGTTTTCAAATATTAGCTATAACTGATCATCTTCTGCCTTTCTTTAGTTCTTTTCATGTGTCATTTCTTCAATGCACTTGGGACATCAAGTGTCGATACACTGAATTTT
This sequence comes from Ilex paraguariensis, assembly GCA_963454935.2. Lineage (NCBI taxonomy): Eukaryota > Viridiplantae > Streptophyta > Magnoliopsida > Aquifoliales > Aquifoliaceae > Ilex > Ilex paraguariensis. The sequence goes on from CAUOFW020001103.1 coordinate 628,031, forward strand.
CCTGAACTTTAATATTTTATGTCAAAACACATTGTTACATCATTAAGTCAGCAAATTAGGTTAATTTTTTTAGCTCTTAATAATATTACTCTTAAATGATTGAAAGAAGAGTGGGTCATCAATGGCAGACTTGACATCTATGACTCAAAGTAAGGGTGTTAAACATGTCGGGTTGGGTTATTTTGTGTCGATTTGATTTCGTGTTTGTGTTGAAAATTCTAAAATACGAACCTAACCTGTTTAATAATCGTGTCAAGATGTGTAAACACTAACCTAACTTAACCATTAAATGGGTTACTAGAACTTGACCTATTTGACACATTTAATAAAATAGGTCATTTTTGGGTTACCACACATAACATGACATGTTTAACCTGTGTAACACACATAACCTATTTTCACACCTGTTCATTATCGTTAAATACATCATTCAATCATTCATTCAAAATTTTAAATAATTTTTCTACCAATAACATATCACATCTCATCAATGAAATTAACTAAAATGCATTTAAGTTTCAACCCAAAAATTAAAGCAAAAACTATACTGGTATACTTTCATAATAGTATTAAGAACTACACATGTCGATTACCATAGTAAAAGCAAGAACTAATAAATAATAATGTTAAAATCACATCAGTCATACATAATAGGCAAACTATACTGTTATAAACAAGTTAAAGGGGTCTCCAATGTGTTAAGTCAGGTTCATGTTCAAATCTTGTGAACCTATTTAAAATATATAGGTTATTTAGGTCAAAATCGAGTTGACCTGATTTTGACATAAATCCGACATAATTGTTTTTGTGTTTAAGCATGTTGACCTTTTTTTTCCATTGACCCCTTTAATTTCGTGTCTGGTCTATTAATTTTATGTTCGGTTTATATCCTGTTAACGTGTCATGTCAAAAATTTACAGGCCTAACTCAAATGGAGCAAACAAGAGGGGAGAGATTAAATTAAATTAAAAAACAACGAGCTCGCTCATGGACTTTCAATTCCGAGCGAGTTTCGAATGAGACTCACACAAGTTGCCTCTCGTTGTTATAGATCAACCTCATTCGAATGGACTTTGAGCATTGTATCCAGCAAAATTAAGTAATATTATTGAGATCTAAAAAATTTATTTTACTAACTTAAGAGCGTGACAGTGATATGGTGTAATAGTGTTATTGTGAATGTAATTCTTGGACTTTTTCATTGAGACTCCATCACTTACCATAAATGGTGGAACCATATTAGGACTAGGGTGGCATTGTCCCTACCCCCCCTCCTGATTTTTAATCTTCTTCACTTATGCAATGTTATTGGACTATAATTTTGTTCAAATTTTTTAATTTGCCCCTCCCCCTAATTTTTTAAACAATTGTATATTAGGTCTTATTTTTTTTATTCAAATTTTGTTTAGCGAAAAATGAAAACTAGTTTTGTTGTTTCATATAGTAATTTGATTTTAAATTTTACTTATTTTTCGTGTCTAAACTTGAAATTTACTTTGTATTAGCTGGTAAATTCTTTGTACTCACATTTTGCCTCCCTTAGGCAAATTTCTGGCTCCACCCCTACTTACCACATCATTAAATCAATAAATAAGATTAATTTTTTAGGTCCTAATACCATTTCTCATCTTCTAACGTGTGCCTCTACTTCTAAACTTCCAATCACTTAATGGGGGAAAAGAGAAAAGACTTAAAAAAAAGTTAGTTAAGAATTTGGAAGCAAATGATGGGTGGCAAACCCCATACATTGTCAATGGGCCTTGTCCCCTTCGCATATTTTACTGCGCTACCCATTATACTATTTTCATCTTATCAAAAAAAAAATTCTTACTTTTCATCCCTCCTACCAAATACAAAGAAAGAAATAAAAGATTCTTCCTTTAAAGAATAGAAAGTATATAACTCCCATTTCCCATCCTTCAATTTTTTTCATCTACCCTATCAAACACACCATAAGTGTTTTTTTCCATTAACGTTGACATTTTTGTGTATGACATTAAGGACTTACCTAACTGTGAGTTTTTACAAAAATGGATGAACTCTGAAAATTATAAGTAAATTAATAGGTGGAATGTGAAAGAAACTTGGTTTCTATGAGCTAACCACTCATTGCTTCTTTTTTTTTTAATTTTATGTTTTACCTTTTTTCTATTTTTTGTAATATTGTGATCCATGCAATGGACACAAAGATTCCTCCTAATATGTCGTTTTTAGGTGATCAGCAACTTAACATGGAAATGACAATTTTATTTAATCAATCTTTATGTCAATGAATTTATTTTGATTGTTTTCACATCTAGTGTAAAGGGTGATATCCTTAATTGTTTCCCATCACAACTAATAAAGAGTTTTCAGTTAGGAAAAATTTTCCCGTAAAAACCTAGAAAATGGTGAACTATTCGCCCACAAATATTATTTTTCCTAGATAAATCTTAAATTTTGGATAACATTTTCCGAGGAAAATATTTGCTCGGTCTATAGTTACTTTTTCCAGTGTAATTATTTCCTAGGTAAAAGAAATGCTTTTGACATGATCCACAAGCTCTGATGCTGTGAAAGCATCAGTTAATTATTTAACTTATGTTCGTGCTAAAAGTGTATTCATATGTTTCAAATTATTTATGATGATACCTCAAATAAGTTATAAGAGCGAGTTCAGAAAATGAGGTCAGGTCAGGAGGTCAAGTAGGATACGAGGAGCTCAGAAGTCCAGAGCTAGAGCTCCCCCTGGGGAGATGGTAGCGGAACTAACCAACAAACAGCTGGATTACTGCTAAAATTGGGTTCAAAATATGAAACTCTCAACCAACAAAGATTCTCTCCTAAAATCAAGGAGAATCCCACTAATGACAGGCGAAGATCCCGGCTGAGATCCTACAGAACGGGGAATAGTCCTATAAATACTATGTAACACCTTCATAGAGAGTGAGAGAAAAAAAACCATAATTTCATGATACACCGTATTGTAATGCATTTTGAGCAGCGAATATAGGAGAGGGAGCAAAAGTCTCCATTGAAGAGTGGATTAACCGAGCTCCACAGTCGAGGAACCACTATACTCTTAATGTGCAAACATCCCTAACCCCCAAGAACACTTCATCATAGCCATTACGAACTTGGTAGCCTGGATATCCCTAAGCCCCAAGAATACTTCATCATAGCCATTACGAACTTGGTAGCCTGGATACGCATTTGGTCACACACACACGCACTCAGCTCATCCACGTTGATTTACACCATCTGTTTGGCGCCGTCTGTGGGAACCGATTGTTCTTGTTACCAAAACTCAGATATTTCTGTGACTGATGGTATCAACTCGAAACATGAGCAGCAGCCAGAAAAACCCACAACAAGTGTAGGATTAACAGGAAGCCACCAACGGTGGACAACCAGAGAACGTCCAAGAAACTAATCCACCCATAGGAAACCTCCCTACAAATAATGAGGTGGAGGCCCTTCGTCTCGTCAACCAATACCTGCTAAAGCAAAACAAAGAGCTCCTAAAACTCTTACAATGCCCATAGAAGGCATGACTAGCCCAAGAAGGCCAGAACAATCCCCTTCACAAGTGCTTGACAAAATTCCTAGTTGTTTCCTAACCTCTAAATGTCACCTTTTAGCATGTACAGTATATGGATGAAGGGGAGTGTCACTCTCCTTGGGATGATGTCAAAAGAAAGGATAACAAAATGGTGGATGAATGAAATGTCAAATGTGTGTGTGTGTGAACAAAAATGCTCCCCAAGTGCAATGAGACTTTCACGAATCGTGTTTTACTTGGTGGTATTCCAAGATCGTTTCCACAGGGAAGGAAGTAAACCGAGGGGAAGGTGATTTTGAGAGAAAGAAAGTGTAAAATCTATGATTATTGGAAGTTGTTTTGATGCTAGTAAAATGAGAAATAAATGTTGGCAAATCCAAGAGGTCACTCTAATAGGAATACCGTCTCAACTCGAAACCCTCCTCCAATAGAACATGAATGAACGATTGATTCGTGGGAAGCTAGGGATAAGATTGGTGAGTATCTAAGCATAAACCGTGACTAGGCCTACGGAATATCAAAGACTCACCANGTTCAGTTAGGAAAAATTTTCCCGTAAAAACCTAGAAAATGGTGAACTATTCACCCACAAATATTATTTTTCCTAGATAAATCTTAAATTTTGGATAACATTTTCCGAGGNTTTCAGTTAGGAAAAATTTTCCCGTAAAAACCTAGAAAATGGTGAACTATTCGCCCACAAATATTATTTTTCCTAGATAAATCTTAAATTTTGGATAACATTTTCCGAGGAAAATATTTGCTCGGTCTATAGTTACTTTTTCCAGTGTAATTATTTCCTAGGTAAAAGAAATGCTTTTGACATGATCCACAAGCTCTGATGCTGTGAAAGCATCAGTTAATTATTTAACTTATGTTCGTGCTAAAAGTGTATTCATATGTTTCAAATTATTTATGATGATACCTCAAATAAGTTATAAGAGCGAGTTCAGAAAATGAGGTCAGGTCAGGAGGTCAAGTAGGATACGAGGAGCTCAGAAGTCCAGAGCTAGAGCTCCCCCTGGGGAGATGGTAGCGGAACTAACCAACAAACAGCTGGATTACTGCTAAAATTGGGTTCAAAATATGAAACTCTCAACCAACAAAGATTCTCTCCTAAAATCAAGGAGAATCCCACTAATGACAGGCGAAGATCCCGGCTGAGATCCTACAGAACGGGGAATAGTCCTATAAATACTATGTAACACCTTCATAGAGAGTGAGAGAAAAAAAACCATAATTTCATGATACACCGTATTGTAATGCATTTTGAGCAGCGAATATAGGAGAGGGAGCAAAAGTCTCCATTGAAGAGTGGATTAACCGAGCTCCACAGTCAAGGAACCACTATACTCTTAATGTGCAAACATCCCTAACCCCCAAGAATACTTCATCATAGCCATTACGAACTTGGTAGCCTGGATATCCCTAAGCCCCAAGAATACTTCATCATAGCCATTACGAACTTGGTAGCCTGGATACGCATTTGGTCACACACACACGCACTCAGCTCATCCACGTTGATTTACACCATCTGTTTGGCGCCGTCTGTGGGAACCGATTGTTCTTGTTACCAAAACTCAGATATTTCTGTGACTGATGGTATCAACTCGAAACATGAGCAGCAGCCAGAAAAACCCACAACAAGTGTAGGATTAACAGGAAGCCACCAACGGTGGACAACCAGAGAACGTCCAAGAAACTAATCCACCCATAGGAAACCTCCCTACGAATAATGAGGTGGAGGCCCTTCGTCTCGTCAACCAATACCTGCTAAAGCAAAACAAAGAGCTCCTAAAACTCTTACAATGCCCATAGAAGGCATGACTAGCCCAAGAAGGCCAGAACAATCCCCTTCACAAGTGCTTGACAAAATTCCTAGTTGTTTCCTAACCTCTAAATGTCACCTTTTAGCATGTACAGTATATGGATGAAGGGGAGTGTCACTCTCCTTGGGATGATGTCAAAAGAAAGGATAACAAAATGGTGGATGAATGAAATGTCAAATGTGTGTGTGTGTGAACAAAAATGCTCCCCAAGTGCAATGAGACTTTCACGAATCGTGTTTTACTTGGTGGTATTCCAAGATCGTTTCCACAGGGAAGGAAGTAAACCGAGGGGAAGGTGATTTTGAGAGAAAGAAAGTGTAAAATCTATGATTATTGGAAGTTGTTTTGATGCTAGTAAAATGAGAAATAAATGTTGGCAAATCCAAGAGGTCACTCTAATAGGAATACCGTCTCAACTCGAAACCCTCCTCCAATAGAACATGAATGAACGATTGATTCGTGGGAAGCTAGGGATAAGATTGGTGAGTATCTAAGCATAAACCGTGACTAGACCCACGGAATATCAAAAATGCATCAAGTTATCCACCCTCAACCCAGTCAAACCAAACCATTGAACTCTGAAAGAAATGAGGAGAATGAGTTAAAAATGGTATACCCAAGTGGAGGTTCCCCTTGGTTTTGCCAACTAAGAGATTTAGCTATTCATGCTTGAAATAAAGANGGAAAATATTTGCTCGGTCTATAGTTACTTTTTCCAGTGTAATTATTTCCTAGGTAAAAGAAATGCTTTTGACATGATCCACAAGCTCTGATGCTGTGAAAGCATCAGTTAATTATTTAACTTATGTTCGTGCTAAAAGTGTATTCATATGTTTCAAATTATTTATGATGATACCTCAAATAAGTTATAAGAGCGAGTTCAGAAAATGAGGTCAGGTCAGGAGGTCAAGTAGGATACGAGGAGCTCAGAAGTCCAGAGCTAGAGCTCCCCCTGGGGAGATGGTAGCGGAACTAACCAACAAACAGCTGGATTACTGCTAAAATTGGGTTCAAAATATGAAACTCTCAACCAACAAAGATTCTCTCCTAAAATCAAGGAGAATCCCACTAATGACAGGCGAAGATCCCGGCTGAGATCCTACAGAACGGGGAATAGTCCTATAAATACTATGTAACACCTTCATAGAGAGTGNATTGTTTGGTGGCCTTTAATTACATGAAAGTCTTGTTAGGTGGCCTTGAATTACATGAAAGTCTTGTTAGGTGGCCTTGAATTGCATGAAAGTCTTGTTTGGTGGCCTTGAATTCTTTGATCCCCCTTTGTTTTGAGCTTTGATAATTGGTACCCCAGTAGTTTGTAGTTTTGAAGCACAAAACCCTGAAAAGAACAACAATTAATGTATTATCCTTTATTCACAGACTAACCCTAATTTGATTTATTTTGACTAATTTAACTTTATTCAACAAACACAATTTACCTATTAAATTATGCCTTAATTAAGGTTAATCAACAGGGAACCAACGAAGGAGTTGCATGGGTAAAGCCAGACCTTAGGGCAGGTCCCCCATCCACCCCCTAGGAATGGCCACAATGAAGAGGTACAAAGTCAAAACAATGAAGGTGAGAAGGATGATTTCTTCCCTTATCAACAAGAGAGGAGAGAACAGTACTAGGAGCAACGCTTCAAGGACATCCAACAGGAGCTCAGCCACATGAAAGAAGCAGTCAGAAGTAAAGCTCCAGTTACAATGGACGCCTTGGTGCAGCAGACTGAATCTTCATTCACAACTGGGGTGTTGCATTTCCCCCTCCCACCGAAATTTAGGATGCCACAGATAGAATCCTTTGACGGAACCAAGGACCTCATGGATCATCTCAACACCTATAAGAACCAGATGGAGTTGCATGGGTACCAGGACCCTGTGCGCTGTCGAGCCTTTGCCATCACCTTGAAGGGCTCAGCCTTGGCATGGTTTAACAGGCTCCCTCCGGCCTCAATCTCTTCCTTCAAGGACCTTTCCATTTTCTTTGTGTCTCACTTCATAGGACCTCATATCTATAGAAAGTCGAGCTACCACCTCTTGAATGTGAAATAGGGACCTCAAGAGAATCTTAGGTCTTACGTCCAAAGATTCAACTCAGAATCGCTAAAGGTGGATGTCCCAGATGAGAAGTTTGCTATTACCACCTTTATAGATGGTCTTGGAATGCAATCTAAAGATTTGATGTTCTCTATATCAAAGAATCCCCAAGCAAGCATGGTCGAGGTGCTTGCCAAAGCAGAGAAATATATAAACAGTGAAGAAGCCCTTCTCTCAAAAGTGGGGAGCTCATTAGCACAAAAAGATAAGGGAACAGAAGAAAAGAAGAGGGACCGAAGTCCCAAAAGAGAAAGAGAAAGAAATAGATCTCCGAAGAGAGACAAGTCTCCTAGGAGAGATAAGGAACGATCCCCAAAAAGGAGGGGAAACATTAGGGATCGCTTAGGTCCCCCACAACTTGAACTACAGCCGAGGTATGCACCTCAACAGTATACCCCTCTTACTGCAATGGTGTCCGAGATCCTATACGAGGTGTAGAACGAGAAATTCCTAAGATAGCCTTCGTGAATGAAGGCAAATCCAGCTAAAAGAGATTCTACGAAGTATTGTGAGTATCATAGAGATCATGGTCATCACACCGATGATTGCATTCAATTAAAGAAGGAAATCGAGTTCTTGATTCAAAGGGGTCATTACGACAGTTTGTCGCCCATGACAACCAGAATCGGGCTCCACTACCACCAGCACCACCACAGCAAGCCCCTGCACAGCACTAACAACCTTTAGGGGAGATCAGAGTAATATCAGGAGGTTTTGCTGGAGGAGGATAATCTAACTCAGCAAGGAAAGCTCATCTGCGCAGAATCAGAGCTAATGAGGATGTGGAAATACATACAGTATCAAAGGCACCACGCTTGGATATATCCATAACCTTCTCAAATTCAGATTTGGAGGGTTGCCAACATCCTCACGATGACCCGTTGGTGATAAAGGCAGTCGTAGCAAACAGGACTGTTTATCAAGTTCTAATCGATAACGGCAGCTCTGCGGACATCATCTTCTCTTCTGCATTTGACCAAATGGGCATAGGCAGGGAAAAGCTTGAGGCAGTAAGTGCTCAACTAATGGGGTTCGTAGGTGAAAAGGTGTTGCCCTTGGATTCAATCCAGCTCGTACTCACCATGGGAGATCCCCCTTGCCAGGCCACCACCACAATTAAATTCTTGGTGGTCGATGCCCCGTCTGCATACAACATGCTGCTCGGGAGACCTCCCTCAACGCAATGAAAGCAATTCCATCTGCCTATCATCTGGTTATGAAGTTTCCAACAGAAAATGGAATAAGAGTGGTCTGAGGAGACCAACGTATAGCAAGGGAATGCTACATGACTTCAATGAAGCAGAAAGAAGGTGAGAATATCCAGTTAGACGAGCTCAACATGAGGGACGAGCTAGACGCTAGTCCAACACCCTCGGAAGAATTAGAGCCTGTCCAAATTGGTGAAGATCCAGAACACCTCATTTACATCGGATCTAAGCTGGGCAAGGAAATTAAGGATCTCCTTATCCAGTTCCAAAAGGAAAACGTGGGAGTGTTCGCCTGGAGGCAAGAAAACATGGAAGGAATCGACCCTTCAGTCATCACTCACAAGCTATGTGTGAGCCCAGCTTGCAAGCCTGTTAAACAGAAGCGCAGGAGTTTTGCCCCAGAATGCCAGAAAGCAATCAATGAAGAGGTCAACAAGCTTCTCCATGCTAAAGCCATTGAGGAAGTAGATTACCCCGCCTGGTTAGCTAATGTAGTTCTTGTCAAGAAGACCAATGGCAAGTGGTGACTGTGCATTGACTTTACTGACCTCAATTGAGCGTGCCCCAAGGACAATTTTTCTTTACCCCGGATCGACTTAATAGTGGATGCCACTGCGGGACACGAGCTCCTCAACTTCATGGATGCCTTCTCAGGCTATAACCAGATCAGGATGGATCCAGCTGACTAGGAGAAGACCTCTTTTGTGACTAAGCAGGGAACATATTGCTATCAGGTCATGCCTTTTGGATTGAAAAACGCAAGANGGAAGTGCAAGAACTAGTTAAAAAGTTTGTACGAGTCCAGATCAAGCATGTCCTGAGGTCGAAGAACTCTAGAGCAGATGCGCTAGCAAGGTTAGCAAATGTTTCTCAGGAAAACTTGGATAGATTGNGAGCCACCTACCAATGCTTGGTGAATCGAATGTTCCAGACATAGATTGGGACGTCCACGGAGATCTATATTGATGATATGTTGGTAAAGTCGCTGAAGGCAGAGCTCCACATCGTGCATCTAGTGGAATCATTCCAGGTTCTTAAAAAATACAAGATGAAACTTAACCCTGCAAAATGTGCCTTCGGAGTATCTACAGGAAAGTTTCTGGGCTTCATTGTCAACAGTAAAGGGATCAAGGCTAACCCGATGAAAATTAAGGCAGTCTTGGATATGCAACCACCATCTAATGCAAAATAAATCCAGTGTTTGACAGGGAGAATAGCTGCCCTAAGCCGGTTTGTGTCCAAATCAAGCGACAAGTGTCAACCCTTCTTCCAAGTTTTGAAAAAGGCATTTCAGTGGAATATTCAATGTGAAGAAGCATTCAAAGCTTTGAAGGATTACCTCAGCGCCCCCCCCCCCTATTTTGGTAAGCCCCTTGGAAGGGGAAGTTCTTACTCTTTATTTAGCTATCTCCGATTTTTCAACTAGTGCAGCATTAGTTAGAGAGCGAGACAGAGCTTAGCAAAAGAAGGGTAGAAGAGAGGTATCCAAAAGTGGAGAAACTGGTATTAGCCTTGGTAATCACAGCCAGGAGGCTTAAGCCATACTTCCAGTCTNTCCAACAGGAGCTCAGCCACATGAAAGAAGCAGTCAGAAGTAAAGCTCCAGTTACAATGGACGCCTTGGTGCAGCAGACTGAATCTTCATTCACAACTGGGGTGTTGCATTTCCCCCTCCCACCGAAATTTAGGATGCCACAGATAGAATCCTTTGATGGAACCAAGGACCTCATGGATCATCTCAACACCTATAAGAACCAGATGGAGTTGCATGGGTACCAGGACCCTGTGCGCTGTCGAGCCTTTGCCATCACCTTGAAGGGCTCAGCCTTGGCATGGTTTAACAGGCTCCCTCCGGCCTCAATCTCTTCCTTCAAGGACCTTTCCATTTTCTTTGTGTCTCACTTCATAGGACCTCATATCTATAGAAAGTCGAGCTACCACCTCTTGAATGTGAAACAGGGACCTCAAGAGAATCTTAGGTCTTACGTCCAAAGATTCAACTCAGAATCGCTAAAGGTGGATGTCCCAGATGAGAAGTTTGCTATTACCACCTTTATAGATGGTCTTGGAATGCAATCTAAAGATTTGATGTTCTCTATATCAAAGAATCCCCAAGCAAGCATGGTCGAGGTGCTTGCCAAAGCAGAGAAATATATAAACAGTGAAGAAGCCCTTCTCTCAAAAGTGGGGAGCTCATTAGCACAAAAAGATAAGGGAACAGAAGAAAAGAAGAGGGACCGAAGTCCCAAAAGAGAAAGAGAAAGAAATAGATCTCCGAAGAGAGACAAGTCTCCTAGGAGAGATAAGGAACGATCCCCAAAAAGGAGGGGAAACATTAGGGATCGCTTAGGTCCCCCACAACTTGAACTACAGCCGAGGTATGCACCTCAACAGTATACCCCTCTTACTGCAATGGTGTCCGAGATCCTATACGAGGTGTAGAACGAGAAATTCCTAAGATAGCCTTCGTGAATGAAGGCAAATCCAGCTAAAAGAGATTCTACGAAGTATTGTGAGTATCATAGAGATCATGGTCATCACACCGATGATTGCATTCAATTAAAGAAGGAAATCGAGTTCTTGATTCAAAGGGGTCATTACGACAGTTTGTCGCCCATGACAACCAGAATCGGGCTCCACTACCACCAGCACCACCACAGCAAGCCCCTGCACAGCACTAACAACCTTTAGGGGAGATCAGAGTAATATCAGGAGGTTTTGCTGGAGGAGGATAATCTAACTCAGCAAGGAAAGCTCATCTGCGCAGAATCAGAGCTAATGAGGATGTGGAAATACATACAGTATCAAAGGCACCACGCTTGGATATATCCATAACCTTCTCAAATTCAGATTTGGAGGGTTGCCAACATCCTCACGATGACCCGTTGGTGATAAAGGCAGTCGTAGCAAACAGGACTGTTTATCAAGTTCTAATCGATAACGGCAGCTCTGCGGACATCATCTTCTCTTCTGCATTTGACCAAATGGGCATAGGCAGGGAAAAGCTTGAGGCAGTAAGTGCTCAACTAATGGGGTTCGTAGGTGAAAAGGTGTTGCCCTTGGATTCAATCCAGCTCGTACTCACCATGGGAGATCCCCCTTGCCAGGCCACCACCACAATTAAATTCTTGGTGGTCGATGCCCCGTCTGCATACAACATGCTGCTCGGGAGACCTCCCTCAACGCAATGAAAGCAATTCCATCTGCCTATCATCTGGTTATGAAGTTTCCAACAGAAAATGGAATAAGAGTGGTCTGAGGAGACCAACGTATAGCAAGGGAATGCTACATGACTTCAATGAAGCAGAAAGAAGTTGAGAATATCCAGTTAGACGAGCTCAACATGAGGGACGAGCTAGACGCTAGTCCAACACCCTCGGAAGAATTAGAGCCTGTCCAAATTGGTGAAGATCCAGAACACCTCATTTACATCGGATCTAAGCTGGGCAAGGAAATTAAGGATCTCCTTATCCAGTTCCTAAAGGAAAACGTGGGAGTGTTCGCCTGGAGGCAAGAAAACATGGAAGGAATCGACCCTTCAGTCATCACTCACAAGCTATGTGTGAACCCAGCTTGCAAGCCTGTTAAACAGAAGCGTAGGAGTTTTGCCCCAGAATGCCAGAAAGCAATCAATGAAGAGGTCAACAAGCTTCTCCATGCTAAAGCCATTGAGGAAGTAGATTACCCCGCCTGGTTAGCTAATGTAGTTCTTGTCAAGAAGACCAATGGCAAGTGGTGACTGTGCATTGACTTTACTGACCTCAATTGAGCGTGCCCCAAGGACAATTTTTCTTTACCCCGGATCGACTTAATAGTGGATGCCACTGCGGGACACGAGCTCCTCAACTTCATGGATGCCTTCTCAGGCTATAACCAGATCAGGATGGATCCAGCTGACTAGGAGAAGACCTCTTTTGTGACTAAGCAGGGAACATATTGCTATCAGGTCATGCCTTTTGGATTGAAAAACGCAAGAGCCACCTACCAATGCTTGGTGAATCGAATGTTCCAGACATAGATTGGGACGTCCACGGAGATCTATATTGATGATATGTTGGTAAAGTCGCTGAAGGCAGAGCTCCACATCGTGCATCTAGTGGAATCATTCCAGGTTCTTAAAAAATACAAGATGAAACTTAACCCTGCAAAATGTGCCTTCGGAGTATCTACAGGAAAGTTTCTGGGCTTCATTGTCAACAGTAAAGGGATCAAGGCTAACCCGATGAAAATTAAGGCAGTCTTGGATATGCAACCACCATCTAATGCAAAATAAATCCAGTGTTTGACAGGGAGAATAGCTGCCCTAAGCCGGTTTGTGTCCAAATCAAGCGACAAGTGTCAACCCTTCTTCCAAGTTTTGAAAAAGGCATTTCAGTGGAATATTCAATGTGAAGAAGCATTCAAAGCTTTGAAGGATTACCTCAGCGCCCCCCCCCCCTATTTTGGTAAGCCCCTTGGAAGGGGAAGTTCTTACTCTTTATTTAGCTATCTCCGATTTTTCAACTAGTGCAGCATTAGTTAGAGAGCGAGACAGAGCTTAGCAAAAGAAGGGTAGAAGAGAGGTATCCAAAAGTGGAGAAACTGGTATTAGCCTTGGTAATCACAGCCAGGAGGCTTAAGCCATACTTCCAGTCTCATACCATTAAAGTACCGACAGAGCAACCAATGAAGCAAGTGTTGCACAAACCAGAGTCCTTAGGCAGACTAGTTAAGTGGGCCATAGAGCTCAGTGAGTTTAATATCAGGTTCAAGCCTAGAACTGCAGTCAAAGGACAGATTTTGGCAGATTTTATCGCAGAATTTACAACAGTACCCATAGACACCACATAGCTAGCACCAGACCTTCCTATATGGAAGCTTTTAGTGGATGGAGCTACCAATGCTCAAGGAAGTGGTGCATGCTTGATTTTGACCTCCCCAGATGGAGCAGACATCGAATACGCCCTCAGGTTTGGGTTTAAGGCTTCAAACAACGAGGCGGTCATCGCTAAACTCAATCTTGCAAACTCGATGGAAGCAGAGCAGCTGGAAGTTTGTAGCGACTCCCAACTTGTGGTGAAATAGATAGAAGGGTCTTACGAAGCCAAGTGAGAAAAAATGGCTTTTTATCTCAGGAAGTGCAAGAACTAGTTAAAAAGTTTGTACGAGTCCAGATCAAGCATGTCCTGAGGTCGAAGAACTCTAGAGCAGATGCGCTAGCAAGGTTAGCAAATGTTTCTCAGGAAAACTTGGATAGATTGGTTCCCGTGGAGTATCTGGTAGAGCCATTGGTAGAAGTTCTTGAAGAAGTGTTCCCAGTCCAGGTATCTTCTAGCTACATGGACCCCATCCAAAACTATCTGCAAAATGGAACTCTCCCAACAGACCCCAAGGAGGCAGCAAAGCTAAGGGCGAGGTCAACCAGGTTCTCCATTATGCAGGGAGGGCTATACAAATGAGGTTTTTCAACACCCCTCCTCAAGTGCGTGAGGGATAAGGATGCTAACAATGTGCTCAAAGAGGTTCACGAAGGAGTATGTGGCAACTATATTGGAGCTTGGGCTCTAGCAGGGAAAGTTTTGAGGCAAGGATACTACTGGCCCACTATGCTCAAAGATGCCACAGACTTGGTAAGAAAGTGTAAGGTCTGCCAACTACACGCCAATATTCCACACTGCCCTCCGGAGCTCTTAACAACAATGGTAAGTCCTTGGCCATTCCAACAATAGGGCTTGGACATTTTGGGACCTCTCCCAATAAGCGTGGATCGATGCAAATTTGCTATCGTTGGAGTGGATTACTGCACCAAATGGGCAGAAATGGAACCTTTGGCAACAATCACCGACCAGAAAGTGCAAAACTTTGCTTGGAAGTCTATAATCTGTAGGTTTGGGATTCCCAGGNGGCCTCAATCTCTTCCTTCAAGGACCTTTCCATTTTCTTTGTGTCTCACTTCATAGGACCTCATATCTATAGAAAGTCGAGCTACCACCTCTTGAATGTGAAATAGGGACCTCAAGAGAATCTTAGGTCTTACGTCCAAAGATTCAACTCAGAATCGCTAAAGGTGGATGTCCCAGATGAGAAGTTTGCTATTACCACCTTTATAGATGGTCTTGGAATGCAATCTAAAGATTTGATGTTCTCTATATCAAAGAATCCCCAAGCAAGCATGGTCGAGGTGCTTGCCAAAGCAGAGAAATATATAAACAGTGAAGAAGCCCTTCTCTCAAAAGTGGGGAGCTCATTAGCACAAAAAGATAAGGGAACAGAAGAAAAGAAGAGGGACCGAAGTCCCAAAAGAGAAAGAGAAAGAAATAGATCTCCGAAGAGAGACAAGTCTCCTAGGAGAGATAAGGAACGATCCCCAAAAAGGAGGGGAAACATTAGGGATCGCTTAGGTCCCCCACAGCTTGAACTACAGCCGAGGTATGCACCTCAACAGTATACCCCTCTTACTGCAATGGTGTCCGAGATCCTATACGAGGTGTAGAACGAGAAATTCCTAAGATAGCCTTCGTGAATGAAGGCAAATCCAGCTAAAAGAGATTCTACGAAGTATTGTGAGTATCATAGAGATCATGGTCATCACACCGATGATTGCATTCAATTAAAGAAGGAAATTGAGTTCTTGATTCAAAGGGGTCATTACGACAGTTTGTCGCCCATGACAACCAGAATCGGGCTCCACTACCACCAGCACCACCACAGCAAGCCCCTGCACAGCACTAACAACCTTTAGGGGAGATCAGAGTAATATCAGGAGGTTTTGCTGGAGGAGGATAATCTAACTCAGCAAGGAAAGCTCATCTGCGCAGAATCAGAGCTAATGAGGATGTGGAAATACATACAGTATCAAAGGCACCACGCTTGGATATATCCATAACCTTCTCAAATTCAGATTTGGAGGGTTGCCAACATCCTCACGATGACCCGTTGGTGATAAAGGCAGTCGTAGCAAACAGGACTGTTTATCAAGTTCTAATCGATAACGGCAGCTCTGCGGACATCATCTTCTCTTCTGCATTTGACCAAATGGGCATAGGCAGGGAAAAGCTTGAGGCAGTAAGTGCTCAACTAATGGGGTTCGTAGGTGAAAAGGTGTTGCCCTTGGATTCAATCCAGCTCGTACTCACCATGGGAGATCCCCCTTGCCAGGCCACCACCACAATTAAATTCTTGGTGGTCGATGCCCCGTCTGCATACAACATGCTGCTCGGGAGACCTCCCTCAACGCAATGAAAGCAATTCCATCTGCCTATCATCTGGTTATGAAGTTTCCAACAGAAAATGGAATAAGAGTGGTCTGAGGAGACCAACGTATAGCAAGGGAATGCTACATGACTTCAATGAAGCAGAAAGAAGGTGAGAATATCCAGTTAGACGAGCTCAACATGAGGGACGAGCTAGACGCTAGTCCAACACCCTCGGAAGAATTAGAGCCTGTCCAAATTGGTGAAGATCCAGAACACCTCATTTACATCGGATCTAAGCTGGGCAAGGAAATTAAGGATCTCCTTATCCAGTTCCTAAAGGAAAACGTGGGAGTGTTCGCCTGGAGGCAAGAAAACATGGAAGGAATCGACCCTTCAGTCATCACTCACAAGCTATGTGTGAACCCAGCTTGCAAGCCTGTTAAACAGAAGCGTAGGAGTTTTGCCCCAGAATGCCAGAAAGCAATCAATGAAGAGGTCAACAAGCTTCTCCATGCTAAAGCCATTGAGGAAGTAGATTACCCCGCCTGGTTAGCTAATGTAGTTCTTGTCAAGAAGACCAATGGCAAGTGGTGACTGTGCATTGACTTTACTGACCTCAATTGAGCGTGCCCCAAGGACAATTTTTCTTTACCCCGGATCGACTTAATAGTGGATGCCACTGCGGGACACGAGCTCCTCAACTTCATGGATGCCTTCTCAGGCTATAACCAGATCAGGATGGATCCAGCTGACTAGGAGAAGACCTCTTTTGTGACTAAGCAGGGAACATATTGCTATCAGGTCATGCCTTTTGGATTGAAAAACGCAAGAGCCACCTACCAATGCTTGGTGAATCGAATGTTCCAGACATAGATTGGGACGTCCACGGAGATCTATATTGATGATATGTTGGTAAAGTCGCTGAAGGCAGAGCTCCACATCGTGCATCTAGTGGAATCATTCCAGGTTCTTAAAAAATACAAGATGAAACTTAACCCTGCAAAATGTGCCTTCGGAGTATCTACAGGAAAGTTTCTGGGCTTCATTGTCAACAGTAAAGGGATCAAGGCTAACCCGATGAAAATTAAGGCAGTCTTGGATATGCAACCACCATCTAATGCAAAATAAATCCAGTGTTTGACAGGGAGAATAGCTGCCCTAAGCCGGTTTGTGTCCAAATCAAGCGACAAGTGTCAACCCTTCTTCCAAGTTATGAAAAAGGCATTTCAGTGGAATATTCAATGTGAAGAAGCATTCAAAGCTTTGAAGGATTACCTCAGCGCCCCCCCCCCCTATTTTGGTAAGCCCCTTGGAAGGGGAAGTTCTTACTCTTTATTTAGCTATCTCCGATTTTTCAACTAGTGCAGCATTAGTTAGAGAGCGAGACAGAGCTTAGCAAAAGAAGGGTAGAAGAGAGGTATCCAAAAGTGGAGAAACTGGTATTAGCCTTGGTAATCACAGCCAGGAGGCTTAAGCCATACTTCCAGTCTCATACCATTAAAGTACCGACAGAGCAACCAATGAAGCAAGTGTTGCACAAACCAGAGTCCTTAGGCAGACTAGTTAAGTGGGCCATAGAGCTCAGTGAGTTTAATATCAGGTTCAAGCCTAGAACTGCAGTCAAAGGACAGATTTTGGCAGATTTTATCGCAGAATTTACAACAGTACCCATAGACACCACATAGCTAGCACCAGACCTTCCTATATGGAAGCTTTTAGTGGATGGAGCTACCAATGCTCAAGGAAGTGGTGCATGCTTGATTTTGACCTCCCCAGATGGAGCAGACATCGAATACGCCCTCAGGTTTGGGTTTAAGGCTTCAAACAACGAGGCGGTCATCGCTAAACTCAATCTTGCAAACTCGATGGAAGCAGAGCAGCTGGAAGTTTGTAGCGACTCCCAACTTGTGGTGAAATAGATAGAAGGGTCTTACGAAGCCAAGTGAGAAAAAATGGCTTTTTATCTCAGGAAGTGCAAGAACTAGTTAAAAAGTTTGTACGAGTCCAGATCAAGCATGTCCTGAGGTCGAAGAACTCTAGAGCAGATGCGCTAGCAAGGTTAGCAAATGTTTCTCAGGAAAACTTGGATAGATTGGTTCCCGTGGAGTATCTGGTAGAGCCATTGGTAGAAGTTCTTGAAGAAGTGTTCCCAGTCCAGGTATCTTCTAGCTACATGGACCCCATCCAAAACTATCTGCAAAATGGAACTCTCCCAACAGACCCCAAGGAGGCAACAAAGCTAAGGGCGAGGTCAACCAGGTTCTCCATTATGCAGGGAGGGCTATACAAATGAGGTTTTTCAACACCCCTCCTCAAGTGCGTGAGGGATAAGGATGCTAACAATGTGCTCAAAGAGGTTCACGAAGGAGTATGTGGCAACTATATTGGAGCTTGGGCTCTAGCAGGGAAAGTTTTGAGGCAAGGATACTACTGGCCCACTATGCTCAAAGATGCCACAGACTTGGTAAGAAAGTGTAAGGTCTGCCAACTACACGCCAATATTCCACACTGCCCTCCGGAGCTCTTAACAACAATGGTAAGTCCTTGGCCATTCCAACAATAGGGCTTGGACATTTTGGGACCTCTCCCAATAAGCGTGGATCGATGCAAATTTGCTATCGTTGGAGTGGATTACTGCACCAAATGGGCAGAAATGGAACCTTTGGCAACAATCACCGACCAGAAAGTGCAAAACTTTGCTTGGAAGTCTATAATCTGTAGGTTTGGGATTCCCAGGGCGATTGTTTCAGACAATGGAAGGCAGTTTGATAACCCTAAATTTAAGAAGTTCTGTGCAGAGCTGGGAATAAAGAATTTTNGCCCAGCTTGCAAGCCTGTTAAACAGAAGCGCAGGAGTTTTGCCCCAGAATGCCAGAAAGCAATCAATGAAGAGGTCAACAAGCTTCTCCATGCTAAAGCCATTGAGGAAGTAGATTACCCCGCCTGGTTAGCTAATGTAGTTCTTGTCAAGAAGACCAATGGCAAGTGGTGACTGTGCATTGACTTTACTGACCTCAATTGAGCGTGCCCCAAGGACAGTTTTTCTTTACCCCGAATCGACTTAATAGTGGATGCCACTGCGGGACACGAGCTCCTCAACTTCATGGATGCCTTCTCAGGCTATAACCAGATCAGGATGGATCCAGCTGACTAGGAGAAGACCTCTTTTGTGACTAAGCAGGGAACATATTGCTATCAGGTCATGCCTTTTGGATTGAAAAACGCAAGAGCCACCTACCAATGCTTGGTGAATCGAATGTTCCAGACATAGATTGGGACGTCCACGGAGATCTATATTGATGATATGTTGGTAAAGTCGCTGAAGGCAGAGCTCCACATCGTGCATCTAGTGGAATCATTCCAGGTTCTTAAAAAATACAAGATGAAACTTAACCCTGCAAAATGTGCCTTCGGAGTATCTACAGGAAAGTTTCTGGGCTTCATTGTCAACAGTAAAGGGATCAAGGCTAACCCGATGAAAATTAAGGCAGTCTTGGATATGCAACCACCATCTAATGCAAAATAAATCCAGTGTTTGACAGGGAGAATAGCTGCCCTAAGCCGGTTTGTGTCCAAATCAAGCGACAAGTGTCAACCCTTCTTCCAAGTTATGAAAAAGGCATTTCAGTGGAATATTCAATGTGAAGAAGCATTCAAAGCTTTGAAGGATTACCTCAGCGCCCCCCCCCCCTATTTTGGTAAGCCCCTTGGAAGGGGAAGTTCTTACTCTTTATTTAGCTATCTCCGATTTTTCAACTAGTGCAGCATTAGTTAGAGAGCGAGACAGAGCTTAGCAAAAGAAGGGTAGAAGAGAGGTATCCAAAAGTGGAGAAACTGGTATTAGCNTGTGCAGAGCTGGGAATAAAGAATTTTTTTTTCGCTCCTGCTCATCCCCAATCCAACGGGCACGTAAAGGTCACTATTCAAAGAATAAAGGCAGCCTTGAAAACTAAGCTGGAATCACTGAAAGGAAAGTGGGTGGAATAACTCCCTAAGGTGCTATAGGCTTACAGAACCACAGTCAAGACCGCTACCCAGGAACTCTATTTGCCTTAGCTTTCGGAACTGAAGTTGTGGCTCCCAAGGAGATTGGGTTGCCATCTCCCAGAACTGAGTATGACGAAGCAAGGCGTAACGATGAAGCACTCCTGCTCAACCTCGATCTTTTGGATGAGAAGAGAAACGAAGCTTTACAGCACATAAAGCATTACCAGAGGAGGAAAGCTAGATACTATAAAAGGAAGGTGAGGCACAGAAGTTTTAAGGTTGGAGATCTAGTGCGTAGAAAGCTACTGCTCGCGAGGAAAAACCCTTTCCATGGAAAACTGGGCCCAAACTGGGAAGGTCCTTATATTATATCAAGGGTCATCAGGCCCGAAAACTATGAGCTGCAAACTGAGGAAGAAAAAATCATGCCTCATTCATGGAATGTAAAACACCATAAACGGTTTTTTCAATGAGTTTTTNCTGAGGAAGAAAAAATCCTGCCTCATTCATGGAATGTAAAACACCATAAACGGTTTTTTCAATGAGTTTTTCTGTAATAGAATTATTTCCTCAATCAGACCGTGAGTTTTTGACCCGACATTAAGTGTATCTGCAAAAAGGCTTCAAGCATAAAGATGAGCTCTTCAGCTCAAACGAGCTCTTCAGCTAGTAAAACAAAGATGAGCTTTTCAGCTCATAAAACAAAGAATGAGCTCTTCAACTCAGACGAGCTCTTCAACTCGTAAAACAAAGATGAGCTTTTCAGCTCATAAGACAAAGAATAAGCTCTTCAGCTCGTAAAACAAAGATGATCTTTTCAACTCACAAAATAAAGAATGATCTCTTCAACTCAGACAAGCTCTTCAGCTCGTAAAACAAAGATGAGTTGTTCAGCTCATAAAATAAAGAATGAGCTCTTTAGCTCATAAAATAAAAATGAGCTCTTCAGCTCATAAAGCAAAGACGAGCTCTTCAGCTCTTGAAACAAAGAAGAGCTTTTCAGCTCATAAAACAAAGAATGAGCTCTTTAGCTCATAAAATAAAGATGAGCTCTTCAGCTCATAGATAAAAGATGAGTTCTTCGACTCATAGAATACAGAGGAGATCTATATAGCTCGCAAGAAGTAAACACCTCAAAAAGCTAGGAACGATCTAAAATAGTTCATTACTAGAAAGCAACAACAAAAGACAAGTGCTTGGCAATCGATAAAGCAAAAAAAAAAGAGGGAAAAGCCCGTGCAGCCTTGAATGAACCCAGGAGGTCGAATTCTTTCCTTGGGTATGATGAGGCTCAATAAGTTAAATAGTTAGGTCACATCCCGAATGAGACTTCTCAGATTTCTTTGGGCTGACAAAAAGGGGAGCTTGGTTTCTAAGGTACAGTAAGGCTTCATGAGCATAAGCAGCTGCTAGAGCCATATTACCAGCAATGCTAGCAGATGCATTAGAAGCAACTATACCCTAGTCTCTACACCCAGCAACAGGGAAAACCAATCCAAGAGTAAAACCAGATTTCCCATGGTTAATGGGCTCTACAGACCTTTAAAAAAAAAAAGTTCTGGGAGGTCTGGCTCCATTACCTCAAGGGGATCTAAACGACCCTTCAAAGCAAGGGGGGAAGAAGGAGCATAAGTAGTGATATGTAACTTAGCAAAAATGAAATAATAAGATAAGCCCTAAGGGAACAAGGGTTTCTTGGTAGTGCTTCGTACAAGGCCAGCATCTAGGAGAGCTCATAGAGATAGACTTCCTGTTTTGAGGTTAGGATTAGCAGAAGGAAAATATAGCTCCAATATTTACTTGATACTCCTCATCCATCTCAAGCGTTCCTAGCACTCGGTAAGCCAAGAAGAACACAGCATGATAAGCTGTAGCGAAGTTTGAGAAATAAGGCAGAAATTAACCCCTGACTTTGGAGGTTAGATGCCTTTGGCTGAGTTGTGTGGACCTTTTGGTATATCTCATCAAAGAAGCCTTGTATGGATCTCGGGTTAGACTTCCAGAATCCCTTAAGAAAGTTTTCAGATTTCTTTGGACTGAGGTCAACTCGTATGGTTGAATGGACCTACTGGTACATCTCCCCAACGGAGCCTTTTGGATTTCTTTGAATCGAGTTTACTTGTATCCCTACATGAATTCTCTGATCTTTAAGTTCTAAAGAGTGCACAATGTGAGCCGGTATTACAAATATAGCTCAGATAGACTGAAAGAATGATGTGTAGCATTTCAAAACAAGGATTATACTTCAGAGCATCAAAAGCGAAGTTACAATCCAAAAATATGAGTCATTCCAAACAAAAATTAAAGCTCAAGATCCTAAGTTTCAGAAAAAGGAGTAATAAAGGGTTCTATAATTCTGCAGATGAAGCTTCAGTAGTAGGAGTAGAGCCCGACATCTCAGAGGATAGGGGCCCAAGTGGTAGAAGAGCAAAATTCTTAGGGGTGCTAGTCGCAGGAACCTCTACTCTAGCCATTGGCGAGTTCTGAGCAAGGGCCTCAGTCACGAGGTCAACAAAAAGGGAAGTATTAGCAGGAACAACTGAAGGAGTGGACATTTCAAGACCTTCTAGAGCCCTATCAGAAGCAGCAAGAGCCAAGGTGCTATCATCGCCCTCTGAATCAGTCTCCTCCAACTCTTCCTCAGTGGGGATGACAAATTCAAAGTCGAGGTCTGGATAGGCCTTCTCTGCATTGCATTGAAAGGCCAGGCATCCAGAGGCCTACTTGANACATATTACCAAGTTGACCAATGCCATGAGGTCATTTCAACAAGAAAAAGGGAAATTTTTCTACAATGCCAAAAGAACTCCAAGGGTCAACATGTGATTGACTCATCCAATGCCACTACAGGCAATTTTGAGCAACTCAAGGTTGTCACCACTTTTTGGAGTGGAAAGGAAATTGACAAAACCATTCTACCTAAGTGCTTGATAGTTTCTGTTGTTGTTCCTAACCTCTAAACATCATCCATCAATGTGTCTATGGCTTATGTGTATAAGGGAGTGTCACTCTCCCTCAGAATGATGCAAGAGATGGGGCCATGGAATGGTGGATGGAATGGAATGAAATGAACAAAATATGTGTGTGAAATGAAATGCGTATATGAACAAAAGTGCACCCCAAGCGCAAGGAGTCTTTTGTGTGTCGTTGTTTTACTTGAAAAAATATTTCAAGGTCGTCTTCTCAGGGAAGGAAAGTTCAAGTGTGGTGAAAGTGATTTTTTGAAAAAAAGAGGAACATATAAAATCTTTTGTTTGTGTTTTGGTGATTGGAGTTTTTGTAAATGAAAATGCAATGGAAAACAAGTGTTGGCTAATCCAAATAGGTTATTCCAATGGGATGGCCAATTCAACTCGAAACCTTCCTCCAATGGTGCATAGATGAACGATTGATTCATGNGAAAATGAGGTCAGGTCAGGTAGGATATGAGGAGCTCAAAAGTCCAGAGCTAGAGCTCCCCCTGGGGAGATGGTAGCGGAACTGACCAACGAACAGCTGGATTACAGCGAAAATTAGGTTCAAAACATGAAACTCTCAACCNAAAGCTAGGGATGAGATGGAATGAATATCTAAGCATAAACTGTGACCAAGCCTATGGAATATCAAAGGCTCACCATCTCATCCACCCTCAACTCAGTCAAACTAAACCATCGTATACCGAGAGGAGGAAAGAAAATGAGTTGTAATGGAAAACCCAAGAGGAGGTCTCCCTTGGATTAGCCAACTAAAAATCTAGCTACTCATGAAAGTAAGAGGGAAATGCATAATGTAAAGAGACATAATGAAGAAAGGAAACATGGAACTTAACGTAATGCAAGAAATCTTAAACTATGAAGAAAAAAATGCAATACCCATTTTAAAGCTAGTAAATAAAGAAAACTTAAGACAGTNCGCATTTGGTCATGCACACACGCACTCAGCTCATCCATGTTGATTTACACCATCACTTTAACTTATTTCAAATAAGAAAAATCACATTTGATATGATCCACAAGCTCCATGAAACTAGCAAGCATTAATACACATTAAAGATTTACGAAGCATTTACAGGAAATTGTAACCATTGGCAAATAATCTCTAAATAACATTTCATTAATCCTTTAAACCAAGTTCANATAATGGTAGAAACTAAGATACTCAATTAAACTTGCAAAGCACTTGAAATGAATGACATTAAAAGTAAATAATGAAGTTTACAAGAGTCTTACAATAAAATACAAGTGAAACGATGGAAGAAATGCAAAAATCCAAGTTTTNTGCAATTTGAGACATCAATAAAAGTGGCAAAAAGGCGATGGAAAATACAATACCTAGTAGGCTCACTGGACGGAGTTTGAACCATTGGAGGATATAGTGGAAAATGGAAAATATTATTGCACTCATCCAAAGACAGAGCTACATGGTGACCAAAGGGGACCATGGTCCCCTCATATTTTTCAAAATTATCTTATTCTCTCTTTAAGTTTTCAAGAATTTTATGTCTTTGTAGGTTTTCAAAAACTTATTTTCGTATAAAGAATATTCAATTTGTGTATTCAAAAAACATAATAACATCATATTAAATATTTAAAAACTAAATGGGGAATATTGGTCATATAGACGAGTAGGTTCTTATAGAAGAAAATATTTTTATGGACAAATTTAATAACCAACAGAAAAAGACAAAAATGTGCTACAAAATCAAGGTATAAAGAACGTGATTTTATATCATCAATAATACACCGACTCACAACTAACTTTTTCAATGGTGTCATGTGAATATTTATGATGGTATATAATTCAAATTTGTTGCATCATGTCATAAATGATGAAATAAGTGGTCCATGAAATTGTCATTGATGATGCACAAAATGTGTTTATGCATCATCTGTCAAGTATTAAATGCAGTAATAAATGTTGAGAGTCAACTTAAACAAAATACAATTTAAGTGGTTGTGTCAGGATGACTTACTCTACTGTGAAGAGTTAGGATGGTCTAAGTATTTTATTACTCACGTGCAATGGAGAATTCTTGAACAAGAACCCCGATGAAGCTCTAGAGTACTTTGATACTTTGGCAGAGAATGTCCAATCTTGAGATATCACTGATCCTGTCGACGTACCAAGGTCATCTACGGGCACTCAACCAAATGGGTGTGGGCTATATAACTTGCGTGATTAAGAGGACTTGCATGCTAAAATTGTGAAGTTGTCCATCAAGGTGGAAAACTTAGAGGTCAATAGGGTGCATTAAGTGTCAAAAGTGATTGAGGCCGAAGAATTTTGCTCAATTTGTAAAAGTGTTGAGCACTCCATCGCGGAGTTTCCAAACATCCCGACACTTAAGGAAGTATATCATGAGCAAGTGCATGCATTCAATCAAACTAAGCAATCATATTCTCCACATTCTAACACATACAATCTAGGATGAAGCTCCCACCCAAATTTTAGTTGAAAGAATGACAATCGTACACCTCATGGATCAACTTCATTACCACCTCCTATCACACCAAAACAAAACCAACAATTTTATGGTCATGTTCCGTCTTATACCTCCCAATATCAAAGGTCCAATCCACAAAGGTTTTCTCAAAATCCTCCTCAACAAGGGTTCGATTAACAAGGACAACCCCATCCACCTAGTTATCACCCTCCTTATAGGAGGAATTTGGAGGAAATCATGCAACAATTCATCCAAAGTCAAACTACAACCAATAACCAAAACACCACAGCCTTTAATGACATCGGGGAACATATTACCAAGTTGACCAATGCCATGAGGTCATTTCAACAAGAAAAAGGGAAATTTTTCTACAATGCCAAAAGAACTCCAAGGGTCAACATGTGATTGACTCATCCAATGCCACTACAGGCAATTTTGAGCAACTCAAGGTTGTCACCACTTTTTGGAGTGGAAAGGAAATTGACAAAACCATTCTACCTAAGTGCTTGATAGTTTCTGTTGTTGTTCCTAACCTCTAAACATCATCCATCAATGTGTCTATGGCTTATGTGTATAAGGGAGTGTCACTCTCCCTCAGAATGATGCAAGAGATGGGGCCATGGAATGGTGGATGGAATGGAATGAAATGAACAAAATATGTGTGTGAAATGAAATGCGTATATGAACAAAAGTGCACCCCAAGCGCAAGGAGTCTTTTGTGTGTCGTTGTTTTACTTGAAAAAATATTTCAAGGTCGTCTTCTCAGGGAAGGAAAGTTCAAGTGTGGTGAAAGTGATTTTTTGAAAAAAAGAGGAACATATAAAATCTTTTGTTTGTGTTTTGGTGATTGGAGTTTTTGTAAATGAAAATGCAATGGAAAACAAGTGTTGGCTAATCCAAATAGGTTATTCCAATGGGATGGCCAATTCAACTCGAAACCTTCCTCCAATGGTGCATAGATGAACGATTGATTCATGGAAAGCTAGGGATGAGATGGAATGAATATCTAAGCATAAACTGTGACCAAGCCTATGGAATATCAAAGGCTCACCATCTCATCCACCCTCAACTCAGTCAAACTAAACCATCGTATACCGAGAGGAGGAAATAAAATGAGTTGTAATGGAAAACCCAAGAGGAGGTCTCCCTTGGATTAGCCAACTAAAAATCTAGCTACTCATGAAAGTAAGAGGGAAATGCATAATGTAAAGAGACATAATGAAGAAAGGAAACATGGAACTTAACGTAATGCAAGAAATCTTAAACTATGAAGAAAAAAATGCAATACCCATTTTAAAGCTAGTAAATAAAGAAAACTTAAGACAGTAATGGTAGAAACTAAGATACTCAATTAAACTTGCAAAGCACTTGAAATGAATGACATTAAAAGTAAATAATGAAGTTTACAAGAGTCTTACAATAAAATACAAGTGAAACGATGGAAGAAATGCAAAAATCCAAGTTTTCTATCAACTACTCATCATCTTCCTCCTTGGAGCTTTTTAAGCTTAGGTAGCCACCCTTCAAAACTTGTGTGAATGCTAAATATGTAGAGTGTGTGCCTTCAAATTTCATCCATAGGGGGTCCCTCTAACTATGTGAAAGGCCTCCCATCAATAGGGGGCTGAATGGATGGGTATGGTAGGCTTAGCCTGCACTCCCCAAGCTTCACCCTTTCTCTCTCTCCTCATTGAATGCCAAGCCTCAAAAGTCTCCATCAAGGGTGTAGGAGNTCCCCTCATATTTTTCAAAATTATCTTATTCTCTCTTTAAGTTTTCAAGAATTTTATGTCTTTGTAGGTTTTCAAAAACTTATTTTCGTATAAAGAATATTCAATTTGTGTATTCAAAAAACATAATAACATCATATTAAATATTTAAAAACTAAATGGGGAATATTGGTCATATAGACGANCCCCCTCATATTTTTCAAAATTATCTTATTCTCTCTTTAAGTTTTCAAGAATTTTATGTCTTTGTAGGTTTTCAAAAACTTATTTTTGTATAAAGAATATTCAATTTGTGTATTCAAAAAACATAATAACATCATATTAAATATTTAAAAACTAAATGGGGAATATTGGTCATATAGACGAGTAGGTTCTTATAGAAGAAAATATTTTTATGGACAAATTTAATAACCAACAGAAAAAGACAAAAATGTGCTACAAAATCAAGGTATAAAGAACGTGATTTTATATCATCAATAATACACCGACTCACAACTAACTTTTTCAATGGTGTCATGTGAATATTTATGATGGTATATAATTCAAATTTGTTGCATCATGTCATAAATGATGAAATAAGTGGTCCATGAAATTGTCATTGATGATGCACAAAATGTGTTTATGCATCATCTGTCAAGTATTAAATGCAGTAATAAATGTTGAGAGTCAACTTAAACAAAATACAATTTAAGTGGTTGTGTCAGGATGACTTACTCTACTGTGAAGAGTTAGGATGGTCTAAGTATTTTATTACTCACGTGCAATGGAGAATTCTTGAACAAGAACCCCGATGAAGCTCTAGAGTACTTTGATACTTTGGCAGAGAATGTCCAATCTTGAGATATCACTGATCCTGTCGACGTACCAAGGTCATCTATGGGCACTCAACCAAATGGGTGTGGGCTATATAACTTGCGTGATTAAGAGGACTTGCATGCTAAAATTGTGAAGTTGTCCATCAAGGTGGAAAACTTAGAGGTCAATAGGGTGCATTAAGTGTCAAAAGTGATTGAGGCCGAAGAATTTTGCTCAANTAAAATGAGGTCAGGTCAGGTAGGATATGAGGAGCTCAAAAGTCCAGAGCTAGAGCTCCCCCTGGGGAGATGGTAGCGGAACTAACCAACGAACAGCTGGATTACAGCGAAAATTAGGTTCAAAACATGAAACTCTCAACCAACAAAGATTCTCTCCTAAAATCAAGGAGAATCCCACTAATGACAGGCGAAGATCTCGACTGAGGTCCTACAAAATAGGGAATAGTCCTATAAATGCTATGTAACACCTCCATAGAGAGGAAGAGCAAAAAAACCCTAATTTCATGATACACCATATTGTAATGCATTTTGAGCAGTGAATAGAGGAGAGGGAGCAAGAGCCTCCATTGAAGAGTGAATTAACCGAGCTCCACAGCCAAGGAACCACTATACTCTTCATGTGCAAACATCCCTAACCCCCAAGAATACTTCATCATAGCCATTACGAACTTGGTAGCCTGGATACGCATTTGGTCATGCACACACGCACTCAGCTCATCCATGTTGATTTACACCATCACTTTAACTTATTTCAAATAAGAAAAATCACATTTGATATGATCCACAAGCTCCATGAAACTAGCAAGCATTAATACACATTAAAGATTTACGAAGCATTTACAGGAAATTGTAACCATTGGCAAATAATCTCTAAATAACATTTCATTAATCCTTTAAACCAAGTTCAAAAACTGCATTTTTTTTTTTTTTTTTTTGCTTTCAATTCATAGAATTCAGCATAGATTGTTTACTTGCAATTTGAGACATCAATAAAAGTGGCAAAAAGGCGATGGAAAATACAATACCTAGTAGGCTCACTGGACGGAGTTTGAACCATTGGAGGATATAGTGGAAAATGGAAAATATTATTGCACTCATCCAAAGACAGAGCTACATGGTGACCAAAGGGGACCATGGTCCCCTCATATTTTTCAAAATTATCTTATTCTCTCTTTAAGTTTTCAAGAATTTTATGTCTTTGTAGGTTTTCAAAAACTTATTTTCGTATAAAGAATATTCAATTTGTGTATTCAAAAAACATAATAACATCATATTAAATATTTAAAAACTAAATGGGGAATATTGGTCATATAGACGAGTAGGTTCTTATAGAAGAAAATATTTTTATGGACAAATTTAATAACCAACAGAAAAAGACAAAAATGTGCTACAAAATCAAGGTATAAAGAACGTGATTTTATATCATCAATAATACACCGACTCACAACTAACTTTTTCAATGGTGTCATGTGAATATTTATGATGGTATATAATTCAAATTTGTTGCATCATGTCATAAATGATGAAATAAGTGGTCCATGAAATTGTCATTGATGATGCACAAAATGTGTTTATGCATCATCTGTCAAGTATTAAATGCAGTAATAAATGTTGAGAGTCAACTTAAACAAAATACAATTTAAGTGGTTGTGTCAGGATGACTTACTCTACTGTGAAGAGTTAGGATGGTCTAAGTATTTTATTACTCACGTGCAATGGAGAATTCTTGAACAAGAACCCCGATGAAGCTCTAGAGTACTTTGATACTTTGGCAGAGAATGTCCAATCTTGAGATATCACTGATCCTGTCGACGTACCAAGGTCATCTACGGGCACTCAACCAAATGGGTGTGGGCTATATAACTTGCGTGATTAAGAGGACTTGCATGCTAAAATTGTGAAGTTGTCCATCAAGGTGGAAAACTTAGAGGTCAATAGGGTGCATTAAGTGTCAAAAGTGATTGAGGCCGAAGAATTTTGCTCAATTTGTAAAAGTGTTGAGCACTCCATCGCGGAGTTTCCAAACATCCCGACACTTAAGGAAGTATATCATGAGCAAGTGCATGCATTCAATCAAACTAAGCAATCATATTCTCCACATTCTAACACATACAATCTAGGATGAAGCTCCCACCCAAATTTTAGTTGAAAGAATGACAATCGTACACCTCATGGATCAACTTCATTACCACCTCCTATCACACCAAAACAAAACCAACAATTTTATGGTCATGTTCCGTCTTATACCTCCCAATATCAAAGGTCCAATCCACAAAGGTTTTCTCAAAATCCTCCTCAACAAGGGTTCGATTAACAAGGACAACCCCATCCACCTAGTTATCACCCTCCTTATAGGAGGAATTTGGAGGAAATCATGCAACAATTCATCCAAAGTCAAACTACAACCAATAACCAAAACACCACAGCCTTTAATGACATCGGGGAACATATTACCAAGTTGACCAATGCCATGAGGTCATTTCAACAAGAAAAAGGGAAATTTTTCTACAATGCCAAAAGAACTCCAAGGGTCAACATGTGATTGACTCATCCAATGCCACTACAGGCAATTTTGAGCAACTCAAGGTTGTCACCACTTTTTGGAGTGGAAAGGAAATTGACAAAACCATTCTACCTAAGTGCTTGATAGTTTCCGTTGTTGTTCCTAACCTCTAAACATCATCCATCAATGTGTCTATGGCTTATGTGTATAAGGGAGTGTCACTCTCCCTCAGAATGATGCAAGAGATGGGGCCATGGAATGGTGGATGGAATGGAATGAAATGAACAAAATATGTGTGTGAAATGAAATGCGTATATGAACAAAAGTGCACCCCAAGCGCAAGGAGTCTTTTGTGTGTCGTTGTTTTACTTGAAAAAATATTTCAAGGTCGTCTTCTCAGGGAAGGAAAGTTCAAGTGTGGTGAAAGTGATTTTTTGAAAAAAAGAGGAACATATAAAATCTTTTGTTTGTGTTTTGGTGATTGGAGTTTTTGTAAATGAAAATGCAATGGAAAACAAGTGTTGGCTAATCCAAATAGGTTATTCCAATGGGATGGCCAATTCAACTCGAAACCTTCCTCCAATGGTGCATAGATGAACGATTGATTCATGGAAAGCTAGGGATGAGATGGAATGAATATCTAAGCATAAACTGTGACCAAGCCTATGGAATATCAAAGGCTCACCATCTCATCCACCCTCAACTCAGTCAAACTAAACCATCGTATACCGAGAGGAGGAAATAAAATGAGTTGTAATGGAAAACCCAAGAGGAGGTCTCCCTTGGATTAGCCAACTAAAAATCTAGCTACTCATGAAAGTAAGAGGGAAATGCATAATGTAAAGAGACATAATGAAGAAAGGAAACATGGAACTTAACGTAATGCAAGAAATCTTAAACTATGAAGAAAAAAATGCAATACCCATTTTAAAGCTAGTAAATAAAGAAAACTTAAGACAGTAATGGTAGAAACTAAGATACTCAATTAAACTTGCAAAGCACTTGAAATGAATGACATTAAAAGTAAATAATGAAGTTTACAAGAGTCTTACAATAAAATACAAGTGAAACGATGGAAGAAATGCAAAAATCCAAGTTTTCTATCAACTACTCATCATCTTCCTCCTTGGAGCTTTTTAAGCTTAGGTAGCCACCCTTCAAAACTTGTGTGAATGCTAAATATATAGAGTGTGTGCCTTCAAATTTCATCCATAGGGGGTCCCTCTAACTATGTGAAAGGCCTCCCATCAATAGGGGGCTGAATGGATGGGTATGGTAGGCTTAGCCTGCACTCCCCAAGCTTCACCCTTTCTCTCTCTCCTCATTGAATGCCAAGCCTCAAAAGTCTCCATCAAGGGTGTAGGAGGCATGAATATGTGTAGAAAATGTTGGGGGGCAAGTTGGAGAAGTGTAGGTGGGACTCCCAAGCAAGTGGAGCATGAAAATAGTCTTTCTGGGCACTCCAGGTGAGCGTACCGGTACTGTGTACCGGTACCCTGAACTCCAGAGGCAGAACCATACCGGTACGGCATACTGGTACTCTTCTACTCCAGACCAATTTTTGTAGAATCGGTAGAACTTTTGATCCAACTGTTGGATTAAGCTTAAATGTTGATACAATATAGAAGACATCCAGATCTACAAATTTCATGTTTTGAACCTTTTCAGATTCGAAATGGATCATGGTCAAAAATGGGAAAAACAGCGGTACTATGTCAAAACCTTGGGAAACCAGTGGGCTAAGCCTTCCAAAATCCATTTCTCTTGGTTTCTTCACCTTCAAAGCCTCCCAATCTTCATTTAATGTGTCCATTCCTTCACCACACATCCATACTTGGTTGAAAGGTTCTAAAATACATGATTTATACTATAATTACCTGCAATATCAAAAATTCAATAGTATTCATAATTTCGGCTAACTCTAAGTACTTAGATGCAAAAGCTGAGTTAAAATGCATGTAATGAGGCCTTTAAATATGCAATATTTTGCTCTCATCACTAAGGTCTCACCAAATGTCCCATAGAAAAATGAAAAAGAGACCAAGGGTGACTACGGAGAGAGTGAACAACTTGAGCAGCCCAAGGTTGTTGATTTGATTATGAATGATTGTTTTATCCCTGCCCCCTATCCTCACAATTGAGGGCACCGGCTAAGATTTCTAATTATTCTGATATTCTTGAGATATTTAAGCAGGTGAAATTCAATATTGCACTCTTCGATGTCATCAAGCAAATCCCCTCTTATGCAAAGATATTGAAGGACTTATGCACCATCAAGAGAAAGTTGAATTGCACAAGAAAGAATTCCTCACGGAGCAAGTGAGCTCCATCTTGAGGACAAACACTCCACCCAAATTCAAGGGTCTTGGCTGCCCTACCATGTCCATCACAATTGGGAATTACTATATGGAACAAGCATTGCTAGACTTGGGAGCAAGTGTCAACCTCTTATTCTCGGTGTACCAACAACTACAGCTAGAGGAGTTGAAACTAACCTCCATCACTTTTCAACTGGCAGATCGTAGCGTGAAAACACCGAGAGGAGTAGTAGAGGAAATGTTAGTCCAAGTGAACAAATTTTACGTTCCTGTTGATTTTATTGTGCTTGACACTCACCTTGTTGCTAACCCCACTACACAGATTCCTGTCATTCTATGTAGACCTTTTTTTGCAACCTCTAATGTTGTGATTAATTGCAGGAATGGTCTAATGAAGCTAGCATCTGGAAATATGACAATGGATCTCAATGTGTTCAACCTGTGCAAGCAATCGGGCGACGATGAGGAAATTCATGATGAGTTGGAACCAGAAACTGTTCAAGGGGTGGAAAGTTGGACCCTAACATTTGAGAAGTTACCTCCACAAGAGAAGAAGATCTTTCCATCTACTGTACGACCACAAATTTTGGAGTTAAATCCATTACCATCTACACTCAAATATGCATTCTTGGGGGAAAACAAGAAATTTTCAATGGTGATAAGCTCTTCATTAGAGCCAAAGTAAGAAAAAAATTGTTGAGTGTTTTGAGGAAACAAAAACGAGCTATCGGTTGGACTATTGCCGTCATCAAGAGAATTAGCCCTCTCATTTGCACTCATAGAATATACCTTGAAGAGGATGTCAAGCCATCCCGATAACCACAAAGGAGACTCAATCCAATCATGAAGGATGTGGTTAGAGACGAAGTGCTCAATCTATTTGATGTGGGAATCATCTTTACGATTACTAACAATAAGTGGGTTAGTCCCACACAAATAGTATCCAAAAATTTGGGAGTAACGGTGGTAGCCAATGAGAAGACTGAATTGATCCCAACTTGGGTGGTCACTTTATTGCTTCTTGGATGGCTACTCCGGCTATAACCAAATTGAGATCACTCTGGAGGACCAAGAACATACTATGTTCACTTGCCCCATTGGAACATATGCCTATCGTCGAATTCCATTTGGGCTATTCAATGCCCCGGGGACATACCAAAGGTGTATGATAGGGATCTTCAGTGATATGGTGGAGAAGATCGCAGAAGTATTCATGGATGACTTCTCAGTATTTGGAGACTCCTTCGAGGGATGCTTTGGAAATTTGGATAAAGTATTAGAGAGGTGAGTGGAGAAGAACTTGGTGTTTAACTTGGAGAAGTGCCACTTTATGATGACTCAAGGGATTGTGTTGGGTCTTATTNATTTAAAAACTAAATGGGGAATATTGGTCATATAGACGAGTAGGTTCTTATAGAAGAAAATATTTTTATGGACAAATTTAATAACCAACAGAAAAAGACAAAAATGTGCTACAAAATCAAGGTATAAAGAACGTGATTTTATATCATCAATAATACACCGACTCACAACTAACTTTTTCAATGGTGTCATGTGAATATTTATGATGGTATATAATTCAAATTTGTTGCATCATGTCATAAATGATGAAATAAGTGGTCCATGAAATTGTCATTGATGATGCACAAAATGTGTTTATGCATCATCTGTCAAGTATTAAATGCAGTAATAAATGTTGAGAGTCAACTTAAACAAAATACAATTTAAGTGGTTGTGTCAGGATGACTTACTCTACTGTGAAGAGTTAGGATGGTCTAAGTATTTTATTACTCACGTGCAATGGAGAATTCTTGAACAAGAACCCCGATGAAGCTCTAGAGTACTTTGATACTTTGGCAGAGAATGTCCAATCTTGAGATATCACTGATCCTGTCGACGTACCAAGGTCATCTATGGGCACTCAACCAAATGGGTGTGGGCTATATAACTTGCGTGATTAAGAGGACTTGCATGCTAAAATTGTGAAGTTGTCCATCAAGGTGGAAAACTTAGAGGTCAATAGGGTGCATTAAGTGTCAAAAGTGATTGAGGCCGAAGAATTTTGCTCAATTTGTAAAAGTGTTGAGCACTCCATCGCGGAGTGTCCAAACATCCCGACACTTAAGGAAGTATATCATGAGCAAGTGCATGCATTCAATCAAACTAAGCAATCATATTCTCCACATTCTAACACATACAATCTAGGATGAAGCTCCCACCCAAATTTTAGTTGAAAGAATGACAATCGTACACCTCATGGATCAACTTCATTACCACCTCCTATCACACCAAAACAAAACCAACAATTTTATGGTCATGTTCCGTCTTATACCTCCCAATATCAAAGGTCCAATCCACAAAGGTTTTCTCAAAATCCTCCTCAACAAGGGTTCGATTAACAAGGACAACCCCATCCACCTAGTTATCACCCTCCTTATAGGAGGAATTTGGAGGAAATCATGCAACAATTCATCCAAAGTCAAACTACAACCAATAACCAAAACACCACAGCCTTTAATGACATCGGGGAACATATTACCAAGTTGACCAATGCCATGAGGTCATTTCAACAAGAAAAAGGGAAATTTTTCTACAATGCCAAAAGAACTCCAAGGGTCAACATGTGATTGACTCATCCAATGCCACTACAGGCAATTTTGAGCAACTCAAGGTTGTCACCACTTTTTGGAGTGGAAAGGAAATTGACAAAACCATTCTACCTAAGTGCTTGATAGTTTCTGTTGTTGTTCCTAACCTCTAAACATCATCCATCAATGTGTCTATGGCTTATGTGTATAAGGGAGTGTCACTCTCCCTCAGAATGATGCAAGAGATGGGGCCATGGAATGGTGGATGGAATGGAATGAAATGAACAAAATATGTGTGTGAAATGAAATGCGTATATGAACAAAAGTGCACCCCAAGCGCAAGGAGTCTTTTGTGTGTCGTTGTTTTACTTGAAAAAATATTTCAAGGTCGTCTTCTCAGGGAAGGAAAGTTCAAGTGTGGTGAAAGTGATTTTTTGAAAAAAAGAGGAACATATAAAATCTTTTGTTTGTGTTTTGGTGATTGGAGTTTTTGTAAATGAAAATGCAATGGAAAACAAGTGTTGGCTAATCCAAATAGGTTATTCCAATGGGATGGCCAATTCAACTCGAAACCTTCCTCCAATGGTGCATAGATGAACGATTGATTCATGGAAAACTAGGGATGAGATGGAATGAATATCTAAGCATAAACTGTGACCAAGCCTATGGAATATCAAAGGCTCACCATCTCATCCACCCTCAACTCAGTCAAACTAAACCATCGTATACCGAGAGGAGGAAATAAAATGAGTTGTAATGGAAAACCCAAGAGGAGGTCTCCCTTGGATTAGCCAACTAAAAATCTAGCTACTCATGAAAGTAAGAGGGAAATGCATAATGTAAAGAGACATAATGAAGAAAGGAAACATGGAACTTAACGTAATGCAAGAAATCTTAAACTATGAAGAAAAAAATGCAATACCCATTTTAAAGCTAGTAAATAAAGAAAACTTAAGACAGTAATGGTAGAAACTAAGATACTCAATTAAACTTGCAAAGCACTTGAAATGAATGACATTAAAAGTAAATAATGAAGTTTACAAGAGTCTTACAATAAAATACAAGTGAAACGATGGAAGAAATGCAAAAATCCAAGTTTTCTATCAACTACTCATCATCTTCCTCCTTGGAGCTTTTTAAGCTTAGGTAGCCACCCTTCAAAACTTGTGTGAATGCTAAATATATAGAGTGTGTGCCTTCAAATTTCATCCATAGGGGGTCCCTCTAACTATGTGAAAGGCCTCCCATCAATAGGGGGCTGAATGGATGGGTATGGTAGGCTTAGCCTGCACTCCCCAAGCTTCACCCTTTCTCTCTCTCCTCATTGAATGCCAAGCCTCAAAAGTCTCCATCAAGGGTGTAGGAGGCATGAATATGTGTAGAAAATGTTGGGGGGCAAGTTGGAGAAGTGTAGGTGGGACTCCCAAGCAAGTGGAGCATGAAAATAGTCTTTCTGGGCACTCCAGGTGAGCGTACCGGTACTGTGTACCGGTACCCTGAACTCCAGAGGCAGAACCATACCGGTACGGCATACTGGTACTCTTCTACTCCAGACCAATTTTTGTAGAATCGGTAGAACTTTTGATCCAACTGTTGGATTAAGCTTAAATGTTGATACAATATAGAAGGCATCCAGATCTACAAATTTCATGTTTTGAACCTTTTCAGATTCGAAATGGATCATGGTCAAAAATGGGAAAAACAGCGGTACTATGTCAAAACCTTGGGAAACCAGTGGGCTAAGCCTTCCAAAATCCATTTCTCTTGGTTTCTTCACCTTCAAAGCCTCCCAATCTTCATTTAATGTGTCCATTCCTTCACCACACATCCATACTTGGTTGAAAGGTTCTAAAATACATGATTTATACTATAATTACCTGCAATATCAAAAATTCAATAGTATTCATAATTTCGGCTAACTCTAAGTACTTAGATGCAAAAGCTGAGTTAAAATGCATGTAATGAGGCCTTTAAATATGCAATATTTTGCTCTCATCACTAAGGTCTCACCAAATGTCCCATAGAAAAATGAAAAAGAGACCAAGGGTGACTACGGAGAGAGTGAACAACTTGAGCAGCCCAAGGTTGTTGATTTGATTATGAATGATTGTTTTATCCCTGCCCCCTATCCTCACAATTGAGGGCACCGGCTAAGATTTCTAATTATTCTGATATTCTTGAGATATTTAAGCAGGTGAAATTCAATATTGCACTCTTCGATGTCATCAAGCAAATCCCCTCTTATGCAAAGATATTGAAGGACTTATGCACCATCAAGAGAAAGTTGAATTGCACAAGAAAGAATTCCTCACGGAGCAAGTGAGCTCCATCTTGAGGACAAACACTCCACCCAAATTCAAGGGTCTTGGCTGCCCTACCATGTCCATCACAATTGGGAATTACTATATGGAACAAGCATTGCTAGACTTGGGAGCAAGTGTCAACCTCTTATTCTCGGTGTACCAACAACTACAGCTAGAGGAGTTGAAACTAACCTCCATCACTTTTCAACTGGCAGATCGTAGCGTGAAAACACCGAGAGGAGTAGTAGAGGAAATGTTAGTCCAAGTGAACAAATTTTACGTTCCTGTTGATTTTATTGTGCTTGACACTCACCTTGTTGCTAACCCCACTACACAGATTCCTGTCATTCTATGTAGACCTTTTTTTGCAACCTCTAATGTTGTGATTAATTGCAGGAATGGTCTAATGAAGCTAGCATCTGGAAATATGACAATGGATCTCAATGTGTTCAACCTGTGCAAGCAATCGGGCGACGATGAGGAAATTCATGATGAGTTGGAACCAGAAACTGTTCAAGGGGTGGAAAGTTGGACCCTAACATTTGAGAAGTTACCTCCACAAGAGAAGAAGATCTTTCCATCTACTGTACGACCACAAATTTTGGAGTTAAATCCATTACCATCTACACTCAAATATGCATTCTTGGGGGAAAACAAGAAATTTTCAATGGTGATAAGCTCTTCATTAGAGCCAAAGTAAGAAAAAAATTGTTGAGTGTTTTGAGGAAACAAAAACGAGCTATCGGTTGGACTATTGCCGTCATCAAGAGAATTAGCCCTCTCATTTGCACTCATAGAATATACCTTGAAGAGGATGTCAAGCCATCCCGATAACCACAAAGGAGACTCAATCCAATCATGAAGGATGTGGTTAGAGACGAAGTGCTCAATCTATTTGATGTGGGAATCATCTTTACGATTACTAACAATAAGTGGGTTAGTCCCACACAAATAGTATCCAAAAATTTGGGAGTAACGGTGGTAGCCAATGAGAAGACTGAATTGATCCCAACTTGGGTGGTCACTTTATTGCTTCTTGGATGGCTACTCCGGCTATAACCAAATTGAGATCACTCTGGAGGACCAAGAACATACTATGTTCACTTGCCCCTTTGGAACATATGCCTATCGTCGAATTCCATTTGGGCTATTCAATGCCCCGGGGACATACCAAAGGTGTATGATAGGGATCTTCAGTGATATGGTGGAGAAGATCGCAGAAGTATTCATGGATGACTTCTCAGTATTTGGAGACTCCTTCGAGGGATGCTTTGGAAATTTGGATAAAGTATTAGAGAGGTGAGTGGAGAAGAACTTGGTGTTTAACTTGGAGAAGTGCCACTTTATGATGACTCAAGGGATTGTGTTGGGTCTTATTGTTTCTGCAAAGGGGATAGAGGTGAACAAGTCCAAAGTTGAATCAATTTTCAATTTACCTACTCCCCAGATCTTCAAAGACATCAGGTCATTTCTTGGTCATGTAGGTTTTTATCGTCGTTTTATTAAACGTTTTAGTGCATTGGCAAGACCTTTGACTAATTTTTTAGCAAAGAATGTCCTATTTGTNCTGGGTCTTATTGTTTCTGCAAAGGGGATAGAGGTGAACAAGTCCAAAGTTGAATCAATTTTCAATTTACCTACTCCACAGATCTTCAAAGACATCAGGTCATTTCTTGGTCATGTAGGTTTTTATCGTCGTTTTATTAAACATTTTAGTGCATTGGCAAGACCTTTGACTAATTTTTTAGCAAAGAATGTCCTATTTGTGTAGTCGAATGATTGTGAGGTATCTTTTCAAAAACTCAAAAGTATATTAATTTCACCTCCAATCATGCAATCACCCAATTGGGAACTTTCATTTAAACTCATATGCGACACGAGTGATTACGCAGTCGGCATAGTGCTAGGTCAAAGGAAAGACAAGAAACATTGTGTCATATACTGCGCTAGCAAAACCATAAATACAACTCAAATGAACTACACTACAACTGAAAAGAAGTTGCTAGTTGTAGTGTTTGCCCTAGGTAAATTTAGGTTGTACATCATTGGTTTTCCTAGAGTAGTCTATATTGATCACTCTGCTTTGAAGTATTTGTTGTCCAAGTAGGATATCAAACCGAGACTCAATCGGTGGATCCTCCTCCTTCAAGAATTCCATTTGATCATCAAAGATAAGAAAGGAGTCGAGATTGAGGTGACAGACTATTTATCATAGCTTATTGTCTAAGACACCGACAAGCACATCCCTATTCCTGACTCTTTTCCAAATGAGCATTTACTTTTCATTCATTCAATTTGTGCATGATATGCTGACATCTGTATTTTTCTTGCCACAAGAAAAATGCCCCCATATTGGTGCCTGGAGGGCAAGAGAAAATTTATGACGGAGGTGAATTACTTTTACTTTGACAATCCATACATGTTCAAGTGTTGCCCTAACCAAGTCATGAGGAGATATGTACTAGAAAATGAACAGTGAGAAGTCATTTGCTTCTGTCATTCCGAAGCATGTGGCGGGCACTTCTCTTCCAAGAAAACTTTAGCTAAGAACTTACACTATGGTTTTTACTGGCCTACATTATTTAAAGATTGTGTTTCATATTACAAATAATGTAATAACTGTCAAAGGCTAGTAAGTGTGACCCGTAGGAACATAATGCCTCTTACCCCCATGTTTGTCATAGAAATCTTTGATTGTTGGAGTATCAATTTCATGGGTCCCTTCCTCATGTCTTATGGCTACCTTTACATACTCTGGCAGTAGACTACTTGTCTAAGTGGGTAAAGGCAATCCCTACGAGGAACAATGACCACCAAGTTTTGGTCAAGTTCTTAAACGAAAACATTTTCCATGACAAATTCATTTTAAGGAAAACATTTGAGCTCGGCCAAAAAGTATTTTTGTATAATTCATAACTCTCCATTTTCTAAGGGAAACTTTGTTCCCAATTGGATGGCCACTACTTTGTCAAGGTGGTCTAGCCACACGGAGTTGTGGACATAGAAAACCCAGAGAATAGCAAGACATTCAAGGTCAATGGCTAAAGACTTAGGTCATTCTTTAAGGGTTTTGAACTTGAGGAGGTTGAGGAGAAGTTGGTTGATCCAGTATACCCGGATTTATTTTTTTTACTAGTTAAATTGTTGACTTACTTTCTTTAATATATAGTTTTTTTCATTTGTTTTGCAGCTGGTAGTGTTTTTGTTAAAGCTCAACGCGAGGTACTTTCTTACCCTTATTGTATTTAATTCTCATTGCATATCTTTTTTGTTGCATTGAGGACAATGCTTAATTCAAGTTGGGGGTGAGGTGCATCATCTACAAGTTATACCATTTTATTGATGTTAAGTTGAAAATTTGATGAAGTTTTAAAATTTTTTGAAAAAAAGAACATCCGATATTGAACTATATTTTTCCTCCTAACTATTGTGGGACTTGTGTTTGCTTGACCTAAAACTTGAATTTTTAACATATGAGTGCACCATAGAAGTTTATCCTATGCTTAAGTATCACATACATGTCTTCATTCAAACTCAACCAAAGTGCACTATGGAAGTATAATTTTTACAATTTACTGAATGAGATTCACATCTTATAGACCTTGACATAAATAGTGGGGCTGAATGAAGTACCCTTGTGAGCTATTGTGTTGTTCTTTGTTGGAGGGTTAACTTACATTTACTCAAAAGTATAAATTTCTCAAATTCAATTAATCTCATTATTCTTGTTTTGGTTAGTATGCAAAATGAAAGTTAATTGACTTGATCTAAAATGCATATTAATAATTTATCATGTATCTCTTAGAAATGTTTTTAGGCCTTCTTTGATCTACTTAGAACCTTAGCCTTTCTGTTTGAAATATTATCCC
This sequence comes from Ilex paraguariensis, assembly GCA_963454935.2. Lineage (NCBI taxonomy): Eukaryota > Viridiplantae > Streptophyta > Magnoliopsida > Aquifoliales > Aquifoliaceae > Ilex > Ilex paraguariensis. The sequence continues at coordinate 669,422 of CAUOFW020001103.1, forward strand.
CAGTCACTGTGATTGAGCTGCAAATGAAAATTTCATTTCTTTAACCACATGTTTGACCAAGCCATGTTTAATATGTTTACCCTACCTTGGTTATCCCAAGATGAACAATGCTTATATTCAAAGAAGTGAAGATGTGATTGTGGGAAATAAAACAAAGGGATGAAGTACGCATGAATTGAACAAAAATTCAAAAAAAGAAGGCAAAAGTAAAGAAAGAGGGGAAAAAAAAAGGGTTGCAAAGAAAGAAAAGAAAAGAAAAGGAGAAAGAAATAAAGGAATTGAAATAAAGGTGGATATTCAAAAAAAAAAAAANTGGTATTGAAGTTGCATTTTGCATATCGAATTATTGCATTTGAGATTTTCCAATTGATTCCTATTTTTTAAATTAGCGCACAAACAAACACCCACTGGCACAATTCTCACACACATCGACTTTACAACTCACTGAATAACATCATTTATACATATTTGCACTCACACAGTGCACGCAACACTCTCACTTGTGTGGAAGCATTCTTGGGGTTGTATGTAATTGATTTGTGAGAAAAATGAAATTGTTTTTGTTCCTTATATTATTTTCAGATATGTATAGAAGCATGCTTTGGGTTGTTTTCTAGTGAAGTTGTATGTAGATAACATTCAAGCCTTTGATCTTCATTCGGCTTACAATAATCCATTTTTCATCCATATATTTCATTTCGAAATTATGGATTATTTTTTATCAATTTCTCTCCTTCTTTCAAGATGAAGGATTATTGGATAAATGTTATAGACCTTTAATTCTATGGTGGCAATTGTTATACCCATTTTAGATTGAAATCTTTGGATTTATTGTTTACTGTGCATATGTAAAGATACAATTTTTTGAAAAAACCATGGTAATGAAATTAGCTGCATATATTTAAGGTGCATACTATTTCTTTGTTTTCTAAATCAATTTTTTATTCATTATGCTCACCGGAAATGTAAATATCAAGTTATATATGTTGCAATAATTCTTTTCTCCAAAATTCCGCTTTTACGTGGTTGTGTTATTTGGTAACTGTGGTGTGATAGTGAGACTTTTGGTAGCCTTTTGGGTATGAAAATAAATTTTGTATATAGGTTGAAAATTTTTTGGGGTCTCATTTTTAGGGAAAATTCTGCCAATTTTTTTTCAAAATATATTGAGGGTTTAACTTTTTATCTAATGAATTTCTAATTTGTGCTAATTGTCATTTTATTTTTTGGCTACGTAGTAGCGTCTTTAGGCACAAGCACAAGATCAAATGAATAAATCATCTTGATTTATTTTAGTTTTGATTGGATTTTGAACTTTTATTGTAGCAATTTTTATATGAGAGTTGATATGAATGTTAATTAAATGTGTGAATTTGAAATTGTGGGTTGGATTTGATAAATGCATATCTATATGAATAAAGTTGAACTTCTATTGTTGATATTACTATGTTGTTGTGGTAGTTGATAAATGGTTTTGTTAAGGTAGAATTGAGGAGTGATACTAGATCCGACCATGTTTTGTTTAAATTTACTTGTTTATTAATAATAAGGAGATTTGTACCAAATATTAGCTATTTGATAAATTATGTATATTGGTTGATTTTTTATTCGTGTTCTATTTTTAAAGTGAACTTTGTTAATTTTTTTTATATGGATTGTGAGTTTAGATTGATTTAAAACAATGTAACTAAAAATAAATAAATAAATAAATTACTACTTGAAATATTTGTATTACATGATTAGTACTTGATTTTGTGTTGCACAATACCTTTAGGTACGAGTTTTGTTCATTTTTTATAAAAAAAAAAAAGTGCTTGCCGCAATTTGATATAATAGACTCAATTTTTTGTAGTGTTCGATTTTTATATTACACCATGTCTTCAGACACATGTTATTACTAGTACATATATATACTAAAACATAATACAAAAATTCATAACTTTATATTACAATACCAAAAATTACAATCCCTCTATGGAATGATCAAAAACAATCATTTCAAACAAAATATTTGTGTACTAATATTTCTATGCAAGTTATAAGGCTAAGTACAAAAAGAATTCAAAAGAGATTCTTCATAGTCCAAGCTCCCACAACATTTTCATCATCTATGTCTCGGGATGCATGCAAGTTTCTGAAAATTTTAGTAAGGGATGAGAAAGCATAGCCTAGTAGGATATTCCTTTTCCCAACCATATACAAAGTTTTAACGATTAATTACAGTTGTGGTCCCCAAAGTATTTATGTTGTCTCATTTTGGTCCCCAACCTTCTAATTTCATCAAATTGGTCCCCAAAGTATTACATTTGCACTTACCTAGTCCCCGCCGTTGAAGTCGTTCAGATTTTTGTCTATTCATAGTCATGTGCCATCCACATGACCCAGCTGAGGGGCTATAATGTCATTTACCCCTCCTCCTATTACTGGAGGGAAGTTGATCATGAGACTTTTCGATGTCTTCATTCACTTGTTTTGAAAACCAGAGCTTCAATTGGACAAATCACGATTAGGGCAAAACACGATCACCATTAGGGAAAAACACGATCACCATTAGGGCAAAGCACAAAGATGGTACGTTCCAAACGACGAAAGACTAGAAATCAATATGCAAATGAAGACATTCCCCATTATGGTATGTACTCATTCTTATAGATTTAAGTCTAAGGTTCATGGGTAAGAATGATTTGTAAAAGTCGATATTCAATATTATATAGTTTATGTGTTTGTTCGAAACCATGTGTTTATGCATTGGAAACTCTTTGTTAATAGTTTGTATAAGTTGCAATTTTTTTAAGTTGATGTGGTCCTTGAAAATCATTGTTTATGCATTGGAAACTGTTCAGTGATAGTTAATGTGTTAATTGCAATATTTTATAGTTGATATGGTCCTTGAATAGGATCTTATTACACAACAGTCACAATGGAGAATCAGCAGGTTGATGGTGATGTCTCAGTTGATAAAGGAAAAAGGGTATTATCAGAGTCTGATGCATCAGACAGTGAATACGAACCTGATTGTGAATCTAGTGAATGTAGTGAGTATGATACGTTGGTTGACAGTGATTATGAAAGTGAGAATGATAACATGTCGTATGATAGTTATGTTGATAATGAAGCTGAATGGACTGGTTTAAATAGTAATAGGCAGAAAGAATCAGCAACAGACAAAAGGCAACAGTTAGAACTCAATGATACAGATGGTGATTGTGAGGAGATTTTAAGCTGCTTCAGTTCATCTAATGGAGAGAATCATGCAAGAAAACATAAAAAATTTGAAGTTTTTAGGGCAAAAAATGATGAGGAAGACCCACATTTTAAACTGGGTATGTTATTTAGTACATCTGAGGAGATCAAGAATGTCATTAGACAGCATGCTATCAAACATCAGAGAAATGTGAAATTAGTAAAAAATGATAAGAGGAGGGTGAGGGCAAAATGTGAAGGGGGCTGTAGTTGGCTAATTTATGCTTGTAGAGTGCATGGTGAGAAAACATACCAAATAAAGACATACATTGGTAATCATACATGTGGGAAAACTTATAATAACAGAAATGTCACCTCAAAGATGATAGCATTGAAATATATGGATGACCTAAGGGCCAACTCTTGTTGGCCTATAAAGGCTTTTAAAAAGAGAGTTAGGAGAGATTTTCATGTTGATGTATCAAGGAATCAATTGTATAGAGCAAAGAAAAGGGCAATGTTGTTGATACATGGTGATGAAATTGAACAATATGGTAGATTGTGGGATTACTGTGAGGAACTAAGGAGGACTAACCCTAGTTCCACAATTATCTTGGATGTACCTGGTGATGAGGAAAATGGTAAACTTATATTTTAGAGGTTTTATGTATGTCTTGCAGCATGTAAGAGTGGATTTCTTCAAGGGTGCAGGAAAGTGATTGGATTAGATGGTTGCCACCTGAAAGGGGCATATAGTGGACAATTGTTGACTGTTGTTGGGATTGATGCCAATGATTCTATGTTTCCCATTGACTACTGTATTGTTGAGATTGAGATGAAAGAATCATGGGCATGGTTCTTAACAGTACTATGCACTGACTTAGGCATAACTGATCAAAACCAAGAGTAATGGACCTTCATCACTGACAGGCAGAAGGTATGTTTGGATGTTTATTTCTTTATCAGTTTATATTAACTGTACTATTCATGTTTAATTATTGTATATTCTGTGCAGGGTTTGCTTCCAGCATTGACTGAGAGAGTACCAGCATCTGAGCATAGGCATTGTGCTAGGCATATGCTAAACAATTTCATTAAACACTTTAAGGGATTAAGTATTAGGAAGAAATTTTGGAAATGTGCTAGGGCAACTTAAGTTTCAAAATTTGACTATGGGATACAAATGGTGAAAGAAGAAGATAAGAAGGCATTTGATTGGTTGGCCAATGAGCCACCAAGGTATTGGAGTAGGTCACACTTCAGAGAAGAACCTAAGTGTGATATTTTGTTAAACAATCTATGTGAGAGCTTTAATGGGGCAATTATAGAGGCAAGGGATAAACCCATCATAGAAATGGTAGAATGGATTAGATGCTATTTAACTCAAAGAATGTTGAAGAGGAGAGAATGGGTTAGGAATTGGCATGGTGATATATGCCCTAAGATTCAAAAGAGATTAGAGAAATGGAAAAGTGGTAGCTTTGATTGTATTGCTGAGTGGCATGGTAAGTTGAAGTTTGAGGTAAGGTGTATGAATGGAGACCAATACACAGTTGATTTGAAGGAGCAGTCTTGCTCATGTAGGAAATGGGACTTGACAGGGATCCCATGCCCATATGCCATTTCTTGCATTCAAAATAGGGGACAACAACCAGAAGATTATGTTATTGGGTAGTACAAGAAGGGGGCATTCATGCAGGCTTATGAACCAATTATAAACCCCATTAATGGACATAAGATGTGGCCTAAAAGTGGATTGACCCCATCATTGCCTCTATTGATCAGAAGACAACCTGGTAGGCCAAAAAAATTACAGAGGAAGGAACCAGATGAGTTGATTAATAAAAAAAACAACCACACAAGTTGATGAAATGTGAAAATGTGTCAATTAATTGTAGGAGATGTGGTCAAAATGGGCATAACAGGAGGACTTGTATTGTTACACTGCCAGAAGGAAACCAAAGTGAAGTGAGCCAATCTGCTGTGAGCCAAGATGAAGGGAGCCAAGCTGCTATTATCCAAGCTGGAATGAGTCAACCTGCTGTGAGCCAATCTGATGTGAGCCAAGGTGGAGGGAGCCAAGCTGTTTTTATCCAAGCTAGAGTGAGTCAACCTGCTATGAGCCAATCTGATGTGAGCCAAGGTGGAGGGAGTCAAGCTGCTGTTATCCAAGCTGGAGTGAGCCAATCTGCTGTGAGCCAATCTACTGTGAGCCAAGGTGGAGGGAGCCAAGCTGCTATGAAAGGAAGGTCTTGCTTTGAATAGGTAAATAATTTCATTGAACTTTTTGGACTTTTTGGCAAGTAGTAAACAATTTCATTGAAAAACATTGGCTCATATCTTACCTTTTTCTCTATATAGCTTCAAGGTTCAACTATTGGTTCGTACACGAAAGGATAAAATACCATTCAGGAGGAGCAAATGAACAAGCACCCATGTAGCTTCTCTCTTTTTTCTTTGGAGCCAATGTAAATGCGTTGCTCTCTTTTGGGTTTGTGATGAGAGTCTAAATCTAGCTTATATGTAAATGTGTTGCTATCTTTTGGGTTTGTGATGTAAATATACTCTTTCTTGCTCTCATTTTGAGTTTGTACTGAGAGACGAACTTGTAATTATGGACATCTTTTTGTCACAACTAACAGGTTGTTACCTTAATGAAAATCATGGGATATGGCTTTTCTGCATTGGTAGTAGTCATGATTAATCGATAATGACATGGGAGCAAACATGGCACATTCAAACTCATAAGTTCACGACTATTGAAAAATATCTAACACTTAACAGATAGTTTTGATGCAAACAGGTTGTTACACTTTCAATTACATCAAACATAATAATTACATTTACATAAAATGCCACTTTTACAGAGCACCATCCTACACAAAAACAAGGCAGCCTTTACAGACAAACAGGGCACCCTCCACAGACAAACAGGGCACTACTACCTACAGGAAATGCCACACCCAAGTGAAAATAAAAAATGTCCATGAACAGAACAGAGCAACCCATAATAATTTTTCCCTAACTTTTGCTTTTCGTTGTTGGTTCTCCTGTCTTTGCTTTGATCGCAACAATCTGGGTATCACTTGTTTCGCTCTATCGTACATTGGCGGATCAAACCAAGCAAAAAATCCACACCCTCCAGCCTCCTACAAATGCAACATTTTGTTAAATGCATTCAAAATAGAAAACTTAGTAACAAAATCCAGAACATTTTGTTACCTCATATCTTTCACATCCAATGAACCTTCTTCCTGGGTTGGTATCGGTCCATGAGGTCCTCAGTTTGGCTATTTTTCTACAACGGCATAGTGTTGCTAGCATTCCAGCCGATACTACCTTTCCTTCCCTTCCCCTCATTTTCTCTTCTCCTATGCTCTGTAACAGATAATGGGTCTTGTAGATATACCTGATGGAGGGAATGTTTCCCTCCAATAATAGGAGGAGGGTAAATGACATTATAGCCCCTCAACTGGGTCATGTGGATGGCACATGACTATGAATAGATGAAAATCTGGACGGCTTCAACTACGGGGACTAGGTAAGTGCAAATGTAGTACTTTGGGGACCAATTTGATGAAATTAGAAGGTTGGGGACCAAAATGAGACAACATAAATACTTTAGGGACCATAGCCGCAATTAATCCAAGTTTTAAATACCAATATTTTGCAAATCATACAAATAGTAAGGAATACATACAAGGTAATAAATAGAGCAATTGTGAAAATCACCCATTATATCAAATACTATGCATATGACCCATATGGATAATACAATTAATCAAACATCGATTTACTAATGAACCATTCACATAGAACTTTTTAAATCTTGCACCTTTGGCTCTTATCGGTCTTTTTGTTTTTTAAGGGGGGTTGCGTACTTCTGACGCTACACATGTCATCACTGAAAATCATTATCATCACTAATTCCTCTAGGATTGGTAGCTGCGTCGACAACCCCATCAATGGACCCCAACCATCTACTGACAATCTGTGTGTCGGTATCGAGCATATAATTTTGAAAAATCATCATTTTACATATGCATAAACCCTTTTGAAAACCCATGTCACAATCTTGGCATTTTATTAAACATATAGTAGGTGTATAATATCAAGATTTGCATTTGCAAAACAATACAACTATTTCCATGAGAATAAGTCATATACATTTAGGCTCGTTTGGTTGTCGTATTAAAAATGAATGGATTGGATAAAGTAATATCATCTAATACAATACAGATGAATAAAAAACAAGAATAAATATGGTATTAGAATAATACATAATTTCATCTAGTGTTTGACAATACATAATATAAGTGTTGGATAGTAGCTATTTAATCCAATTGGTTGTTTGGTTATAAAATTATTTTATAGTATTAATGTTGAATTAAAAAAAATACTGTAAATTATTATTTGTTATATTGATGACAACTTAATTTTATCACTTGGGAGGTTACAATAGTAAATGTGTAGAATAATATGCTTGAGTTAAATTATAATACCACATATCTTTGTAGTATTAAAAGACCTCCATAATACATGTCTATCATACAAAAAATATAAGATAAGTATACGATTAATATATGTTTTTGAAATTAATACGATATCAAATTTGTTTAGCAAACAAAGTATTAGACCCAATTAAATAAAAAATAGTACAATCTAATATTTAATTCCCTCATAATACGTATATCAAATGAGCCGATTAAGTGCAATATCATAGCATGCTCAAAAATCTTAAATCATAAGTTTAATCAAATACTCATAACTAGAATCAAACTTGGGTTTCAAACCAANTGAGCCGATTAAGTGCAATATCATAGCATGCTCAAAAATCTCAAATCATAAGTTTAATCAAATACTCATAACTAGAATCAAACTTGGGTTTCAAACCAATAATACCAAAATTGTCTTTATGCTTGTAAGTTCACAAATTTATGGCATACCCCAACATTAAAACAAGCTTTGTAACAAGTATTTAGTCTTTCAACATATATTAAGTTTCAGTTAAATACAAAATAGAGAAAAATCATGCCTACGAACAAGAATTATAAGCCAAGTTGTCTTTTTTCCTCTTCTCTTTCTCTCGCCTTAGTTCTAGGGTTCTAAGAGTGCTATTGGGTGAGAGGTGCGCCTTAGTTCTAGGGTTCTAAGAGTGCTATTGGGTGAGAGGTGTGAGAAAAATTGGGGGTAAGAATGGAATTATATGCCGAGAAAATCCTGCAGGTTACTGTTCTTTTTTTTTTTTTTTAACAAGTGCAGGTAGTAGGCCAAAACTGCATTATTAGCCCAAAATTTCGGTTTTATCCCTAACCATTTCAAATTGACACCAAAGGTCCACCCTAGGGTTTTTTTTACTTTTCGGATTCATTTTTAATGGTATCTTAACCTAAAACAATTTAGTTTTATAAATTATCTCAAAATCAAATTCGAGTTACACCCGAAACACTAAAAATATCAATTTACACCTCAACTAGTGTACAAGGTGAACTTTTATCCCAAAATTTTTTGACCTCCTAAATTCAATAATAATGTTAGTTTGCCATAAATTTTTTTATGAATTTACCCAGTTACTTTTATTAAACTTAAACGCTTCCAAAATTAATTGACCCAAAAGTTAATATGCGCAAAACTCAAATTCCATAATTATTATTTTAAAAACAATTCGAAGCTACCATCATAATTTTAGAAATACTAGTAAGGTAATATAATTCATATTTAAATGAAAAAATGGGATCTTACGAGCCTACTTTCGTCCATCCTATGGGCAGATAAATAAAGTAAAAATTTTTAAGATCAAATTTTTATATTGAACCTTTAATTATGTGTTAGTTTCACATCGCCTTAATTATTAATTTTGTAATAAATTTGACCAAAAATTTTTCTATATTGCTTTCAAACTATGTAATTTTTTCACTTTGTCCGGGCCGTTAACAATTTCGGTCCAAAAAGATAGTAGAGATTTGGGTTTGAGGCAATGTGAAGTAATTTGATTAGTTGAGGAGATAATGTGAATAAACTTCAATAGTTTAAGGGATAAAATAAAATCAAATGTATAGTTAAGTGGGTCAAAGTATAAGTTTCCCATTTCCTAAACACATGCCGCGTAAGACCACCCATTACCGACCCTGCCAGCAACTCCACCTTATCCTGTAACTGGATAATAGGATAACTAAACGCCTACTCCCGCGCTTTCAAGTCTCCCTTTCCAACCAGATAGGCAAAGAGCTCTCTCTCTCTCTCTCTCTCTCTCGCTCTCCCCGTTGAATAAGCAAAGAAGACCACAACCGGCTTACCATTTTGCCCTCCAAAGAAATGGGTCATTACTCAGTGGCCCACATTTGCCAGAGCTTGAGCCGCCTAGCAACTCTCCGGCGTAATTCGCCGGTCACGATTTTTGGTAACCGGCGAAAGACAGGTGAGCAGTTCGTGGAGGGAGTGTTGGGCCTGGCCCGTGGGCTTGTCGATTTAGGCCTCAAGCCCGGAGACGTCGTCGCCATCTCTGCTCTCAACAGGTTCCTGCTAACTTGCGCCTCTCTCATCCAGTATTCAGTGTTCTTAGCTCAAATTTGACTCTCTCTGGTACAATGCTACTCTTGTTGATAGGCCTTAGTCCTTACCTCTGGTTTTTAAGTCGTACATTAGCAGTTATTTCCGTTGACCGTTGGCAAAATATGAGATGATCCGAAAAATAATGGTAATTTGAAAAAAAAAATGAAACTTGATTTTCAGGACTTTGACTTTTTAAACAATCGTTGGCATGCTAACAGACTGACAATTACTCCTGTATTGGACATGAACAATTTTAGTAGTTTATACTTGGTTACATTGTACGTTATGTGTATATTACTGCTTACTCATTCAGTTCCGTTTCAGTGATTTGTATATGGAGTGGTTGCTGGCTGTTGCATCTGTTGGAGGAATAGCTGCTCCACTCAATTTCCGATGGGTAAGTAATATGATCCCCAGATTTTGCTATCCTTTTTGTTTCAAGTAATATTTATTCATCCATTAATTGCATGGCATTCAAACAAGAACTGATTGATAATTCCTAAAATTAGATTTGAGTGTCTTTGTGCCCCTTGATCATCCCTGGGGCTTGAGCACATTTCAAAAGTATATGGGCTACTTGGTATGTCCAAGGAAGGAATGAACTCTGTTTGTTGCTTTGAAGTTTTTAGTTGTTCATATCTCCATCTGATGAAGAGTTTCCAAGTAATAAATATATGACTCTGCCTGCTTTTTTTATTATAATAGCCATTCTTTGTTTAATATTTCATTTTCTAATTTCTTGCTATTGCCTTCCTTCTAGAGTTCCCAAACTATAAAAATAGGAAGCATAGACATGGCGTAGCCAACTTGGGATTTCCATTCATGTGGTGAAAAAAAGGTTGAAATTTGTTTACTTACTAGAAATCAACTGTCCTCGTAAGATGAAGAGATCTAACCACACCCGAAACTAGCCAAATTAGACAATTTAAATCACGATATCATCACCCAGCTTCTTTTCAAACACACTTACAATAACCAATATGACTGACTGCCAGATAATGTAAAATTAATTATATATTTTAAGTATAGATTTATAATTGGAATTAAGAGAAATTGTTACTAAACTTTTGGCCAAATCAACAATTATTAGAATTATGATGTGAACAAAATAACTATGAGTGTTGTAATCTAAAATTCGAAATAAAGCATAAAAACAGTAGTTAGAACATTAAAAATATAACATGCAATTTAAATAAATACAGGAAATGTATAAACATGTNCATAAAAATAGTAGTTAGAACATTAAAAATATAACATGCAATTTAAATAAATACAGGAAATGTATAAACATGTAATCTATATAAACCAAATAAATTAATTTGGAAAGTGTTGGTCTGCGAGTCCGAGAGGCGTGTGTGATCACTGTACTAAAGCAGCTGAGCCTTCCCACGTGAGGGTACTGACGGACACTAGCGATTTCAAGATCCAACCCAGATGCTCGCAGCAGCACCTTCTCAATGGTCACGTTCAGTGGAAGGAAAGAGTAAACTTGACACTAATCGAGTTGCCCAAAACACAAGAAAATATGATGTGGTTGTAGTTGAAATGGATTTGACAAAAGCTGGACAATTAGGGTCTAAATAGAATTTACTAGCCAAATTAAAGACATTTAGAATATTACCGTTATGTCTTAAATGGCTCATTTGAATTGCCACTAAAGTTGTGTAACATATGAAATAAAATCTGCAATTACTAAAATTCAATATTTAAAGTCAATTAAAAAATATGTAACTGAAATTCACAATTCAATAAAAATTTTAAAAACTTAATTTTATTCTAACAAATAATATGTTACATATAGCAGTAACTAGTAGTAACCCATTTTAGCTTTCAGAGCTTGGAAGAGGCAACATTGGCAATGGAATTAGTGAGACCAATATTGTTGGTGACTGACAAGAGTACTAGTTACTGGCATTCAAAGTTCCAGACTGATTCTCTACTTTTTCTGAGGTGGCATGTCTTAATGGATGGCTCTACAGCATTCAGTAGCTCATCAAACAGTATGCACTTCTACTGGAATTTACTTAATTAGCATTATCTTTGAAATTTTGTTAAAGCCATTTCTTTTCTTAGTGTGTTGAAAATTTTCATGTTGGTGTTGCCATATTGTCAGTATTAACTACTGAATCGCTTAAGAAGCCTTCTGAAAGATCTTTATCAGTCAATTACATTTGGGGTCCTGAGGGTGCCACTTTAATATGCTTCACCTCAGGTATGAGTTTTTGTTTTTCGGTTTTATGTTACCTTGATCTAAATTCTCCCTTTTGTTGGATTTTTTTTCTTGTTTGTTTGAGGTGGGCTTTGTTGTTTTTGTGGGAGAGAAATGTGGGAACCAAACTATTCTTAACTCTAAGTAAAAGTTGAGAAAGTTCATTGCAGAATATATAACTTTGAAGAACTTTGAACACCAAATTATTCTTAAGTCTAAGTAAATCTACTATTTTTTTCGCAGATGAGAAATGCACCTGATAATGGAAAGACTCTTTGTTTCCCCATTTCTTATGTATGCATATGCACTGTACAATAATAAGCAAATTCTAAGTTTAGGGTGTAAACAAAGGATGGTCCTTGTCTGAAGAAACAGGGGCTACCTACATAAACCAGTAGCCAAGGTTTATTTGATCAAGTATGCATTAGGCATAATTTGAATTCCAGAGCCATAAATCAAGAACAACGCCTTATCAAAACCCTCCAAATCAATCTTGCTAACTTCTACAAACAGCGAGAGGGAATGAGTTTAACTCTGAAACTAAAATCTTCACAACAAAGGTTTGCGCTCTGTGGATATGGTTTTTGGTCTTATGTGAAACTATACAGAGAGTCATGTTTCAATTTGCTCATAACAATTCATTTAATTGCTTAGGATATCTCTGCTAGAACAATAATGTTTTGCTTGATCTTCTTACTTAGTTTCTCTAAGTAGAAACATGACTCAAAATGATTTCTTTAATTACTTCGAAAATCTGTACTAGGCTAAAAATTTTGCTTGAGCTTCTTACTTAATTTCCGTAATTTTTAGGAACCACTGGAAGGCCTAAGGGAGTTGTCATAAGCCATTCTGCTTTAATTGTACAATCCCTAGCAAAAATTGCAATTGTTGGTTACAGTGAGGATGATGTATGCCTTTCATGAAAACTCTTCTTGTTTTGGTTTCTTTGTTGCTCCATTTTACAAGTTGCAAGAGAATGTCAACATAAGCAAAAAAATTACGGAATTAATAGACTTCGGGATGGAAACAGTTAGATTCTAAGAGAAAGCACAGTTGGCTGCAGATATAGCTCGAGAGAAATTGACATCTTTTTGTTTCTTCTTCTTTGTTGCATGGTTTTCTTGCAGGTTTATTTGCATACAGCTCCATTGTGCCACATTGGTGGAATTTCATCAGCAATGGCTGTGCTAATGGTAGGAGGTTGCCATATCTTGATGCCAAAATTTGAGGCTAAATCAGCACTTGAAGCCATAGAGCAACACCATGTGACTTCTCTGATCACTGTCCCTACAATAATGGCTGATTTAATCTCACTAATTAGGTAAACCATATGATCTCTTCAATTTTGAGGACTAGCACACAAGGAGACTTCCAAATAGGATTTGTTCAGATAACCTTCTTGTTGGATTATTGCTCCTGAAAGAAAAAAGAAGGTGAATAGCACAAACAAATTTATTTTAGTAGTCATACAGTAAATCTATGCTAGCAGACAACATTCTGCTGTGCTTGTTATTGGCGAGGGATAGTTCAGGTGTTAGGTTGAAGAATGCTGCTAACTTAACAACCCATGCCTTAACATTTCATAGGAAGATGGGAGGATGTTTTTTATTGCTACTTAAACGTAGTTGGCCATTTTTGTCCAGGGCTGACAGTCAAGTCACGTTGGTTGTGTCATTTTGGATTTGTGTCAACTATTAGTCAGCCATAACCTGACCTACTTAATCAATTGCGTCTGATGATCTGACACTGATTCGACATATTTATTAATCAAAGTTTAGGTTGCCACTCATACCCCGTGAACTAGAATTCCACAATTAAGAGTTTAAGACTTCCTTTTCTTCAACCAACAAACCACTGAAATGTTTTCCATAAAGTAATAATCTACAAGATCCAAATGGTCTCAAAACAAAGCGGAGTGTCTGTAATTATATAGAGTCTCAGACAATAACGAATCAAGAAATTGCAAAAAACTTATATACATCAGAACTAATTCTCTAGATTATACCAGGAAACGTGTTGTCAGGTCAAAATGGTGCTATTCGTGTTTGACACTAATCTGACCTGTCTATTATTTGAGGTAGTAGGTCGTATCATTTTTGGATTCATGTCTAGAACTAGTCAACTCTAAGCTACTACTAATTTCAAAATCAGGTTAACATATCGTGTCGAAAATTGGCACCCCTCAATTTGTGGCTGGATCATTAAGGCAGCAACTTTGGCAGACTACTACTGTTTCTTCGTCAACTCTCCCCGCTTGAATATCTTAGCATCATATTGTTTACGCCCATCTTTTTCTTTTTACAGGACCAAGGAAACATGGAACGGATTAGAAACAGTGAAAAAGATTTTGAATGGAGGTGGAGGTCTCTCAGTCGAGCTTATCAAAGCTGCCACTGAAGTTTTCCCGAGAGCCAAACTTCTTTCAGCTTATGGTGGGTTTCTCCTACTAATGGAGTTAAATCTGTGTTGAACTTGTTAGTCTGTGCAATTTTGTGCATTTGGAAGCAGAAGAAATATTGCTTCTAAAATAACAGCACTAGACCATAATGCCCACGAGGAAAAAAGAAAACATTATCCTACCACGTGAATATAGAGGTCCTTTTGGAGAAAATGATGAAGGTGAAAGCAGGACCTGATGTATTAACTATTTCTTTCAGATTTATTGTTGGTATTCTGTTGGATTCTACCTCTTAAGTCTTCAATGTATAAGCTGAGCAATTTGCTCAACCTCAAATTTGTTCTGTTGAGCTCCTACCATGCAGAGTCATTTATTCGCTTCATGCGATCCATTGATTTGATGATAAATTTTGAGCTTTTGAGGTTGGTAAATTGATAAGCTACTCATAACAGTACAGGGTTGAAGTTCAACTTGTTTATTTTGTTCACGAGCCAAACAAGCAGAGCACAAACTTAGGTACCAGACCAATGCCTTAAAGCCCCTGATTTGAGCAAAACTGATTTTTCATAGGCATTTTGAGTAGAGAAGAGGTTGGCAGCATACCATGGAAAGTTGACATTTGAAGTATTAAATCTATCTGTATTGATCAGAATCGTAGAAAGCTCATTTTGATTTTATGTTCTGTTATTCTCTCTTTCTACTGGATGATGATCTAATTCTCCTCAAATTAAGAGTTCAAAATGCAAGATTTCTTCAAATTTAGGGTTTTATATATTTAAGGGTATAGTGATACAACCCTTTTAGGCTCACGAGTGAGATTGAGCCTGCTTAATTTACACAGCTCTGCTTGATCTTGAACCAATCCAACTCAAATAATGTCAACTTAAGAAACCCAGCACTTGGCTTAGCTTTCAGTTAGTATTCATGGATATCGTGTGAAGTTTTTTTCCATATAGTGTTAATCTGTTGGTCTTCTTCTGACTCTGCACTCTGATTTTATTTCAATTTCTACAGGCATGACAGAGGCATGTTCTTCTCTAACTTTCAAGACCCTCTACGACCCAACAAGCAATAACTCTGGCCAATCCTTTCAACTTAATAGTGATAAGAGATCCAGTATAGTTAATCAACCAGCGTGTGTGTGTGTTGGAAAACCTGCACCACATATTGAATTAAAGGTGGTTGTCGAGGATTCTTCTCATGTTGGGAGGATATTAACGAGGGGCCCCCATGTGATGCTCGGGTATTGGGGTCAAATTTCAACCAGAGCTTCCAATCCTAGTGATGCAGGTTGGCTTGATACAGGTGATATAGGGCAGATAGATGATAATGGTAATGTATTGCTCTTTGGACGTACTAAAGGTCGAATCAAGAGTGGTGGTGAGAATGTTTACCCTGAAGAGGTGAGCATGCAAAAATAACCTGTATGCTTTATTTTACTGCAACCAATAACCCTCCCAATCACATGTCCTTTGGATGGGCCGATTGAAGGGATGATGGCTAACGGGAACCTGCGATTCTATATTCTATGTCATTTTATTAAAAAAACAAATGAAAAAGTTATTGGGCTGAATATTCATTTTGGAGAAAACTTTTAAAATTTGTCTACACTTCATCTTTATGATTACATATTGTCTTGCTCCTCGCATACCACCGTATTAGACATTTTCTTTATTATCAGCTTGGGGGTGCCTGCCCCCAAAATAAAGTAGTACAAATGGGGGTTTGCGGGGGAACCCCTTTAATCTCTAGTTTACACTATGATCTGGAAACTCATTGTTAAGCGAATTTTTGGTGATGTAGGTAGAGGCTGTCCTGTCTCAACATCCAGGTGTTTCTGGCATTGTTGTTGTTGGACTTCCAGACCCTCGTTTGACAGAGATGGTAGTTGCTTGTATTCAATTAAAAGACAATTGGCAGTGGGCTGATTTGAGTTCTGATCACCCAGCTGAAAACAAAGACCTAAGCTTGTCAAGTGAGATCCTCCAGAACTTTTGTAGAGAAAAGAATTTGACTGGGTATTTCTCCTCTTAATTTATGACATTGGATCTCTCTCTCTCTCTCTCTCTCTCTCTCTCTCATTTGCTCCTTATGCATATTGACATTATCTTCTTCTCATTTTTGCAGGTTCAAAATACCCAAAAGTTTTATCTTATGGAGGTACCCATTTCCATTCACATCAACTGGAAAATTGAGAAGAGACCAGANTATCTTCTTCTCATTTTTGCAGGTTCAAAATACCCAAAAGTTTTATCTTATGGAGGTACCCATTTCCATTCACATCAACTGGAAAATTGAGAAGAGACCAGATTAGAAGAGAAGTTACGTCTCATGTGCAGTTCTTGCCCAGCAGGCTATAACTACTGCATATTCTATAATTGTGGCACCATCTTAAATGAGTCAGAGACCAAATTGAACAGGAAGATAATGTAAATCTCTTTTCCTGCCTAGCAATCTAAAAATAATATTCTGTCTTTTACACCAATTCATGTGGACACTACTTTCTCTATGCATGCAACTTCATAATTTTGAGGGCTCTCAGTTACTTTCATGGTAGAGCCCAGTAGCTTATTGGGTGGTAAGGCTCCCTATGGGATAACATCAAAGCAGCACTAGAAAAACAATTGCACCCTACGATGCCATGGATCAATCTATTTGATGCTAATTATCGATTATGTTAATGAATTGGGATTTTTGACCGAACTTTTCTGGTACGATATTTGTTGAAAAAAATTGGATGCAAATAAAGTGAACGGCAAGGTGAGGCGCGGACTAGGTCGCTCACTTAAGATGATTCGCTCCCCTTTATGAAATAATCACAGCGCATAAGGTAAGTCGCTCTCTTAAGATGATTCACACCCCTTTAAGAAAGAATCACAGAGCAGAAGGTAGAAGGTAGTAGCGCGTTGTCCTCAGGATAAAACAGTTCAGTCTATTGACTGTTGCTTCACTCAAATCTGCCCAATCGTATGAAGCAGAAGTTTTACACACACCTTTGAATATTACTCAGAAACTTATATTGTAAGAAGAAAGTTGATATGATATATATTGTATATCTCTATACTAAAAATATGTATATATAATATATGTGTTNTATTGTAAGAAGAAAGTTGATATGATATATATTGTATATCTCTATACTAAAAATATGTATATATAATATATGTGTTTAATAGGCTGTAATTATTTATATATTTAATTGGATAATAACTCAGAAAATATGACTGTTGGAATACTAGCCATTGGAGGTTTTTGGTATTCAGCAACTGAAATTTTATTATAGAAATAATTACAGAAAATAATTAAACAAAATATTAAAAAGTGGGTTTAATACTAGTTAGTATTTTATTTCACTTAGTGCTCCTCCGTTAGTCCCACACCTGCGCACGCGAGAGTCTCAAGACCTCTCTTTGATTCAAATGTTAGATAACACTAGTATATGTATATACTCAAGTATCTTTGGATGTTAATTGATATAGGATTGAGCTCCCACATAAAAAAACACTCTTTTAATTAAAATATTTTAACCGTATTAAAGTTAGAACAATTGAGTTTTAACTTAATAGGATTGAGTTATGACTTATGATCAATTTAAAAAACTTGGTATTGATCTCGACTTTATATGATTGATTTCAAAATTTTAAAATTTGTTGAGTAGTAATTTAACTTGACTTACTTCGATTGTAATTTTTTCTAAATTTATTATATTTTTTNAATTTTAAAATTTGTTGAGTAGTAATTTAACTTGACTTACTTCGATTGTAATTTTGTCTAAATTTATTATATTTTTTGTTTTTTTTGAACTGAAATTTTATTGTACTTTATTTTTATGTTTTCCTTCAACATCTTTAACCATGTTTTGGCCTTACGGAGATGGAATATGATGAGCTAAAAGAATGCTGAACTTGAAAAGTGAAGGATGGGGCAGATGATTGTCTTACTTTGTGGTGAAGGTAGGAGCCCTANTGGAATATGATGAGCTAAAAGAATGCTGTACTTGAAAAGTGAAGGATGGGGCAGATGATTGTCTTACTTTGTGGTGAAGGTAGGAGCCCTATGTCACTGGGCCAACTATTGGTAAGAAAAAAATAATTTTTAAGTGTAATATCTCCGCTTTTCATCAATTAAAAATATGTTACATATGGATTTTTTTTTTTTTTTATTTACTTAATCAATGGTTGCAAATCACCAAACTAAAATCAACCACAAGGGAACAATTTTAAAATGGTATGTCTGTGATGTCATAGCTTTATCCTTTGTCAATTGAAGTGTCACGTGATCAATTAACTCTCATGTTCTTTTTAAGTTAGGGTAATTTTACAATACCCAAAAAAAAAATAGTACCACACTGCAAAATATTATTTTTTTAATCAAGTTATACCACTTAAATATGAAGTTATAATTATTTGGGGTAATCTCATGATCTATCATAAATTGATCATGAATGTCCCTTGAAACTTCACTTTTAAAAAGAGTAATTTATCCTCAAAAAATAGAAATTTTACTTTTAAAAATTATAACTTTTATCATTTTTTTAGTTATTACTTTTACCACAACAAAAAATATAGTTTAACTTGAAAAAATTTGGATTAATTGAACTAGAAGACCTTGAAGTACGGGGTTTGTCTTATTTTGGTCATAATATTTTAATTGTATCATTTTAATCCTTAAAGTATTAAATATGTTTCTATGTAGTCTCTCAATTAGACAACATTCATATTGCTCATAATCAAAACTGTGTAATTTGAATTGCTCTTTAAGCAAAATTTGGATAGAAATTTGGTTAAGAGTTATCTAAATTATTTTTTTGTTCATATTTAGGTATTACGTGACAAGTTTATAATAAAAAATCGTTAACAATTTGGACTCTGTCTGTTTGAGGGACCACATAGAAACATATTCAATAATTCAGATACTAAAATAGTACAATTGAAATATTATGAACCAAAATGAGACAAACTCCATATTTTGAGAATCTCTAATGTAATTAATCCAAAAAATTTATATAATAAAGTAGTTTACAATTCAAATCTTAATAAATAAACAAAATAATTTTTCCTATTCGAAGTTGAGATTGCTTTAAATTTTACTTTAAAATTAATCTAACGACTAATATTAACACCCTAAATTTAATAGGAAAAATAAGTCTCAAATGGTGTGTTTAGAGTAACATTTTAAAAGTACTTTTAGAAATTATTTCTCATAAATACTTAAAAAAAAAAAGTGTTTGAAACTGTCTCACCACTATTTCTACCACCACCACCACTAACGCCACCACTGTCGCCACCGTCATCGCCATTGTCGTTGCCGCCACCACCACCGCCACTGCCTCCACCACCCCCATTGTCGTCGTCGTTGTCGCCGCCTCTCCCACCACCAATGCCATCACCACCGTTGTCGCAACCAACGCCACCACTACCATCACCACTACGGTTATTGTCACTCATCATAACCATCACCATCTCTTAGCATAACTACTGTCATCGACCATCTCTCACCACTACTATAAATCGATATTTAAATTTTTTTATCTCTTATTTATATTTATAATTTGATTTTGAATATGAATATAAATATATTTTTTATTTTTTATTTTTTATTTTTTATTATTGCGTGTCTTCGCACAATAATTAGTTATAAATATGGTATCTTACCGAAATCAATCTTCGCCTAGAAGTTAACATGAGACAATTTTCACCCTCCCCCATCTCAAAAAGTAAGAGAGGGACGATTTTGTTAGACAACTTTTTCCTTCCTTCCTTCCTTCCATCCACGTCATAAAAGAAACATAGGATGCCCAGCAACGCACATAATGGTACCAAAGGTTCATGCTTTTTCCAAAGTAGTTATACTAGGTTTCTGTTTTTTTGTTTTCACAGGTCAAAAAGCTTACATGCTGCTTTTTCTTTTTTTAACTTTTTTTGATGGAGGAGTTAAATTTTTTTTTTTTTCTTTTTACATGTTCGCTATTAACTTTGGGTGATTGTCTGTGACTTGGATCGCACCGCTGAATCAAAAGCGACGCATGATTGAAATAATTTTCTCTCACAAAAAATGCTTTAGAGATGAAGGAGGATTTATTTGAGTATTGTGACTATTGACCAACCACCAAACTAAACATTATATAGTCATGTAACAACTGAAAAGTAAGAAGAAAATGATTATATCTTGCACACAAAAATTTGATTTACAAGGGGATTAAGAGAAGTAAGTCATAGAAACCTTATTCCATTATAGAATGTCTCTCTTCTCGAAAATAAAAAGGGTAATCTAATGTTAGTGATGTTTTTATTTCCAGAAAACACTGTTTAAAAAATCAACAATTGTATTCGCCTTCTCAAAAGATGAATTTGAGATAATTTTTTGTGGTAACTGTGTTTGCCATNAGATTACAATCACTACAAAAATAAAGGTCTTTTGTGACAAATTTTTTACAACAATTGTATTCGCCTTCTCAAAAGATGAATTTGAGATAATTTTTTGTGGTAACTGTGTTTGCCATCACAAAAAGTGTGTATGTGTTAATATTTGTGGCAACAATTTTTTCTTCCATAAATTTAAAAGAAATTTTTGTATTTGAGATAGTTGTTTTTTCTGCCTCAAATAATATTTTATAAATTCAAAAAAAAAATTTATATTTATGGCAACTATTTTTCTCGTCGTATATAATATTTCATAAAACATTAAAATGTTGTTTTAGATTAAAAAACAGTTTATAGTTTAAAGAAGAAAAACTCTAAAAAAAATTGTATTGACCACAACTATTTTTCATATTATAAGTAAGATTTTATAAAATTACATAATTTAACATCAAAAGACAATTTATACTTCAAAGAAAAAAAATTAAACTCTACAAAGTCAAGCTTTTATATCAAAACTAGGGGTGTCAAAATATGACAGGACCCATTAACACGGTATAAAATTAGTGGGTTTGAGTCTTCTATAAACCACATTTATCATATGTTTGTTAGGATGCATGAAAGATTGTTTTTGGTCAGATGAATGAAAAATTAAATGGTAGGAAATATGAGTGATATAATTTCTATTTTAATGGGAGGAGTTTTTTTTTCTTTTAGATAAAATTATGGAATTAAAAAAAATTTCATCACGATACGATTATAAACGAATCAAGTATTGGTGAAACTAATTAGAAGAAATATATACGATATGACTCGTTTATATATTATTTATATAATTAGACAAGTCGTTCAGAGAAATATTGTGTGACCTTCTATTGATGTATATTTTAATTTATTTTAATTATTTATTATATATAAGTATATAAATATTAGTTCAGCATAGTAACACTAATTTTATTTTTTTTTCAGATTTTACTGGTTGAGGAAGGATATTCAATTTTTTATATTAATTTTTTGTACTTATATATCGTTATGTTTTATAAAAATGTATATTTTACATTTTGAAAATTCAGATATGGAATTATCTATCGTGCAGGAGGTCTTGGGAGTTGAGTTTGGAAAAGTCACGAAGGATGCTGAGGGCAAACTTGAGGAATTGTACAGGGAATATTTGATTGAATATATAAGTCGAGTTTCCCTTGAAAGAAAAGCATTGGAAATTGTAAATGAATTAAGGTTGGAAGTTACAGAAATGGAAGGATTGAAGCAAGAGTTACTTTTACCGGAAATGTCTATGAAAGAAAAAGAGAAGTGTGTGTCGGAATTATCAGCTACCTTGCTGAAACAAGGGGAGCAGTTGGAACTAGCTTCTCAGGAGCTTAATAATTTAAGATGCTATGCAAGCCAACAGCAAACAATAATATCCGAAAGCAATAAGGAATTAGATTTGCTGAAGAGTCAATTGGAAGAAGCATTGGAACAAAATGAAGTACATAATGTGGAAATAGACAAATTGAATCAAAAGCTTGAACAAGCAATGGAGGAGTTAAAGGAAGCTAATCAACAAAAAAAGGTTATCCTCACCCTTACCCAAGAGAAGCAAAGCATTTTATTATTGGTTGAAGTCAAGGAAAAGGAACACAAGAAGCAAATGGAAACAGTAAATGTTCTTGTACATGGGCTGTCAAAAATGATTTCTGATTTTGAATGTCTAGTAGCAGAGGATATCCGAAAAAATAACATCAGGTACAATATAATTTCTATTTTATTTTGTGTACGTTTTTATTGATCTATGGGAATGTACTGCCGAAATATTTGGTTGATCTTGGGACTTGGGAAGGTTGTATGCCTTAAAGTTGTTTGTGGTCAATCTGGTGGCTACTCTTTATTTTTTTTTTTTTTGTGGGTGCGCTAGAAGTGTGAAATTTCTGACCTTCATTCTGTTAGATACTATCTCTCCAACGTAGCGGATTCACTTCCTTTGTAAGTAATTTTACTGGTTTTTTGGGCAATAGTCCACTCCCTGTTGCTTTGTCTTTAATCCAGCTTGAGCCCGTGTTCGGTTTCCCAGATAGGCTACCATTAGCACCAATCTTGTCTGTCTATGTGTCTTTATGGTTACCTATTTGGTAGTAGGGGAATTTTTGGGATTGTAATTATTGGCATTGAAGAGAAGCTTAAGGTTGTGGTTGGAGCCTGACTAATGCAGGATGGGAAGAAAAAGAAATTAGAAAATAGAGAGAAGAAGAAAAAAGAATGGCGGAAGAGATTTACCTCATCCTCGAAAGGAATCGGTCAAGAAATACGTAAGTTTCCGCTAAGAATACTCAATTCTTATTCATAATCTATCTCACATGAATATTGATGTATCCCTACTATTTTCATTAGAGAAAGAGATTCTGAATAAGAATTGAGGATTCTCTATGAAGATTTGAGGGTTTCTTGACTGATTCCTTGCGAGGATGAGGTAAATCCCTTCCGCACTTCTTCTTTCTTCTCCTTTTTCTATTTTCTGATTTCTTCTTCTTCCATTCCTACATCAGCCCGTGTCCTATATTTCTAGGATTTGTCGTGTTCAACTTGTTTGTGTCGGGTTGCATCTGCTTCCCGTATGTGTATTTGCTTCATAGCATGTAGACCAGTTTTCGGGATACCATAATAAATAAATTGTGCCTACATTCTCAGGTTGGAACATTTAAATCCTCAATCGAGTTCTCTTATCCAACAAGCTTGTTTGCAGTCAGACATGGATGAACTCGTATCACAAATGCCAGAGTCTTCTATGCAATCTTCATCTGCAGTAGATGAAGTTTTCACTCAAGTCATGGGACCGGAGCAACCTGGACGTGTTAGAACATATGGTTTTGGACCATCTCCGAGAGATGTGTCTGGACATAAAAAATCAGAAGAGATGCAAGCAATGCAGTCCCAACTAGATGAGCAATTGAGTAGACATAAGGCAGAGATGGAGGCTAAGCAGTTAGAGATGAAGACTCAACAGGCACAAATCAAGAAGCAAATGAGTCAGATGGAAGCTAAGTTTGAGGCTCAACAAAGACAGTTTGAGGTTTTTCTTGTTCAAATGCGTGCAATGGGTATGTCTATTCCCGAACCAGTTCACAAAAATACAGATCCACTTCAGGTTGAAAAGGTAATAAAAACTTCAGCGACTTATATTTTGAGTTAGAATAGTTATTGTATTATTTTTCTCCATGAATATTAAGTATTTGCAATCTTAAAAGATACCTAATGCATCTAGTACTCATAATATAAACTCTCATCGATCATCGATGATGAGTGAGTCAAGAAGTCCAGCAGTGTGAGACACAGAGTGTTGAGGTCATTCTAGAGCATCTTCATTCGGTCAGGTGAGTCAATAAATGGAATAGTAGCTCAAATATTACATGAATTTGTTGACCAGTATCTTTTCTTGTTAGTTAAATATCTTTGCTTGATGGGTTTTATGTTTGGTTTGAGTTTGATGGATTTTTTGTGCTTGTTGGGTTTTCTATTTGTATGGAATTTGTGTTATTAGAAATACAAATATGTTCATTTTATTGTTCTATGTGGAATTCATGTGTTAATTTATATTAAATATTAGGTTCATCGACAAAAGAGAGCGAAATTGCAGCATATTAATAACAATGCAGCGAAATTCCCATCCAAGTGACTCTCCCTCTTCTATGCCATGGATCTGTCCAGAGTTGGTAAATAGGCGATGGTGGCTGCTCTAGGTAATTCAAAGATTATACATTGAAGCAGTATGTTGTGTCTGTGGATAAGTTGTAGGCAAAAGCGAAGGTTGGCTAATCTTCTTCTCTCTGCTTCATTAAGTTCATACCATTTAATGGTAAAATAGTGAATAAGAGTGACTTTGATGCTTATAAGCCTCTTATTTCTTGTGATCTTAACGTGCTATGATAAAATTTGACTGAACTATTAGGAGTTAGGGTCCTCCTTGGAATATTTATACATGGTTAGCAACTAGGTTAGCCTCTATGAGAGAGGCAACTAAATCAGAACAAAATTAAAATACATGTCTTACGACGCTGCAAATTCCACAATGACAGATAGTCTTATTTTGGAATGCCCTGCCCTGCCCTGCTTGAAAGATTTTTTTTTTCAAAAAAGAAAGAAATATGGCCTTAAGAAATAGGTGTTTGTGGAGCTTTTGTCTTACAGTTGCCCCATCACTGTAGCCACTTTTTTTTCTCTTAATTTCTTTTATTGGGAGAAGTTTTGCTAATGAATAGTTTAAGAGCGACAATCATGAGTATATATGTGTAGATTTTGCAACTCTGGTTTTCACCAGACATACTCAACATGTTACAGAAATGAGCTAAGTTTTCATAGATGAGGCTTCAGACACCCAATTGAGGATGCAATCAATTATCCTTACGTATTAAATATTCTGGTTAAAAATTAATTACGGATGAGTGAACAGGTCCGCAAGTTTCATATGCAAGTTTATGTCTCACAGTAATGATATTGGTCAAGCTCTAACAGCCTCTCGGCTCCCACTTTCATGTTGCACATGTGGAAACAAACCATCAGACTGATGCATGAACCTCCTATGCTAGTTTTCGGAGGCCTTACACTACCAATATCTGGACAAGCTCTAACAGTGTCTATGTATCTTCTAGCAAGAGAATCTTCTCTTCTATAGTTGATACTATAAAACTTAATTGACATAAGTATTTTACTGCTTTACTTTTTTCCTATTTTCCATTGATGCAAATAGAATCAAGTGAACTTATAAAAACTTACTGGCATTTTCCATAATCATAAGATTTGATCGAAATGTACACTCATTCAAGGGAGAAAAGAAAATTCAGAAGAAGGTTAATGATGATTTTCAAATCAAGTACATACTATTGCCTTAATATTGTTCTTTTCTTGTTTGTTCCAGTGCACACGGATTAGGAACAGCAGCACTGTCAGCAAAAGAACTGGAGGCTCTCCCATTTTGCGCCATTGCATATGCTCTGACTGGTATATTTGGTACTCTGATTTGCTCAGATCCGGCAGTCAGACAAAGCTTGCTTGCAGAATTCACTGCTTTATATGGTTTTGTTGAGAGTTCTTGTTAAGTCTTTTATTTTGAAAGGCATCTGTGCCTTGCTATTATTTTGTTGTTTTGTAAGGCGGCTGCTGGTATCTTTGCGTGTTTTGGTATCTTCAGTCTATGTTGAATTTGCACGTGTTTGGTTGATGATAAAGGCCAACACGTTTTGGCTTGGGTAGTATTGATTTGTTTGCATTTTTGGAAGAAGGAGGGCAGCTGTAATGAAGTCTTTGGACTGATTGATGGTTGTAGGCTGAGATTTTACTTGAAAAGCCGCCTGTGCCTTAGTTTTATTTGGTTTTTTTTTGTGAGGCTATTGTGCCTTGGTTGCTTCTTGTAATTTCTCTGTTTTATAAATAAGTAAAATTTCTATTTAAAAAAAAAAAAAAGATTACCGGCGTCTATTTAAGTGCCGGAAACTAGTTGCTCAAAAATAATAATTACTGGTGTTTAAATAAATGCCATAAATAGCTCTGGTAACTGGAATTTTACAATGAAGTCGTCGATTAAATAAGTGTCGCTTTAGCGTTTAGCAAATGTCACTTTAGTTTTTGTGGTGTTTCTTTACATTTTAGTGGTGTTTATTAAACTCTAGTAAAAGTCTTTTTTTTTGTAGTGTGGAATACGGGATTGATGTCTAAGCAGAGGCTTAAAAGGAGATGTTCTGACCTTCAAATGGCCGAGGCTGAGGTAATGAGTTGGAACTTTTCATTTTTTGTGAAATGCTCAAGTTAAAACTAACATGCAATATGTCATTTATTTTATTGGGAGTGAAAAACTGATTTACAAACCTATATTCCATTCAAGAACTTCATTACATATACTCTTGAAATATTTATGTGTATGAATGTATAAGTTTGAACACTGTTGCATTTTTCAATTTTGAATATCCTGTCTGTTTTGGGACATTCTTGATAATATCACTTAAACAAAAGCTGTCACTAGGCAGTTGTCATTCCATATAGACATTTTTTCAAATGTTTAAAATGGTTGGATTGCAAGTTTAGTTGTCAAATTATCAAATATAGTTGATTCTTGGAAGAAATTCAGTTCACCTAGGCTAATGACATATTTGTAGCCTTACTACTTTTTTGATAATAAACACAAATTTTATTGATAACAAGAGATAATTACAAGAAAATAAAAACAAATGTAAACAAGTCCAACACACAAAAACAAACACAGACTGTTGTGAACAAAACATCAGTGAACATTCTACAAGGCACACACGATGCCTTCCAACTTTAAACTCATTAGACATTGAAGCCCAAAAAGATACCAAAAAATAAATTCTATCCCATACCCTCAAATTATAGCCTTCCTAGAGTTTTTAGCAAAAATCTTTTAGTCATTCAAGCCTACCCAGGCCACTTCCTTTAAAAGATTAGGGGCAATCATGCCTTGATTGCCCCTCTCTCTCTCTCTCTCTCACACACACACACACACACACTCATTCACTAACAGGCATGCACGTCATATCCTGAATCAATTTCACACTTATAACTTTCCTAAATGGATTCATCTGTAGTTTCTTTTGTCTTGGACTTGTTCCAAAGCTTATTTATTTCAGCATCTTTATTTTGCTGCAAGTTTTGTGCATCATTCTTTAAACAGGCTATTAATTTTTTTCCCAAAGAGGAAAACAGAAAAATGACTTAAATAGGTGGCCCATGACTACTTCCCATAAAAAAAAAGAGCCTTTAATTGATAGGCATTTTTGGAGAGGACATATGGTCGAAGCTCTTCGCCATTTCTTTACTTCTGCTCTAGTTTTTAGCAAAATATTACTAGTGTGTCGTTGATAATATCTCCTTAATACATGGAGCGTTTTCACTTTTTTGGGTATGTGTGTTGTTCAGATTCTTTTGCAGTGGTGATTATCGTGAGTAATCACACATTACATCGTTGTATCTCCAATTTCCAAACTTACAACATTTAAGGGAGTCAAAAAATATATAAATTACTAATTAATGTTGAGGATGACAGATGGTAGGCTTCTCTCTCTCTCTCTCTCTCTCTCTCTCATAGAGAAGATGATAGTACCCTTGTACTTTGGATCCAGTGTAGCCCATAAGATAAGTTCATCTGAATATAAAGAGTACAAGTCTATGATAAGGTTCCTAATGGACTGAAAAGAAAAGGTATTGAAACAAAATGTCCAATAAGGCACTCAAGCTGCCCTATTTCATTCTTCCATTATTATCAGCTACCTATTAGAATGCAAATAAATATAGTTTCCTTTCATTATGGACGAGTATTATGGCACGGGTGCATACTTGTAGCTGTAGCTGTTGTGTTAGTAAAATTTAATACAAAGAAAATCTTAGAACACAATAGTATGCGTCCCTGTTTATAATCGATCTTTGTCATGTTTTATCCAAGTTCTTTATAGTATGGATACATTTTCTTTCTCAAATTCTTCTTACCATTTGCTTACTGGATATTGTCCTTGGAATTTAGGTTGACCTTTAGGGGGATGAGGTGGATACGCTTTTAACTAGGTCTACCACTCCAACAACCAATCGTCATAGGAAGAAGGATAATTATAACCTTGCACTTACATCTATCCTTAATGTGTTGGTTGAGAGTTCAAAGAAGAAGACAGAGTATATTGATTATAAGATGTCTAGTGCGTCTATGATGACGACTTCATGTGGTGATAATAAGGCTATTACGCATAATGATGATCTACTAGAAAAATGTGTGGATGCTTTGAATTCTCTTGAGGACATTGATGCAACTTCATATACAAAGGCCATTAAGATTTTTGTAGATGGTTGAGTTATAGGAAGATGTTCTTGTCTACGTTAGATCATAGGAAGAAGGACTTTGTTACTCACCTGTGATGTTTGTATTTTAGTCTATCATTTTGGATGTGTACTTTGAGATTATGTGTACTTTGGGATTATGCATACTTTTGGATTGTACTTTAATTATTATGCGTACTATAATGTTTTGTGATAAATGTCTGATATGTGCATTACGCATGAATATTACTGGTAGACTTGAATTTTCAATAATAAATTCAGATGAAGAATTGGATATTAGATAGTGATGATGAGATGTCTGTTGAATTGACTACAATAGAATTAGATAGTCAAAAAAATATCACAACAACCATATAGAACGTCTGCTCTTACGAGCCATAATGACATGTTAGAGCTATTACATGGACATGAAAGTAGGTGCTATGAGCAATTTAGAATGGACACATCCGTGTTCTTGTTGTTTTGTGAGGCATTAAAATAAAAAAGGTTGAAATACTCCAGGTTTGTAACCGTGCAAGAGCAAGTTGCGATATTTTTACTCACAATATCACATAATGAGCAAAATTGCATAATAGCTGAAAAGTTTCAGCATTCGGGGGAGATTATTTTAAAATTTTTTAATCGTGTTTTGAAAACAGTTTATAGGCTTGGAGTTGATATCATCAGCCCTCCCGATTTTAGTATGGCTCAACCTTAGATTCGTTTCAACCCAAGATATTACCCTTTCTTTGAGTNCAGTTTATAGGCTTGGAGTTGATATCATCAGCCCTCCCGATTTTAGTATGGCTCAACCTTAGATTCGTTTCAACCCAAGATATTACCCTTTCTTTGAGTTAAGTGACAGTAATTTGAAATATATGTTGTAACAAAATATTACTTTCAATGTCATTCATGTATTTTTTTTTTCTTTGAAGAATTGTGTTGGCGCCATTGATGGCACCCACATTGATGCACGTGTTCTAGCGAATTCCTAGATACTATACCATTGGAAGTGTGTTGTACCAACCCAAAATGTAATGTGTGCATATTTCTTTGACATGCGCTTTATATTTGTAATAAGTGGGTGGGAAAGTACTGCTCATGACTCAAGAATATTTGCTGAGTGTGTTGCTAATTCAGCCAACAAGTTTCCAATGCCGCCAAAGGGTAAGCGTAATCATGGAATTTATAATACTTATACATAAAACTAGACAATGGATCTTACACTTATAAATTTTGACAAATAAATATTATGTTATGGATTCGGGTTACACAAACATGCTTGGTTTTCTGTCCCCGTATCGTGGTGAGAGATATCACCTGTGTGAGTATAGAGGTAGGGGTCAACAGCCAACCAGTAAAGAAGAACTATTCAATTATCGTCACTTGTCACTTCAGAATGTGATAGAACGTTAGTTTGGAGTTCTAAAGGCTCGTTTTCCCATTATGAAACTAATGTCTTTATATCCCTTAATCACATAGAAATACATTCCCACAGCATGTTGTACAGTGCATAACTTCATAAGAATGATTTCTTGTCAAAACTAGTTCTTTGACGAGTGGGAAAGAAGAGAATTTGTTGATAATAAAAGAACTGTTGCAGGATTAAGTTAACAAGTCCCAATGGAATTAGACTTAAGTCCGAGTCAACTGCGTCAAATGGCTCGTGTCAAAGATACAATTGTTACTCAATTGTGGGCATCAACTCACCATTGATACATGTCCTAATGTTATTATATATTATGATGATAAAAATGTTACATGCATTGTTATATTGAATTTAATGTTTATATGACTAATTTTTACTTGTTAATGTTAATGTAATTAGGTGTGTTTTNATAAAAATGTGTTGGTACATGCATTGTTATATTGAATTTAATGTTTATATGACTAATTTTTACTTGTTAATGTTAATGTAATTAGGTGTGTTTTAATAGCACGCATTAGCCCTCCATGCTCGTGTGGATGCGGGAACATGAATATTTTGGTGGCAAGGACCAAATGAAACAATAGGCGAGCTTTTTATCGATGTCCACGATGGTGTGAGCATGATACTTGTTTCATATGGGTTGATGAGTACAAGAACAACATGTAATTCTTCAAGCCTAGTCAAGATGGAGAGAGAAGAAATGAATCACTATTTTCATGCTTGCTTGTTGTGGTTATAATTTGATTTTTATTTGTGCATTATTGTTTGTGATATTTGTACTAATTATTGAAATTTTAGTTAAGTGATATAACTTATTAATGTATGTATTTGGTTATATGCTAAACAATATGATGTATGAAAGTGATTAATGACTTATGTAATTTAATTATCTTTATTTAGGTGTTCTTTGATGAATTTTTTTTTTTGTTTTTTTTTTTGGGTGAGGGGGGGAGGGGGAGGGGGAGGGGTCTTGAACCCTTGACCTTAAGAAGGTAAAGCTTTAACAAGGTAAGGAGTACCATTGGACCAAAGACCCATTGGTATTCTTTGATGAATTAGTGAATGTTTTGATTTAAGGAATTTTTGGATTTGTATTTTGTTGTATGAGATATTATAAAGCATATTTAGGATAAAACGTGAAGTAATTACCAAACATGATTTTTGTTTTTGTTCTCATAATTTGATTGACAAAAATGACTGTCAAACATGCTTTCTATTTCAGTGTTTATCACAAAATAGAGACAAAAATTGTCTCTGTTTTTTTATTTTTTTTGAAAACGCGAAAACAAAAACGTTACCAAACAACCCCTTAGAAACTTGCATGTGGATAAATGTCTTCGTTCTATTTCGAAGTTCACCTAATGGATACCCAACATCTAGGGAAATGTGAAATCAATATCCGACATTTTAATCTTCACTCTGATTTTGGAACTTGGGAATCCTAGAGAAAGTATTACTGATTGGCATTTTAGCTCCACTAAATTGTCGAACAAATATCTCTGTTCTGGAATCTACACATTTTCTTATCTGGATCTTTGTTCTACCTTTATCTTTTGTTTGGCTGCTTTCCTACTGTTCAAGATTTGCTATGCCCTGAAAGTCATTTTGGTGATCTTTCATTCAATAGCCAAAAGTTCTCTTACACAATATCCAACAATTGGCACATCGAATTGTGTGACATATGATCTTGTGTTAGAAGCACCAACCAAGTGGACATACTTAAATTCTTTTAGGATGTCAGCTTGGTGATTGATCAAAATAAATAAACAATAAATTTGGGACCTAAGAACCAAATCATCAATGGAGGTCCTCTTTTGCAGGCCGATGTATTTCGCCTAAACATGCAGAAGAAACTTGGATTTCTCAGCATGTGTTCTTGAAGAGTGCAACCTTGGACTACCATTAGTCCTATAGATTCTGTATTTTAATTACCATTGAAGTTCCAAAGTTTCCAACATGTACTGCTCAAAGGTATCCACCAGGTAATAGTATTTGACATCCAGTTCTTTATGCTCGGTTGCTCAATATTGTTCCTATATGCCCGAGATGCATTAGTAACTCAACTTCTAAAATAATTTTATCTCAAGGGAAAATATGCATCTAGAAGAAGGAGGACAAACTAATGTCGTATAGAAACCTTTGATACAAAATTCTCTATTGTACAATTGCAAGCAGTTAGTGTTAATGATTATGGTATGTCTAGGGTCTGATTCTATCTTTCTATCTGACTGTTGTTGTCCTTGCAAGCCTGGGACTGGCTGTGCAGGAACGAAGAGAAAATGAAAGCACAATTCTCTGAGATACTTTTTTTCTTGGTGTTAGGCATCTTTGTTCAGTATTCTTTGCATTCTGCATTGTCCTGTGCACCTGCTTTATCTTAAATTTGTCACAATGCTTTCTTTTTGCTGATTTTTTTTTTTAATTTGTGCTGTACTTGCTCTGAAAGAGCAGGCTTGCAAAGGGGCATCTTTGAATGTCCCTTGGAACCAAACCCATAAAGGAATCCATTTTGGCTTTAGAACAGAAAATTTCATGTCAGTCTTTATGTTGCATCTGTTCAGTTGTTCATGTATTTTACTCTAAAGTGCTCATGATATAGTGCAACCAAATAGTTTATGGCCCATTGTGAATTTGTGATTGTGGTTCCAACACTGTGGAGGCCTTTTAAGATGTCAAACCTTGAATCGGCTGAGTGCAAGAGAAGTGGCATACTTAGTACATCATTGTGCAGTTTTATACATCGTCATATATCTGCATTTTGCATGCAAGAGGTTTAAATTCTGTCTATTTACCAATAATTTCTTTTCATCGTATGCAGATTGTTGAAACCCTTAAGCTGGTTAAAAGGGAATTAAGTGGAGAATCTATCAAGGCAGTTTGATTTTCTCTTTGACTAGGTAATGGTTCTCATATCATGAACGTTTGAAGGGTGAAATATCCCTGCCCCCCTTAAAAATAACAAAAACCATGCATCAAACTCGCCAACATATTAAGTGCCTACTTGTTTGACTCCGGCAAGCATAAAATTGAAATCCTCAGTCCTATTCAGAACATGGAATGGTGAAATTGAAGATGTCCAGAGAACACTTGGCAGCATTATCTTCTCTAAACCAATGAAAGAAATACCATCATGAGGGTAAGGCTTGCTTATAATCTAATGTGATGGTTTCATCTATCTATTTTTATACCGAGACACTCTAAATTGGCTGTTAGCTGTGGTCTTTTGGTGTTTTTGTTGCATTGCAGTAATTTGTTGAACCCTTTCTGTTTTTATGAAGTTACATTAACCAGGCAAAGGTTTGACATTTTTGAATTTGGATCTTACTGCTACAAAAACAGCGTTTTATGGTGTACATTCAAAACCTTCAATACTTGAGCTGCTTTTTGATAGAGCATGTGGACTAAAGAACCCATTGTTCAGAATGCCTTGGCTTTTGCAAAGTTTATGGGGCTCATTGCCAATTGCAATTAATAGATGCTGCTAAAACCTACGGAAATGAGGCATTAACTTGCAATAGATTGTCGTGTTCTTCTTGGTTTCTCTTTTAGTTTGACCAAAGTAGAAAGCTTGCACAAATTAGGAGGCATTGTGCCTGTTTTTCATGTGTTAATGTGTTATAGCAAAATGCTTAGTGAACCATCCAAAAGAATCAGTCGAGGAAACATGTGAGGCTGTCATCTGGGTTCTTCTATGACATTCAGTAGGCCAAATCATAAATCATAATTCAACACCTAGCCTGGGGTTTGATCATGCAGCATTCCCTTACATGGTTGCCGCAAAGTTACTTTCGGCTTTGACACCTACTGTCATAAGCTAGCCTCTGTCTTAATTTATTACATGTAGATGAACATTCATATTTAACAAAATAGGTTGATTGAAAACCTGATTGTGTCTTTTATTGATGTGGTGTCTCTTTGCATTCTACAGATATGTTGTCCTTTGCAGCACGGTGTTCTCTTACCCTGGAGAGGAAATTCTCACCATTTTATCAATATTTGTTGTAAAATCAAGAAGAAAAGAAAACAACAAATTCTTGCAGTGGCTGGACCGGACTAGAGGTATTCGATTTCTATTGTCGTCAGTGGCAAGGGAAGAACTTTGAGTGGGGAGAGGGGAAGGCCATCCAGCTATCACAAACATAGTAGGTGATGCAGGAGGGCTCTTTGTTTCTGTATACATTTTACTTTTGTCTCCAGTAAACAGAAATTAGAGGGTGCTTGGTTATTGATAGTTCTCTCACAATTTTGTTTGTAATATTGTATATGACTACATTGTAAACTTCCTACTTCCTGAGCAGTAAAATGAAAAAAATAGGCTCCTGGATGGCCTTTGTGCAGATTTATAGTTTCCTTTAATTGCTTTTTTTGTGTATGTACAAGCATTGCTGTCTTTGTATTGTCTGGAAATGGGACTGTTCAAAACAATTGGAATGCAAGTGCACACTACCAGATTCAGATCCATTAGACTACTGTTTTTATTCAATTATATTTGGGTAAATTATCCACCATGAATAAGTGCGAAACTCTTTTACATACATTGAGTCCTATTTGAATTCACGATAGGGGATTCATTAAGAAAGGNGATTATCCCCCATGAATAAGTGCGAAACTCTTTTACATACATTGAGTCCTATTTGAATTCACAATAGGGGATTCATTAAGAAAGGAATTTAAGAGTAAAGCATTAGAAGGAGATCTCATTCTTTTTAACCAATCACATATTTTGCATGTTTTAACAACAGACAACATGAGATTTTAGATTTGAACCCGTGATCTTAAGATCCAACAACATAGACGGTAACCATTAGACTAACTACTAACCTCACACATTTTCATTTCTCTTNGGGTTTTAAATTTTCGTCGACAAATATAAAATTCTCAAAAAAAAAAAAAAAAAATTTCAGTCATAGTCAAATAAGTAGCCTTTTTAGACGATACTGGAGAATTTATTAGCACATTTTTATTTATTTTTTGGTCAGACACTATTACAGGAAAGAGGGATGATGAGATTTGAACCCGTGATCTTAAGATCCAACAACATAGACGATAACCATTAGACTAACCGCTAACCTCACACATTTTCATTTCTCTTACTTGCAATACAAATCTTGAACTTTCTCTATAGAAATGTTATATTGAGAATTCGTGTTACACAGGTTGTGAATCTGATTGTTGTACCAACAATCTAAGCCGGAAGGTCCACTTAATTCAATTTGGAGGATAATTAAGTTAAGTAAACAAGTATTTTTAGGCTAACTATTTTTTTTTTCATGAAATTAATATAGGTGGTTGTTCCATAATGTTCCACTCATTCAATTGCATAGGTCCCATGTCTAATTGGGGTAGTGACTTTGTTTTTGTAAGGAGAGTAAAGCGATGTGAAGTATTTTTTTTTTAATTAAACTGGTAGAGGTGTTTGGACTAATTTACACATATTTAATTAAATTCCTTTTTAGTTCGGTCAAATAAAATATTCATTTGTTCAAATGACAAACCACAAATTTGAGTTTATGAATTAATTTTTTCAAATGGGTTAAAGATTATTTATAAAATATTCTTTTTTTTAGACTATGTTATAGTTGAAAGTGTTAGGCACAATGTATGAAGCTTTAATCGGATTCCAATTATGCATTTGCACGAATGGAATCTCATGAGTCAACCTAGCTACTTGGGTTAGTCTTTGCGTACAAGGCTATGATCTAGACTATTACTCATTAACTTTTGAAAACTATTCCAGAAATGAGTCTAAATAGTTATTTTTAGTCATTGATTATAAAAAATAATAAAGATATATCACATTTCTTGCTTGTAGGTACATGGGAAATGAATGGCACTCCTATCNGAGTCTAAATAGTTATTTTTAGTCATTGATTATAAAAAATAATAAAGATATATCACATTTCTTGCTTGTAGGTACATGGGAAATGAATGGCACTCCTATCCCTGTTGACACGTGGTTAAAAAGATTCCCTACCGAGAGTATTCCATCCATCCATCCCCCATGGAGAGCAGGCCAAGCTCCTCCAACCTCTCTTGGTACTTGCAGAACCCCAGGAGGCCGTTTGGCCTCAAGACTGAACAATAATAACGATCAAATATGTGGGTTTATTGGTGTAATGGATAACAGGAAATGATTAGTTGAGTCGTTATATACACATTAAGGCCCTCACTAGATTCTTAAAAAGTTGATTAAAGGCATGATTCTTGTTGATGTGGACGGATCGTGAGAGGCATTATTTAATAACTTATATATGTCGAATAATAAATTNCACTACCAGATTCAGATCCATTAGACTACTGTTTTTATTCAATTATATTTGGGTAAATTATCCACCATGAATAAGTGCGAAACTCTTTTACATACATTGAGTCCTATTTGAATTCACGANCCATTAGACTACTGTTTTTATTCAATTATATTTGGGTAAATTATCCACCATGAATAAGTGCGAAACTCTTTTACATACATTGAGTCCTATTTGAATTCACGATAGGGGATTCATTAAGAAAGGAATTTAAGAGTAAAGCATTAGAAGGAGATCTCATTCTTTTTAACCAATCACATATTTTGCATGTTTTAACAACAGACAACATGAGATTTTAGATTTGAACCCGTGATCTTAAGATCCAACAACATAGACGGTAACCATTAGACTAACTACTAACCTCACACATTTTCATTTCTCTTACTTGCAATACAAATCTTGAACTTTCTCTATAGAAATGTTTTATTGAGAATTCGTGTTACACAGGTTGTGAATCTAATTGTTGTACCAACAATCTGAGCTGGAAGGTCCACTTAATTCAATTTGGAGGATAATTAAGTTAAGTAAACAAGTGTTTTTAGGCTAACTATTTTTTTTTTCATGAAATTAATATAGGTGGTTGTTCCATAATGTTCCACTCATTCAATTGCATAGGTCTCATGTCTAATTGGGGTAGTGACTTTGTTTTTGTAAGGAGAGTAAAGCGATGTGAAGTATTTTTTTTTTAATTAAACTGGTAGATGTGTTTGGACTAATTTACACATATTTAATTAAATTCCTTTTTAATTCGGTCAAATAAAATATTCATTTGTTCAAATGACAAACCACAAATTTGAGTTTATGAATTAATTTTTTCAAATGGGTTAAAGATTATTTATAAAATATTCTTTTTTTTAGACTATGTTATAGTTGAAAGTGTTAGGCATAATGTATGAAGCTTTAATCGGATTCCAATTATGCATTTGCACGAATGGAATCTCACGAGTCAACCTAGCTACTTGGGTTAGTCTTTGCGTATAAGGCTATGATCTAGACTATTACTCATTAACTTTTGAAAACTATTCCAGAAATGAGTCTAAATAGTTATTTTTAGTCATTGATTATAAAAAATAATCAAGATATATCACATTTCTTGCTTGTAGGTACATGGGAAATGAATGGCACTCCTATCACTATTGACACGTGGTCAAAAAGATTCCCTACCGAGAGTATTCCATCCATCCATCCATCCCCCATGGAGAGCAGGCCAAGCTCCTCCAAACTCTCTTGGTACTTGCAGAACCCCAGGAGGACGTTTGGCCTCAAGACTGAACAATAATAACGATCAAATATGTGGATTTATTGGTGTGATGGATAACAGGAAATGATTAGTTGAGTCGTTATATGCACATTAAGGCCCTCACTAGATTCTTAAAAAGTTGATTAAAGGCATGATTCTTGCTGACGTGGACGGATCGTGAGAGGCATTATTTAATAACTTATATATGTCGAATAATAAATTTCATTTAATAACCTACATAAATCAAATAATTATCTAACGGTTCCAAAAATTTTCAGATTTTTGAAAAAAGGTATCGCCAAATAGAGAGATTGTGATCTACCCCAATGGTGCAATTTATACTTTAATTAATTTGTGTGCCAAGTCTACATAACCATCTGTCAAAAACAACCNCCCCAATGGTGCAATTTATACTTTAATTAATTTGTGTGCCAAGTCTACATAACCATCTGTCAAAAACAACCATGTTTGGCGGCCAATCTAATCCAAATCATGTTGTTCAATGGACCATACTATATAATTAGAGTATGATTGCCCAACGCTATCTCTTGGTTTTATCTTGAACTTGTGACACTCCACAAGGTCTGCTTTAGATCTAACAACATGCTAACAATAATCGAAACAAAAGATTGGAAAATGTTTTTGACAATACCCATGAAGCTCCGTAGGATTTCCAACCACAATTTGGACGGATTGGATAGATTGAGAGGTTCGAACTCAAGTCTTTTAATTGAAAACTTAATTAAATATTTAAAATTAAATTTATTTTACAATTTTTCAGTTAAGTGCGTTGGATAACCAAAACTAATATTACTTAAAAATCTTAACACCTCTCAAAAGTAAGCTAAAAATTTAAGTAGTTAGCTATCTACTTATCGCTAAATACTGAATTGCTAGTGAATAAGAATTTTATGAACTTTTAATAATAAACCAATTTGCTCTCGAGTATTTTCATTTTATTCTATTTGTCACCCAACTTTCCACAACCATCGCTTACCACCATCGTTGCCACTATGACTATTATCAACACTTTCCTATCACAACTGTCATGCCACCACCTTTGGCGCCGCTACCATTAATTATATTGTTGACACCAACCCGTTACCACCACTATCACTACCTTCACAGCATAACCACCACTAGTGCCACTATTATTGCTGTCATCATTAATGTTTTAACCAAAATCACTATCGCCATCACACCACCCCACCATTACCTTTGCCATTCCTAAACACCAATATTGCTAATTCTTCCTCCACCACCATCATTTCCACTACCCTTACCACCTTTGCCACCACACCCAACAACTGCTATTACCGCCACACCACCACAGTTACGACAACCACCTCCATCCATTGCCCCCTTCTCCCACCTCATCGCCAACACCACATCATCCCACACCAATACCACCATTACCAATTCCATCTCACCCTCCCCCACCAATTCCCCCCTCACCACTTCCATCCACTCCACCGCTACCACTTCCTGTTGTCATCCATTGCCCCACTGCCAATATTATCACCACCATTCCACCAACATCAAATGCAGTGGTACTGGTTGTTGTGTTGGCGGTGGCGGCGGGCAAAGTAAGAAAATAATAGATTTTAAACTTCAATTCTTTGTATTGATCAATAGTTTGAATCAATTCAGTTATTGAAATTCAATAAATAGCAAATAGTTTTCATATTAAAAAATTAACATTCAGTACTTAAAATTCAGCATTTAATTTTCAATAATTAATTTTTAGTTTAATTAAACAACACCTTATCCATCCTCTTAAATGAGTTGATTGAACAACTACTTTCTTAAGTCAACTATATATGGTTGCTCCATCATATTCCAATCCTACAGTTGCATGAATGACTTCTCATTAGTCCGCCTAACTACTTGGGTTTGCCTATGCCTATAGTGATAATTAACTTTTTTGATACCTTATTGAAAATAATTTTTTATTGTAAATTTTGTTTTGAGTTATCTATAAACGCTGATTGTAAAAATGATAAAATAGAATGGAATGTTAAAATCATAGAACTTTCATTTGTCTCTTTATAATTGACAAAAAAAAAGTATAATAAAATTTATTTTTTAGTAACATAATCTAGCACTGGTCTATGCTACCCAACTTTCATTTGTCACTTTATCAGTTGTTTTTTTTTTTTTTTTTTTTTT
>CAUOFW020001103.1:709156-864220 GCA_963454935.2 Ilex paraguariensis
AATAGGATATTGAGACCTAATTCTCTCAATACATGTAGCCCATCCATACTAAATAACCCGAACAATTATTAGAATAAATATATAACAATGGCCCAAGAAAATAAATTTGAATTTCTAAATTCCAATTTTATAGAATAGCATTGTGTCCAGTGTCCAACTTATCTACTCTTTCGGGTTTCCCATAAAAGGTAGTACCAAATAGAGAGATGGCGATTTAGCCCACGGTGCAATTTATCGTTCAATTAATTTGTCCACACCTTGTTATACTCATTTGTTAACGCTAATGAACTGAATCTTTTCATACAGAGATGGTGAGTCTACATAACCATCTGTCAAGAACAGATATAGTTGTTGGCCAATCTAATTCAAATTATGTTATAATTAGAGGTTTGCATACCAACTCTGTCTATTGGTTTCCTCTTGAACTTGAGACACTCCACAAGGGTTGATATAGATTATAACGAGATGCTAACAATGATCAAAACAAAGAGTACAAAAAATGTTGGCAAATCCCATGAAATGCTCTAAGATGTTCCTTTTGAGTGATTTGGTAGTGTCATGTGAAGCTCACATGCTATTTGGATTCCAAGTATGATTCCAATAGATTGGATAAATTGAGAGGTCAATTTCGATTCAACACATAATACAAAACTTCAATTATAATTTAACTGAACACAAATTCAATTCAAACCCATAAACGAGAGTACTATTCATGCCTGAAATTTTAAATCGCGTTAAAATCAAACACCTTAACTTTATGTTGAATTTTGAGCTCAATTTCGATTAAATTCTCGGGCTACACAGTTGGAGTTGAAAACTAAAGTCTAATTCGGGTTGAATTAGATTTGAGCTCTATTCTACTAATTAANATTTAACTGAACACAAATTCAATTCAAACCTATAAACGAGAGTACTATTCATGCCTGAAATTTTAAATCGGGTTAAAATCAAACACCTTAACTTTATGTTGAATTTTGAGCTCAATTTCGATTAAATTCTCGGGCTACACAGTTGGAGTTGAAAACTAAAGTCTAATTCGGGTTGAATTAGATTTGAGCTCTATTCTACTAATTAAGGTTGGATTTGAGTTGGGTCATAATAATCCAAATCTAAACTTAATTATTTGTCGAGCTAAAACAACATTAGAATTTGTATGTTCAAGTACAATATGAGTACTAAGAATTATTTGTCNAAATCCAAATCTCAACTTAATTATTTGTCGAGCTGAAACAACATTAGAATTTGTATGTTCAAGTACAATATGAGTACTAAGAATTATTTGTCCAAATAATCAAATATTTAAGATTGAGCTCGAGTCAGTCAAGTTGATTCACCCAAATTACACTCCTAATTCCAGGTGCAATTAGTTTTAGTAAAGTTAGTTTATGAATTCAGTCCAAATAATCCTATTGGATATTCCAAGAACACATGGCTGTTGGCCAACCAAATCCAATTTATGTTGTTGAATTGAGTCACCATCCATAATTAGGGTATGCAACCTAATTTTGTCTCTTGGGTTTCTCTTGATCTTGAGACACTCCACAAGGGCTGCTCTAATTATGGATGGCGACTCCACAAGCAAACAATAATCTAAACAAATACTATAATAATATTTGACAAAACTCATGAATTTCTCTGGGTTGTCCCTTTTCACTGATTTTGATTGTATTATGTATGTCAAAGGTCACATGCTGTGCTGACTGATTTTTTTTCTTTTTATTTTCTTTGTATTGTGGGATGATTTTTATTTGCCCATTACACTTAACGACGAGTAATGAACCAAAAAAAAAAAAAATCTTACAATGTGGGTGTGTACTAGCAGAGTTGGTAAAAATGGCACATGATTTAGGGTATATTTGGTTGATGGGTTTAGATGAAATTTATAGAGTGGATTTTGTCAAAATAATCTAATACTTCACTTTATTTATTGTTTGATTGGAGATTTTAAATACGAAATTTGAATCCCAACCTATAATAGGTCTATGAGTAAAACCATGTATAAAAGTTTCAATAAACTCATAAGGTGGGTGGGTGTAGACAATTTCATAGCGTATGTGTGGTGATATTTGTGATTAATTTATGAGTTTTATATATTGTAAGAGGCAAAAAAATGAATTTACCTCTCACAAGAGTGAGTAGGGGTTGCCTCTCACGTAAACAGGGTTTTGAACTCAATCTCCAAGCTTTTCTCTTCTGCAAAACGAACAAATTACCCAAGATCGAAGTACTTCGATCGAAGACACTCCGATACTTAAGTCAGTAATAGAATGAATAACTTAGGATAAGATAAGGAGAATTCAGAGTATCTTTTATCTTGTCTCCTTATGCCTTTTATAGAGCTTCTTCCAGTTAGGATTTCCATAATTTTCGATTCAGGGTGGCACACCTTCCCTTAATCAGATGATTCTGTTAAGAAGTTACGGAGATCTCTCCAACAGTT
Source organism: Ilex paraguariensis (assembly GCA_963454935.2). NCBI lineage: Eukaryota > Viridiplantae > Streptophyta > Magnoliopsida > Aquifoliales > Aquifoliaceae > Ilex > Ilex paraguariensis. The sequence goes on from CAUOFW020001103.1 coordinate 711,597, forward strand.
CCTTCTTCCGAGCCTATGATTATGCTCATTTGTTTTACCAGAATGCCTGAATTATAGGCATCTCTTTAGTATCACGTTACTATTTCGAATAGCTTGGTCATAATGAGAACTGAGTTCATTCCATTCTTTCCGAGTTGTTTTAAATAGCTCGATCGTTATCTGTTGACTCAAAGACTAGCAATGTTTTCTATTTCCTCACGTGACTGGTCTTGTCACCTCCACATGAGAGCATTTAATGTTATCACACGTGTCAGAAGGGTTGTGCCTCTTCATTTGCCCCTAGGAAACGTGTGACAGACACTTTGCATCTATCAGTTGTTTCATGCCCCCAACCATCATTGCACGTACTTATTTGAGACATCCCCCTTTGTTTTGGTGGCGTGTCTTGCATTTAAATGTTGTCTCTTAGACTTTGATTACCCCTTTTTAAGTGAATTTTTCTTTGTTCTTCTTCCTACTTGATCTTTTCTCTATCAATCTTGCGAGTTGCTTCCTTCACTGCTTTCTCATCTTTCTTCTGCGCTATAGCTCCTCTAACCCCTTCTGACATTCATGCCTTCAAAGCTAAATACAACATNGTCAATCTTGCGAGTTGCTTCCTTCACTGCTTTCTCATCTTTCTTCTACGCTATAGCTCCTCTAACCCCTTCTGACATTCATGCCTTCAAAGCTAAATACAACATTCCTAAAGACGTTAATGTACAGATTGATAGTATTGATGAACCTCTAATAGGAACCAGAGAGAGTATTCCAATCCATACTCATGCAATTACAGAAGGCGGTGTTTGTTTCCCCCTTGATCCTCTGCTTCTTTGGGTGTTGTCAATGATGAAACTGTGTCTCATTCAATGTTGCCCCAATTTCTTCGAAATTGTAAGAGGTGTAGCTGCTCTAAACAAGCTTCTGAACTTGAGTCTAGGTCTGTGGGAGATTTTATATTATTAAATCATCAAACCAGTTGGAGACAACTACTACCTTGCAGTGAGGAAGAAGGTTCGCTATTTAGTGACCTACATCCCAGATTCAAACAACCATAAGAACAATTTGGTCTTCATTTCTGAGAATTTGGAGTATACAGTTGGTGCTACCCCTTCCTATCGATGCCCCTATGAGGAAGGCACACTAGTTGACTGAAGTTTTTACTCTGCTTTCTTAGTACATTCATCTATCATTTTTATTTACGTTGTCTTTCTTTGAAGGCGAGACTTTGAACGGAAGATAGCGTGCTGCTAAGATGGAAGAGCTGAAGAAGGTGTGGGACTACAATGACTCACTCTTCTACTGAGCTGCTCACACATTACTCGGGTATACTCCAACTTANTCCTGAGCGTGCTGCTAAGATGGAAGAGCTGAAGAAGGTGTGGGACTACAATGACTCACTCTTCTACTGAGTTGCTCACACATTACTCGGGTATACTCCAACTTACATGTCATTTATCGTCATTCCATCCTAACCCAACTCAACCCTTGTTGGTGACCGCCAATCTATCCAAGCTACTCGAGACCAGACTTCTTATTCCCACAAAAAGTCACTNGCGTGCTGCTAAGATGGAAGAGCTGAAGAAGGTGTGGGACTACAATGACTCACTCTTCTACTGAGCTGCTCACACATTACTCGGGTATACTCCAACTTACATGTCATTTATCGTCATTCCATCCTAACCCAACTCAACCCTTGTTGGTGACCGCCAATCTATCCAAGCTACTCGAGACCAGACTTCTTATTCCCACAAAAAGTCACTATCCGGTCCTTCTGGGAGAAATAGGTCGGTCAGAAATTTCCTTGACTTTTTGTCAACTATTGAACCATTTGTTCTTGTTGAGCCCTTTGTACCGAATGATCCTCCAGCTCATTTTAACCCTGTACTTTTGGAAGAGCTTGACCNTTTGTTCTTGTTGAGCCCTCTGTACCGAATGATCCTCCAGCTCATTTTAACCCTGTACTTTTGGAAGAGCTTGACCCTGAAGCTACTACCAAAGTCGTCCCTGTTGAACCAAGCCATATGGTTCTACAGGATGATCCACCAGTGGATTTGGTTTGGGCCACAGACGTTTTCACTCTTGCCGAACTCCCTTATTCTCCTGTTCCTGTTCATTCCCCTATTGATCGCCCTGATTNCTATTGAACCATTTGTTCTTGTTGAGCCCTTTGTACCGAATGATCCTCCAGCTCATTTTAACCCTGTACTTTTGGAAGAGCTTGACCCTAAAGCTACTACCAAAGCCGTCCCTGTTGAACCAAGCCATATGGTTCTACAGGATGATCCACCAGTGGATTTGGTTTGGGCCACAGACGTTTTCACTCTTGTCGAACTCCCTTATTCTCCTGTTCCTGTTCATTCCCCTATTGATCGCCCTGATTCACTTCTTGAGCTTTCCAATGATCTCGCCCCCAAGAAGCGTAAAGTTGCAGACTCTGACACCGTGCCTTTTTCAAAGCCTGTTACTCCACCTTTCTGATCTATTCTCAGAGAAAAAAGGAGAGAGATCACAGTAAATGATTCCGTTATAGAAGATTTCAACGTTGCAATCGGGATTCCTAGGGGGTGATTCTGCCTCGAGACTTAGCCGCTAATGAGGCTTTGTCAAATGATAAAATCACTCTGCAAGCAATCCAGCAAATGGTTCTAGTATTTCACTTCTTTCCTTTATCTTCCCTTTTTTCGAGCAATTGATAAGTAATTCGTCTAGACCTTTCATTTTCTTTTTAACTTGTAAGGGCTTCACAAAGTCCATGAAGTGGGGGCTAAAATTGCTAAAAAAGATAAGGCTATGAAGGATGTCATCCATGCCCGTGCCTTTACTTTGGCAAAGAAGAAGTCCACTGACGAAGAGTATGCAAAGCTTTGTGAGGAGGTTCTGATTCTTAAGGCTCAAATGCTCAGCCAGACTGAAGAGAACAAGAAACTTTCCACAAAGGTTGAGTAGCTAAAAACATCTGAACATGCAGTCAATGTTGAATTCTCTCAGTCCCAACTTGATCATTCTAGTCTTTTAGAGGAATTTGAGAATTTTAAGGCTGAGGCTAAGGATCAAGAAGACCTTGCTTTTGAGCAACGAATGGAAAAGGCGGAGAATGACTTGGATTTACAAATCCCAATTTTGGAGAATGCGTACTTCAGCAAAGGTGGGCATGCTGCTTTGACTGCTGCTGAAGTACCTCAGTCTTCTGAGCTCTACTCCCGCCATTTTCTTCCTAGCTCGTCCCAACTTCTGTCAACCTGAAAGATTGCTTTGAAAAAATTTCTTTTTTAAAGAACTTGTAACTTCTTTTTTGGACACATAATGAAAGTTCTTTTGCATAAATTTTTATTTGCACTTATTATATGTTTGCTATTTCTATTTTCTTTTAATTTTGGTCTTTACTCGATTAAAGAATTGCCTGAGAAATTACAGCATTTGCTTGGCCTTTCTTGGAAGAGCTCGGTCCCAAAGTAGGGACCTTTAACACAGAAAAATTGTGGCTCTTGAAAAATTGTGGCTCTTGGTCTCATAGTAGAGACCTTTAACACTTAAACANGTTATGGCCTCTACTTGGCATTTCTTTAAAGAGCTTGGTCTCATAGTAGAGACCTTTAACACTTAAACAAATTTTGGCTCTTGAAGTTATAGCCTCTACTCCGTCTTTCTTCAAAGAGCTAGGTCTCAAAGTTGGGACCTTTAACACAAACAAATTTTGACTCTTGAAGTTATGGCCTCTGCTCGGCCTTTCTTCGAAGAGCTCGGTAGTCGTGGGTCAAATTCCACATTCGCCCCGACCCGCAGATCTAATCGAACTCAAATCACTACTCATTCGGCTTACATCGTCATGCCTAGCCGAGGGCCTAGATTTGATCGGGTGGCTACGCCTGATTTAAGCTTATACTTCTATCAGAGTTTTTGCCTCCCTACCTTGGCAGTAGGATGTTCCTAACTTATTAGCACTGTATATCCAAAATAACAGTTTTTATTCATATTCTTTGCAATACATTTATTCAACAGATGGCTAATCATGTGTCATCCTTCCAGAACCTCTAAATAAGGGGCACCCTTATTCTTTTGAAAGTACTTCAAAGTTCATATTTCAAAAGGTAATTTTAGAAATAGAATTTTCACAAGTTTGAAGAGTTCCAAGGTCGCGGTACCATTTTATGATCTAAAGTTTCTAGCTCATAGTATCTGCTGCCTCCCACATGTATTACTTTGTATGGCTCTTCCCAGTTGGCGTCGAGCTTCCTATGCGTTGGATTTTTTGTTGATCCCATCACACGCCTAAGAACAAGATCTCTAAGGGCAAAAGTACGAGGACTAATTCTCTTGTTGTACGCCTGGGACATTTGTTGCTAGTAAGATGCCATCTGTATCGCTGTCTGTTCTCTTTTCTCATCAATCAGATCAAGCTCTTGAGCAATTATGATGTCATTATCTAGGCTAGAGACGAGCTTGGTTCTCAAGGTTGGTAAACCAATCGCCAATGGTATTATTGCCTCCATACCATAAGCAAGGCGCAAATGGGGTTTTTCTTGTAAAGCGCCAAGGCGTGGTTCAATACGTCCACAGAATGCTAGGCAGCTCTTCCACCCATCTTTCTTTTGCATTTTTCATTCTCTTCTTGATACCTTCAAGGATTGTTTTGTTCGATATTTCTACCTGCCCATTACTCTGGGGATATGATAGAGTGAAATAGTGATTCTAAATCTCATACTAACAAAAAGCTTTGAAGGGGCCACTTTTGAATTGAGTCCTATTGTCAGATACGAGAGCGTTAGGTATGCCGAACCTAGTGATGATGTTTTTTCACACGAATTTCCTTGTGTCAGTATCTCGTATGTTAGATAGGGGCTCTACTTTAACCCACTTTGTGAAGTAGTCGGTTGCAACGAGAAGGAAACGCTTGTTTCCAGGGGCCCTTGGCAGCAGCGCTACTATATCCAACCCTTATTGTGCGAACGGCCATGGGCTAGCCAACGGAAGTAACTCCTGGGCTGGCTTTCTTAGAATTGGAAAGAATTTTTGACATTTCTCACACTATTTAACAAAATGTTGCGCATACTTATGCTTGTACGACCACCAATAATCTTAGGAAATAGCCCGATGAGCCAACGATCTTCCACTAGTATGTGCACCGCAGCTACCCTCATGGATTTCAGACATAAATTCTAGCACTTGCTTCGGATGGACACACTTCAAATACAGTCCTTTGAACGATCGTCAATAAAGTTCATCTTTTGGGGATAACCAAAACCTAATGCTTTTAGTCGCAACTTATGGGTCTGCTTCTTATCCACGGGTACATCTCCAGTTTTCAGGTAGGCGATAACTGCATCCATCCAACTGGGTTGTAAGTCCCCAGATAAAATTTTCTCTGAGGTGGTAACTGAAATGCTCAGCTCGAGTTGAAACTCAATAGTGACTGTTCTCTCATTCTCCTGATCAATGGCTGGAGTCAATGACGCCAGAGCATCAGCATGGGTATTTCGTGTTCTTCCTATTTGCTGAATTCAATATTCTGGTATTTGGCCTAACTCCTTCTTTGCTGCATTATGGTAAGCCACTATCCTCTCGTCCTTTGTCATATACTCCCCTATTATCTAATTCATCACCAACTGTGAGTCAGAAAATATTTGGAGTCTTCTTACTCCCAAACCGACTGCAAACCTTACGCCTGTTATCAAGGCCTCGTACTCTACTTCATTGTTCGAGGTTTGAAAACTGAGTTTGGTGGCTTTCTCTAGCACACATCCTTCCAGGCTTTCCAGTATAACCCCTATACCTGATCCTTTCAAATTTGATGATCCATCCATGAATATACTCCATCTATCCTCAAGTACTTGCACATCATCAGCTTTTCATTTTTCGCTTGGCCCTCAGCTTCGCCTGGGGTGAAACTTAATGATAAAATCAGCAACAATCTATCCCTTGATTGCAGTTCTCGGTTCAAACACGACATCATACTCTTAGTGTTCCACTGCTTAAGTTAGTAATAGAATTAATAACTTAAGATAAGATAAGGAGAATTCAGCGTACCTTTCATCTTGTCTTTTTATGCCTTTTATAGAGCTTTTTCCAATTAGGGTTTTCATGATTTTCGATTCAGGGTAGCCCAACTTCCCTTAATCAGATGATTTTGTTAAGAAGTGTAAAAATCTCTCCAACAATTCTTTCTTCCGAGCTTATGATTATGCTCATTTGTTTTACTAGAATGCCTGAATCATGGGCGTCTCTTTAGTATCACATTACTATTTCAAATAACTCGATCATAATGAGAACCGAGTTCATTATGTTACAACTCGGTCGTTATCTGCTGACTCAGAGACTAGCAATATATATTGTTTCCTCGCGTAACTGGTCTTGTCACCTCCATGTTAGAGCATTTAATGTTATCACATGTGTTAAAAGGGNCTTTCTTTTGCATTTTTCATTCTCTTCTTGATACCTTCAAGGATTGTTTTGTTCGATATTTCTACCTGCCCATTACTCTGGGGATATGATAGAGTGAAATAGTGATTCTAAATCTCATACTAACAAAAAGCTTTGANATTTCTTTTGCATTTTTCATTCTCTTCTTGATACCTTCAAGGATTGTTTTGTTCGATATTTCTACCTGCCCATTACTCTGGGGGATATGATAGAGTGAAATAGTGATTCTAAATCTCATACTAACAAAAAGCTTTGAAGGGGCCACTTTTGAATTGAGTCCTATTGTCAGATACGAGAGCGTTAGGTATGCCGAACCTAGTGATGATGTTTTTTCACACGAATTTCCTTGTGTCAGTATCTCGTATGTTAGATAGGGGCTCTACTTTAACCCACTTTGTGAAGTAGTCGGTTGCAACGAGAAGGAAACGCTTGTTTCCAGGGGCCCTTGGCAGCAGCGCTACTATATCCAACCCTTATTGTGCGAACGGCCATGGGCTAGCCAACGGAAGTAACTCCTGGGCTGGCTTTCTTAGAATTGGAAAGAATTTTTGACATTTCTCACACTATTTAACAAAATGTTGCGCATACTTATGCTTGTACGACCACCAATAATCTTAGGAAATAGCCCGATGAGCCAACGATCTTCCACTAGTATGTGCACCGCAGCTACCCTCATGGATTTCAGACATAAATTCTAGCACTTGCTTCGGATGGACACACTTCAAATACAGTCCTTTGAACGATCGTCAATAAAGTTCATCTTTTGGGGATAACCAAAACCTAATGCTTTTAGTCGCAACTTATGGGTCTGCTTCTTATCCACGGGTACATCTCCAGTTTTCAGGTAGGCGATAACTGCATCCATCCAACTGGGTTGTAAGTCCCCAGATAAAATTTTCTCTGAGGTGGTAACTGAAATGCTCAGCTCGAGTTGAAACTCAATAGTGACTGTTCTCTCATTCTCCTGATCAATGGCTGGAGTCAATGACGCCAGAGCATCAGCATGGGTATTTCGTGTTCTTCCTATTTGCTGAATTCAATATTCTGGTATTTGGCCTAACTCCTTCTTTGCTGCATTATGGTAAGCCACTATCCTCTCGTCCTTTGTCATATACTCCCCTATTATCTAATTCATCACCAACTGTGAGTCAGAAAATATTTGGAGTCTTCTTACTCCCAAACCGACTGCAAACCTTACGCCTGTTATCAAGGCCTCGTACTCTACTTCATTGTTCGAGGTTTGAAAACTGAGTTTGGTGGCTTTCTCTAGCACACATCCTTCCAGGCTTTCCAGTATAACCCCTATACCTGATCCTTTCAAATTTGATGATCCATCCATGAATATACTCCATCTATCCTCAAGTACTTGCACATCATCAGCTTTTCATTTTTCGCTTGGCCCTCAGCTTCGCCTGGGGTGAAACTTAATGATAAAATCAGCAACAATCTATCCCTTGATTGCAGTTCTCGGTTCAAACACGACATCATACTCTTAGTGTTCCACTGCTTAAGTTAGTAATAGAATTAATAACTTAAGATAAGATAAGGAGAATTCAGCGTACCTTTCATCTTGTCTTTTTATGCCTTTTATAGAGCTTTTTCCAATTAGGGTTTTCATGATTTTCGATTCAGGGTAGCCCAACTTCCCTTAATCAGATGATTTTGTTAAGAAGTGTAGAAATCTCTCCAACAGTTCTTTCTACCGAGCTTATGATTATGCTCATTTGTTTTACTAGAATGCCTGAATCATGGGCGTCTCTTTAGTATCACATTACTATTTCAAATAACTCGATCATAATGAGAACCGAGTTCATTATGTTACAACTCGGTCGTTATCTGCTGACTCAGAGACTAGCAATATATATTGTTTCCTCGCGTAACTGGTCTTGTCACCTCCATGTTAGAGCATTTAATGTTATCACATGTGTTAAAAGGGTAGCGTCACTTCATTTATATTTTGTGTCATTTACTAAATATCGAATTGAATATGATACATTATTTAATCTTGTGTATAAAGCATTTGAATTTGGTAGAGATTCGTAAATTTAATTTAATTCATATCTTAAAAATTATCCAAACAGTCCCTTAGTGTAAGGATTAGGAGTGATAGTTAATTATGAGGGCAACAACAAGTCATGTCATTTTCTATCAAATTGGTATCATGTCCAAATTTATTGAATTGATACCTGACTTATTTGTAATTTTTTATGATCAAATTAATGTCGTGTCAAGCTTATTTTGTATTTAATTAAATTTAAATTGTAAACAAATTAAACTTGTGTTGATTCATTTGTTAAGCAAATATGATCGGACAATTTGATTATAATAAATTTAATAAGACCAAATTAATATTAGGCAATTTCATATTGATTTCCTATCAAGTTACAATCAAGATTTATTTTTTTGGTTTAACGGTCAGGGATATCCGGACAGTTTACACATACTTCAACTAATCTCTTCTCAGATCTAATCAAGGTCAGATTATCTATGCTGGAACTAAAGTATTCATGAGAGATAATTTTTTTATGGCCTTACATCAAAGAATTGCTAAGATTCGAAATTAGGACATTTGAATTTACAACTTTTTTCTGTTACTAGTTGAGTTGTCCTTAATGATTCGTTTGGTAGGATAAATGAAAAAAATAAAAGGATGAAAAGTGGGAGTTTCTATCCTATAAGGGAGGAATCATTCATTCCCTCTTTGTGTTTGGTAAGAAGCATAAAAAGTATGAATGATTGATTTTTTTTATTTTTTTTTGTATTTGGTAATGTAGAAAAAATATTTTTTTACTTTTATTTATTTTTAACTACTTATTTTACCATCATATCTATATATAAAATATGTAATTTATAAATATGATATATATATATATATATATATATATATATATATATATATATAGATAAATAACATACATTTTAACATACATAATTAACTTTTCATTAACTTTTTTTTCTAATTTTTTAGAGTTTGATTTTGATGAGTTAGAAATAAAGTTCATCAATCTATTTTTTCATACTTCCTATTTTTTATCATTTTATTTTTCTATTATACCAAACAAAGTTTTAGGATTGTTACCGACTAGAATTTTCAACTCTAATAATGATACATAGATTTCTTTGTAATGACTTATCATTGGTTCCTCTTCATAAATCTATAATATAAAGAGTAATATTACATATACTTAAAAAATAAACTTGATAATTATAATCATTGAATAAGTAGTGGGTATCAATAAATGTTATAAAATAAAACAATTTCAATAAAATCATTAGACGGTTTTAAATAAATTCATCTAACGGCCACCAACATTTGTATAAAAATAATACATATTGAGTTACTCTCTCTAAATCCATCACTTTCATTTATGTTACGTCATACTTTCAATGTTCTTATAAAAAAAATGAGCCAATATACCACGTAAGTCTATGCGAAATAAAGCTACACAATTGAAAATTCCATAGCGAATTTCCTANTAACGGCCACCAACATTTGTATAAAAATAATACATATTGAGTTACTCTCTATAAATCCATCACTTTCATTTATGTTATGTCATACTTTCAATGTTCTTATAAAAAAAATGAGCCAATATACCACGTAAGTCTATGCGAAATAAAGCTACACAATTGAAAATTCCATAGCGAATTTCCTAAAAATGGAATGATGTGGTCCTGCAACCTTGTGCACAACAATGGGTTCTAAATCATCAAAATCATGGATCTATGGCGACACACAGGTTCTTGAGATCAATGCAGTCTCAAACATGAAGGAACGGACACCTAGTCTGCCTGAAAACTAGATGAATATTGACCAAGTGGCATCTAGAACCATNCCTATGGCGACACACAGGTTCTTGAGATCAATGCAGTCTCAAACATGAAGGAACAGACACCTAGTCTGCCTGAAAACTAGATGAATATTGACCAAGTGGCATCTAGAACCATGCCTCCCGGAGCACTGCCAGTCACTTTTGGATCAGATTCATAAATGATGAAGACACACAGATTTTTCAAAGCCTCCAGTTTTCTGACTTGGAGGAATGGGGCATACATCTTCGAACATTGTCATTGACAATCACTCCTGAAGCAGCAGAATCATTTGTATAGGACAAAGGGACACAGATTCTTCAAAGCAATCTGTGTTTTGACATGGAGGAATGGAGAAGTGGTTTGCCTGAAGGCATACCGATCTATAATGAAGACACACAGATTCTTCAAAGCAATATGTGTTCAAACATAAAGAGATGACTACGTACTATCCAAGAAGACTTGGAACACTGAACTAGTCTCTACTAATATATGTTTTTAACTCCAAGATGTATAATTGAACACTCTTATGATAGGAAAGTAACTAGAAATGTATATAAGGTTGAATAGGCAAGAAGTTTAAATAATAAAATTTCCCACCATAAGGTAATATCTATTTTGTTATTTTCCTCATATTAGTCAATGTTTTTTACATGGATGAGGTGCCCGCATGGTTTGATTAAATAAGACCCTGTGATGTTTAGTATAAGATTTGAATAATATAACTATAATATCATTTAAAATTTGTTAATTTCGTGCTTTTGTATGTAAAATTATTGATTAAGTTAAGCTTTCACAATTCTAGATATTTATAACAAATCATTTCAATGTATAACACGACAAGTTTAATCATTCTCTTGTGATATAGTTGATTGCAAGTAGAATTTATTATCTTTAGTTTTAGAAATATATGTTTATGCAAATGCAACTATTAGGAGTATGGTTATATAATGTGCTATAAAGATGGTGTTGAATGTGTCATGCTTTAAAGTCTCTACTCTTACTCTATATCCTTTAAGAGTAATGCAGAGGATCCCAAGTGACCAACGAAGAAAAAAACTAAATGAATTAGGAATTGCTATGGAAGATAACTCAAACAAAAAAAGAAGGAGACTGTTAACGTGCTAAATTAATTAATTCTATTACAGTTGCAATTATGTAGCCAATCATATAAATTTCAATGGATGGAGAAAGTATTAGTACCTTACTCTATATGAAACAGAAACAAGTTATTGTATTGAACTTGGCCAATCACACAACACTTCATATCACATTGCAATGAAAAAACTTCTCACCGGCATTTAATTTTTTTAGAAAGTTTGTAATGCACAAAAATATAGATATCTTACTCCTATTCGAACACTTACCGTTTACATATATATATATATATATATATATACACTTCTTATTTTCTCAATCAAACAGTTTGTGTCTCACAAAACAACAAAAAAAACACCAAAAATTTGACCTAATGGAGTCAATAGAGATGGCAAGATCTCTGGTGGGTTTGAGGTTCCTCCACTGATCATTTGGCTATTTGATCACCGAAAATCCATCCTTATATGAAGGTTTTGTGGCAGTAGGTGATTTTTATGGAGCCATGGGAGATTTTCGGGAATACTNATCCACTGATCATTTGGCTATTTGATCACCGAAAATCCATCCTTATATAAAGGTTTTGTGGCAGTAGGTGATTTTTATGGAGCCATGGGAGATTTTCGGGAATACTTACTTCTTCACGGAGCTGAAGAAGAAGACGGTGAAAGGGAAATGGTTTGCTCGAATGGATGGGAAGCGGAAAGGTTCATGGAAAGGTCAAGATAAAGGCAAGCCCATTCAAAATGGTGAAGGAATAGTTATCGGATACAAGAGAAGTTTAAGATACGATGAAGAAGATGGTGAAAGGGAATGGTTTGCTCGCATGGATGGGAACTGGAGAGGTTCATGGAAAGGTCAAGAAAAAGGTAAGTCCATTCAAAATGGTGAAGGAATAGTTATCGGATACAAGAGAAGTTTAAGATACGAGAACCTAGAATCGACTTAACATGGTCGATGGCGGATGAATGAATATAGTTTTTTTTCTACTCTGAATTACGTACTATACCAGATTAAAAGGCTGGATCACAAACAAACCATGAAAGTTTGTGAAAACCAACAGCATTAATTGAATGACTATGAAAATATCGACAACAAGTAAAAAACCCCTTTGATAGATGGAAGTGAATATATAGAAAACCACTACATTGATAACAATGTGGAATCTGTAGAGTCAGACCTCTTGGGGAATTATCAGTGACAACTAGTTTGGGAAAAAAATTGTCAACTTATGACAAAACAACACACATTCTTGATAGCAATCTGTATTTTGACCCGCTGATTGACAATGCCAATGGTTTCCCTGAATGATTGACAATGTTGAATCCAAAACGATACCTCATGGAACATTGTCATTGACAATGAGTTCTGGAGAAGAATCATCGATATATGATGAAGACACATATGGTTCAAATAAATCTGTGTTTTGATGTGGACTAGTCCTATGTTTTTCTTGAACACTCGATCATTAACAAAATGGAATCTGGTACCATGCCTGTTGGAATATTGCCATTGGAAATTAGTCCAGGAGCAGAACCATTGACATATGGCGAAGACACAGATTCTTCAAAGCCAGCAGTGTTCTAATATGGAGGAATCGATACCTAATTTTCCAAAAGACTTGGTGGTTGAGAATGTAGAATTTAGAACCATATCTCTCGGAACATTGCCTTCGACAATTACTTCCAGAGCAGAGCCATTGATATATCATGAAGCCAGAGCAGTGCCATTGATATATCATGAAGATGCACAGCTTCATCCATGGAATCTGCATTCTGGCATGGAGGAATCAATGCATGGTTTCCCTGAAGATTTGATGATTAAGAATATGGAATCTACAGCCATACCTATTGGGGCATTGCCATTGACATTCACTCTCCCGGAGTAGACTCATCAATGTATGATGAAGAGACACGAATTCTAAAAAATAGTCTGTGTTTGAACATGGATGGATGGATACCGGGTTTTCTTGAAGACCTATTGATTAGCATTGTGGAATCCATAACTCAAAGCAATGTGTGTTCTGAAACAGAGAAATGGTTGCCTAGTGTGCCTGAAGACCTTGGATAGCAGCTTTAAACTCGTGAACTAGCTTGTTTTGCTTTTAACTCAAGATTCTGTTACTAGAAAACTTTTATCATAAGAAAGTAGTAATGTATATATGTTGGCTATAATTTTAGCCTTTGTATGTTTGTGATAGATAAAACAAAGACATTGTGTACCTAAGTCAAGTAGATACACTTAACAACAAAGTATTATTTAGTATTCTATTTTTAACAATATAAACTTGAATAGGCAAAAAGTTGAAGTATTAGAAAATTTGCTATCATGGAACGATTGCATTTTTTATTTCATTTTTCTCATATATCCATTGTGTCTACTTCTATGTCATTTTGAGTCATGGTGCCTATTGTTTAACTTTCTACTATCCCATTGAGCATGAGGCCATAGGGTGTTCTTCCAAAAAGAATCGCACCTGCTGTTTTGGTTTGACGACATGTCTAATTTCCTTTGCAATAGGATGATGCCCAAAGCATTAGGGCATTGGATTTCTCATGACAAAACTTTTTTAAATATGTGACTCAAAAATGAAATCATTTTTAATGAAGCACAATTGAAACAATGCAGAACTAAGTCTCAGCATATTTGTTGCTTAAAGATGATTTCGAATCATGCTAAAACTTAGAAAGGATTTGGTCAGTGTATGCGATTCCAAAACTGTTGGAATATATATGGCTAAAATCTCTCGATGTTGATTAAACCACAGTTAGTGGTCAAATTTGGAATATATATATATTGGGAGGACGGGAAAGAGGCTTGAACCCTTGACCTCAAGAAGACAAAACTTTCACAAGGTAAAGAGTATCATTGGACTAAAGACCCATTTATTAAATATTGTATTATTCATAACATATATCATAGATTTTTTTTTATGAAATTATTATGTATTAAATATTATTTTCTAATAGTGCATGCATACATATATATTGCACTAATATGATTGGATATTTGGGCTAAACATTTTCTAGTCAGTATGGATGACTTGGCTAAAGAGACCCATCAAGTAGTAANGTAATAGTGCATGCATACATATATATTGCACTAATATGATTGGATATTTGGACTAAACATTTTCTAGTCAGTATGGATGACTTGGCTAAAGAGACCCATCAAGTAGTAAAAGACTACGTCTAAAGTAGTTAAACCTACTTGGTGTATTTTAGCCTACTTTGACTGCATAGAGTTGAGGAAATAATAGTGGACATGGAGATATTCAGGGGAGTGAGAACGGCTAGCTGATGCATTCACCATTATAAATAAGACTATCTCGATACAGAGAGAACTAGTGAGAAACACACAATTGAGAGAACACCCATTAGAGAGGAAATCCCAACTTTACTGCTTTCATATCAAAGAGAGTTTTTAACTCTCAAAGGCCAGTTCTCCATTCATCAAAATTATCAAATCCTATTCCACAAAATTCCTACATTGGTATCAGAGCCAGATTGTCAATCAAATTATTCTTGTGTCACGGTGCCTTTCTTGTTCGACAAGGCCAATCAATTGATTACTTTTGGTTTTTGTTATTCATGCTCACCAATGTCTCTGCCCAACAAAACCATCATACTATTGTAAAACGAGCATATTTATGTAGTGCAAATAGCTAACTCAAACAAATTAAGGGATAAAAAAGTAATGCTAAAAGTTAGAGATGAATGGGAAGATATATATCATCCGGTGTGTTCTTCATTCAAAAGTGTAAGGCCTATTTACAGGCAAAACAATTAGCCTTCTTGCATTGTTGGTAAAAGGATGGAGGACTTTCTTACCCATTAATGTGGTAACTATTTGTGTATTATATGGTCATGTCCAAGTACTATTTGTTACTATTTATGCATAGTACTCATCCAAATTAATAGTATTTACAACACTCCTATTTGGATGACTATTTACATAACACAAGGATCAAAAATCCAATTTGGACAAAATTGTTGGGATCCTAATGTGACGCCCCAAAAATCGAGGGCCCTTAATTTAACAAAATTTGGGCAAAGTCTTCTTTATATGTGATGCTCTACCCAAAACACAACATGTGCAATTATAATATATTGACCACACCGAGTCCATTTATCCATACTCATATAACCACATGCATTTTTTTAAAATTAAAACAGTCTATATGAGTTCGATTACAATTCTTTTATATTTACATGCCAAAATGAAATTTTCACAAAAATTATACAAAGTGAGTCATAAAAGCCACAAGTCGGCCTTCTTCACCCTCGAGGCTCAAATTGGAAGCCGTCCGCCGGTGTGAACTCCACACTTGAAATATTTTCCCATAAAACATAATCCACTACCACCACCAACATTACCAGCACCCATCCATCACCACCCACTTTCGCTACAACCACCACCAACCATTGCGGCTAACCACCACTACACACAACAGTGAAAAACTAGCCCACCACCATCGCCACCACCACCCCCATCGTTGTCATCCACCATCCAAAATAGTAAAAAAAACTAGTCAAACTTAAAAATAATGAAAAATTAGTGAGCTAAAAATAGTGAAAAATAGTGAACTCAAAATCAATAAAAAATTGTTGAACTTAAAAACAGTAAAAAATTACTGAACTCAAAAATAGTAAAAAAAAAATAAACTCAGAAATAGTAAAATATAGTGAACTCAAAAATGGTGGAAAAATTACTGGACTAAAAAATAGTTGACCACAATATACTATCCCACATGCAATCAAAACAACAAATGTGAACTCAAAAACATAATTAATGGCATGAAAATTATACATACAAAAAACAATGAACTCAAAAATAGTGAAAATTAGTAAACTCAAAAATAGTTAAACTCAAAAAATAAAAAAAAAATAGTGAACACAAAAGCAGTGAAAAACAATGAACTCAAAAACAGTAAAAAATTGTTGATTTCAAAAACAGTGAAAAACAATTGTGATTTGAAATGTGAATCGTCGTTTTTAGCGAACAGTGCCCGACTCTCGCCTTCTTCTTCATTTCATCACCACCAATACATATAAATTTGAAATTTTCTATTATATTATTATCTCCATGTCTAGTTATGGTATAGGAATGATTTTTTCTCAAATTTTATCCCTCCTCACCTATCTCTCTCAGTACCTCTATGCATTCACTTTGAAATTCACGTCCCCCTTTTTCTCTTTCTCTCTTGGAGCTGTGGGATGGTGATTCCAGTGGCGGTTGTTGAAGTCTTGTTGGGAGTTTTCTTTTTTATCTCTGGCCTTGTCATAAATCTCATTCAAGTAAACCCAAAGAATAATTAATTAGAATCGAATTTGATGTGCCAATTTTGTATTTTTTTTCTTTCCAAGCTTTCAATATCGTTAAATAAAAACACAAATCTTCTCCATCTGCTTCCTACGTGAAGATAGTTTTCACCAACAAGTGGCGGGACCTTTTTTCAACTAAAAGAATTCAATGAGATATTCCTCCATGCACATATATATGTGTATAATCTTTCTCACCCACCTCATGCTTTTTAAACATCTCAACTTTCAAGAAAAGTAACCGTCCACTCAATTGGAAGGTCCATCATATTCCCCACTCACTCTTGGTTGTTACTTGTTAGACAATTCCAAGACTTCCCTCCTTTATTAAAATCCAAAAATCTGACTCATGCAAAAAAATTCGGCACCTACTTTATGCAAACAAAAAAGATTGGACCATTAACATTTTAAACACTATTAATTAGGCACCAGCTGTACTAACCTTAATTAAAGGATTTTCAGCTAGCAACCATATACAAAAACACATGAGAAACTGAAGGAAAGGGAAAAGGGCTGCAGCCTTTTATCGCCGTGTGGAGGTCTCCTTCACTTTGGTTTTATTGATGTGGGATTTCAATGCCTTGAGGCACTTCATAGTTCACACTTCTTTTTCTTTTTTTTTTTTTTTTTTTGAACTAAGATTTTTCTTTATTCATTTTCAATATATTTGTATATAATATTTAATTTTCTTTTAAAATATGGTGTTCTCAGAGGCACTTCCGCTCTCAAATATTTTTGAATTTTGTCGCTTTTGTGCTGCCGCTCTTGTTCCCGTTCCCTGTTTATGTGATCTATCATACAACTTTACTGAATACAACCCAACATATGCTTCCATACATACTTGAAAATAATATAAGGAACAAAAATTAATTTAATTTTCTCAAAAATCAATTACATAACCCCCAGAATGCTTCCACACACAAGTGAGTGTTGCGTGGGCTGTGAGTGTTGAGTTAATGGATGGGTGCTAGTATGTATAAGTGATGCTATTTAGGGAATTGCAAAGTTGATGTGTGTGAGCGTTGTGCTAGTGGGTGTGTGGGTGCGCTAATTTAAAAAATAGGAATCAATTGGAAAATCTCAATGCAATAATTTGAAATGCAACTTCAATACCATATATGAAAAACCTAATTTTACAGTCACTGTAGCCAAAAAAAAAAGAAAAAGAAGCAAAAATTGGTCATTACTCAATCAGGATGTTCTCTTTTGTCTTCTAATTCAGATATTGTACTTTTATGGTATTAAATACTCATCATCGGCCTTTTATTTGTATTGTAGTCCAATCTAATTTTTCTCTACTCCTAATATGACCAGCGTACCCTTTAGTAACTCACTTTAATTTTATTCTTTCTTATCTTTTGCTTCGTACTCTCTCCTTCTTTCCTTCGGCTCTTATCCACTTGATCTCTTTTGAAGCAAATGAAAACGATGAATAGAGAAAGATCATGTTGATGGCGGTGAATGTAGGAGAGTCCTTTTCAAACTTCTCTTCACTGTTGGTCTCTTTGTTCCAGTTTCTTTCATTCTCGCCGAGCTTCTTTCAATGGCGTCGGTTTGCTATGGTGGCAATTGTTATACACACTTTAGATTAAAATCTTTGGATTTATTGTTTAATGTGCATGTGTGTAAAGAAACAAAAAATGGTAATGAAGTTAGTTGCATATAGTTAAGGTGGATGCTATTTCTTTGTTTTCTAAATCAATTTTTTATTCATTATGATCACCAAAAATGTAAATATCAAGTTATATATGTTGCAATAATTCTTTTCTCTAGAATTTCACCTTTACGTGGTTGTCTCATTTAGTAAATGGTTGCATTATTTGGTAATTGTGGTCTGATGGTGAGACTTTTGGTAGTTTTTTTTGGTATAAAAATAAATTGTGTATACAGGTTAAAAAATTTTCGGGGTCTCATTTTTAAGGGGAACTCTGCCAATTTTTTTAAAAGTATATTGAGGATTTATATTTTTGTCTAATGAATTTTTAATTTTTACTAATTGTTGTTTTGTTTTTTGTCTACGCAGTAACATCTTTAGGCACAAATATAAGATCAATTGAACCAATCATTTTGATTTGTTTCAACTTTGATTGGATTTTGAACTTTTGTTGTACCAATTCTTATATGAGAGCTGATATAGATGTTAATTAAATGCGTGAATTTGGAATTGTGGGTTGGATTTAATAAATACAAATCTATATGGATAAAGTTGAACTTTATTCTATTGTTTATATTACTACGTTGTTGTGGTAGTTGATAAATGATTTTGTTAAGGTAGAATTAGGGTGTGATACTAGATTCAACCATGTTTTGTTTAAATTCACATGTTTCTTAATAATAAGAAGAATTGTACCAATTATTAGTCATTCGATAAATTATGTATTATTTTTTTCGTGTTCTGTTTTAAAGAAAACTTTGTCAATTTTTTTATATGGATTGTGAGTTTAGATTAATGTTATTAGAACTGGACCGATCATCAAACCTGTAAAGAGACTGGGTCAATGGTTCTGAGTCAACTGGTCGGACCGGNTAGAAGTGGACCGATCATCAAACCTGTAAAGAGACTGGGTCAATGGTTCTGAGTCAACTGGTCGGACCGGCCATATAATAAAAAAAATAAAACATATATATCAAAATTATAAAAAATAATAATAATTTACGTAAAAAATATAAAATATACCAATTTTTTTTTTCAAAAAACAAAAAATTTTATTTTGATGAAAGGAAAAATTACAAGANCATATGAGTTCGATTATAATTCTTTTATATTTACATGCCAAAATGAAATTTTCACAAAAATTATACAAAATGAGTCATAAAAGCCACAAGTCGGCCTTCTTCACCCTCGAGGCTCAAATTGGAAGCCATCCGCCGGTGTGAACTCCACACTTGAAATATTTTCCCATAAAACATAATCCACTACCNTATATGAGTTCGATTACAATTCTTTTATATTTACATGCCAAAATGAAATTTTCACAAAAATTATACAAAGTGAGTCATAAAAGCCACAAGTCGGCCTTCTTCACCCTCGAGGCTCAAATTGGAAGCCGTCCGCCGGTGTGAACTCCACACTTGAAATATTTTCCCATAAAACATAATCCACTACCACCACCAACATTACCAGCACCCATCCATCACCACCCACTTTCGCTACAACCACCACCAACCATTGCGGCTAACCACCACTACACACAACAATGAAAAACTAGCCCACCACCATCGCCACCACCACCCCCATCGTTGTCATCCACCATCCAAAATAGTAAAAAAAAACTAGTCAAACTTAAAAATAATGAAAAATTAGTGAGCTAAAAATAGTGAAAAATAGTGAACTCAAAATCAATAAAAAATTGNGTGAAAAACTAGCCCACCACCATCGCCACCACCACCCCCATCGTTGTCATCCACCATCCAAAATAGTAAAAAAAACTAGTCAAACTTAAAAATAATGAAAAATTAGTGAGCTAAAAATAGTGAAAAATAGTGAACTCAAAATCAATAAAAAATTGTTGAACTTAAAAACAGTAAAAAATTACTGAACTCAAAAATAGTAAAAAAAAAATNTTCCTTGAAGTAGATGATGAAGATTAAGAGTCGAAGACCTTTAGTCTAGAACAGTAGGAGTGGAGACTCAGACGAAGGAAGAATGGAAATTGCAAATGAAGAAATGAGAGTTAGGGCAAAAATGCCCAAAACAGATATTTTTTTTTTTTTTTTTTAAGAATTGCANAAATTACTGGACTAAAAAATAGTTGACCACAATATACTATCCCACATGCAATCAAAACAACAAATGTGAACTCAAAAACATAATTAATGACATGAAAATTATACATACAAAAAACAATGAACTCAAAAATAGTGAAAATTAGTAAACTCAAAAATAGTTAAACTCAAAAAATAAAAAAAAAATAGTGAACACAAAAGCAGTGAAAAACAATGAACTCAAAAACAGTAAAAAATTGTTGATTTCAAAAACAGTGAAAAACAATTGTGATTTGAAATGTGAATCGTCGTTTTTAGCGAACAGTGCCCGACTCTCGCCTTCTTCTTCATTTCATCACCACCAATACATATAAATTTGAAATTTTCTATTATATTATTATCTCCATGTCTAGTTATGGTATAGGAATGATTTTTTCTCAAATTTTATCCCTCCTCACCTATCTCTCTCAGTACCTCTATGCATTCACTTTGAAATTCACGTCCCCCTTTTTCTCTTTCTCTCTTGGAGCTGTGGGATGGTGATTCCAGTGGCGGTTGTTGAAGTCTTGTTGGGAGTTTTCTTTTTTATCTCTGGCCTTGTCATAAATCTCATTCAAGTAAACCCAAAGAATAATTAATTAGAATCGAATTTGATGTGCCAATTTTGTATTTTTTTTCTTTCCAAGCTTTCAATATCGTTAAATAAAAACACAAATCTTCTCCATCTGCTTCCTACGTGAAGATAGTTTTCACCAACAAGTGGCGGGACCTTTTTTCAACTAAAAGAATTCAATGAGATATTCCTCCATGCACATATATATGTGTATAATCTTTCTCACCCACCTCATGCTTTTTAAACATCTCAACTTTCAAGAAAAGTAACCGTCCACTCAATTGGAAGGTCCATCATATTCCCCACTCACTCTTGGTTGTTACTTGTTAGACAATTCCAAGACTTCCCTCCTTTATTAAAATCCAAAAATCTGACTCATGCAAAAAAATTCGGCACCTACTTTATGCAAACAAAAAAGATTGGACCATTAACATTTTAAACACTATTAATTAGGCACCAGCTGTACTAACCTTAATTAAAGGATTTTCAGCTAGCAACCATATACAAAAACACATGAGAAACTGAAGGAAAGGGAAAAGGGCTGCAGCCTTTTATCGCCGTGTGGAGGTCTCCTTCACTTTGGTTTTATTGATGTGGGATTTCAATGCCTTGAGGCACTTCATAGTTCACACTTCTTTTTCTTTTTTTTCTTTTTTTTTGGAACTAAGATTTTTCTTTATTCATTTTCAATATATTTGTATATAATATTTAATTTTCTTTTAAAATATGGTGTTCTCAGAGGCACTTCCGCTCTCAAATATTTTTGAATTTTGTCGCTTTTGTGCTGCCGCTCTTGTTCCCGTTCCCTGTTTATGTGATCTATCATACAACTTTACTGAATACAACCCAACATATGCTTCCATACATACTTGAAAATAATATAAGGAACAAAAATTAATTTAATTTTCTCAAAAATCAATTACATAACCCCCAGAATGCTTCCACACACAAGTGAGTGTTGCGTGGGCTGTGAGTGTTGAGTTAATGGATGGGTGCTAGTATGTATAAGTGATGCTATTTAGGGAATTGCAAAGTTGATGTGTGTGAGCGTTGTGCTAGTGGGTGTGTGGGTGCGCTAATTTAAAAAATAGGAATCAATTGGAAAATCTCAATGCAATAATTTGAAATGCAACTTCAATACCATATATGAAAAACCTAATTTTACAGTCACTGTAGCCAAAAAAAAAAGAAAAAGAAGCAAAAATTGGTCATTACTCAATCAGGATGTTCTCTTTTGTCTTCTAATTCAGATATTGTACTTTTATGGTATTAAATACTCATCATCGGCCTTTTATTTGTATTGTAGTCCAATCTAATTTTTCTCTACTCCTAATATGACCAGCGTACCCTTTAGTAACTCACTTTAATTTTATTCTTTCTTATCTTTTGCTTCGTACTCTCTCCTTCTTTCCTTCGGCTCTTATCCACTTGATCTCTTTTGAAGCAAATGAAAACGATGAATAGAGAAAGATCATGTTGATGGCGGTGAATGTAGGAGAGTCCTTTTCAAACTTCTCTTCACTGTTGGTCTCTTTGTTCCAGTTTCTTTCATTCTCGCCGAGCTTCTTTCAATGGCGTCGGTTTGCTATGGTGGCAATTGTTATACACACTTTAGATTAAAATCTTTGGATTTATTGTTTAATGTGCATGTGTGTAAAGAAACAAAAAATGGTAATGAAGTTAGTTGCATATAGTTAAGGTGGATGCTATTTCTTTGTTTTCTAAATCAATTTTTTATTCATTATGATCACAAAAAATGTAAATATCAAGTTATATATGTTGCAATAATTCTTTTCTCTAGAATTTCACCTTTACGTGGTTGTCTCATTTAGTAAATGGTTGCATTATTTGGTAATTGTGGTCTGATGGTGAGACTTTTGGTAGTTTTTTTGGTATAAAAATAAATTGTGTATACAGGTTAAAAAATTTTCGGGGTCTCATTTTTAAGGGGAACTCTGCCAATTTTTTTAAAAGTATATTGAGGATTTATATTTTTGTCTAATGAATTTTTAATTTTTACTAATTGTTGTTTTGTTTTTTGTCTACGCAGTAACATCTTTAGGCACAAATATAAGATCAATTGAACCAATCATTTTGATTTGTTTCAACTTTGATTGGATTTTGAACTTTTGTTGTACCAATTCTTATATGAGAGCTGATATAGATGTTAATTAAATGCGTGAATTTGGAATTGTGGGTTGGATTTAATAAATACAAATCTATATGGATAAAGTTGAACTTTATTCTATTGTTTATATTACTACGTTGTTGTGGTAGTTGATAAATGATTTTGTTAAGGTAGAATTAGGGTGTGATACTAGATTCAACCATGTTTTGTTTAAATTCACATGTTTCTTAATAATAAGAAGAATTGTACCAATTATTAGTCATTCGATAAATTATGTATTATTTTTTTCGTGTTCTGTTTTAAAGAAAACTTTGTCAATTTTTTTATATGGATTGTGAGTTTAGATTAATGTTATTAGAAGTGGACCGATCATCAAACCTGTAAAGAGACTGGGTCAATGGTTCTGAGTCAACTGGTCGGACCGGCCATATAATAAAAAAAATAAAACATATATATCAAAATTATAAAAAATAATAATAATTTACGTAAAAAATATAAAATATACCAATTTTTTTTTTCAAAAAACAAAAAATTTTATTTTGATGAAAGGAAAAATTACAAGAATCAAACAATCAGCTAAAACTCTCCTAATTTCAACATAAGCCTCGTGACTATAATCCTTCAAAATGAAAAATTACAGTCAAACATTGCTTACAGATTGCTCACCATTCTTCTTCAAAATTAGAAGCCTTTTCCTTCTCAGAGTAGGCAACGAACACCGATCTTGATGCAGCACCAACTTCCCAACCACCGCTAGCGACCCATAGGAAGCCTTTTCCTTCTCAGGGCTTCCTGTTCGTCGCCTAGAATGGAGAAGGAGATCGAAGTTCGAGGGCCTTCACTGCCTATTCGTCGCCTGGAGAAGGAAGAAGAAGACTGGAGCAAAGATCGATTTGAAGACGAAGACGAACCAGATGAGTATTGTACTCCTATTCGTTGAAGCAGATGAGCCCTCCTGTTCCTTGAAGTAGATGATGAAGATTAAGAGTCGAAGACCTTTAGTCTAGAACAGTAGGAGTGGAGACTCGGACGAAGGAAGAATGGAAATTGCAAATGAAGAAATGAGAGTTAGGGCAAAAATGCCCAAAACAGATATTTTTATTTTTTATTTTTAAGAATTGCAATCCAACCGTCCGATTTGAACAAACCGTCCGGTTCACCGATTTTAGCAAAAGTTGGCCGATTCAACAGTTAACAATTGGTTCACTTGCCTAAGCGGTCCAACTCAAAACTGAACCAGTCTAAACCCCAGTTCACAGTCGAACCGGCTGACCTAGTCCGGTTCTGATAACATTGGTTTAGATTGATTTAAAATAGTGTAACTAAAAATAAATATATTAATTAATTGCTACTTGAAATATTTATATTACATGGTTAATGCACAATTTTGTGTTGCACAATACCATTAGGTATGAGTTTTGTTCATTTTTTTAAATAAACAAAAGTGGTTGTCGTGATTTGATATAATGGACTTGATTTTTTGGAGTGCTTGATTTTTATATTGTATCATGCCTTCAGACACAGATTATTACTAGTATATATAATTAGTAAGACATAACACAAAAGGTCATAACTTTGAATTACAATATCAAAAATTTAATCCCACTATAAGGTAATCAAATTTACATTATAAGTGTCTCAAAACAGTCATTTCAAATACAATNAAAATTGTTGATTTCAAAAACAGTGAAAAACAATTGTGATTTGAAATGTGAATCGTCGTTTTTAGCGAACAGTGCCCGACTCTCGCCTTCTTCTTCATTTCATCACCACCAATACATATAAATTTGAAATTTTCTATTATATTATTATCTCCATGTCTAGTTATGGTATAGGAATGATTTTTTCTCAAATTTTATCCCTCCTCACCTATCTCTCTCAGTACCTCTATGCATTCACTTTGAAATTCACGTCCCCCTTTTTCTCTTTCTCTCTTGGAGCTGTGGGATGGTGATTCCAGTGGCGGTTGTTGAAGTCTTGTTGGGAGTTTTCTTTTTTATCTCTGGCCTTGTCATAAATCTCATTCAAGTAAACCCAAAGAATAATTAATTAGAATCGAATTTGATGTGCCAATTTTGTATTTTTTTTCTTTCCAAGCTTTCAATATCGTTAAATAAAAACACAAATCTTCTCCATCTGCTTCCTACGTGAAGATAGTTTTCACCAACAAGTGGCGGGACCTTTTTTCAACTAAAAGAATTCAATGAGATATTCCTCCATGCACATATATATGTGTATAATCTTTCTCACCCACCTCATGCTTTTTAAACATCTCAACTTTCAAGAAAAGTAACCGTCCACTCAATTGGAAGGTCCATCATATTCCCCACTCACTCTTGGTTGTTACTTGTTAGACAATTCCAAGACTTCCCTCCTTTATTAAAATCCAAAAATCTGACTCATGCAAAAAAATTCGGCACCTACTTTATGCAAACAAAAAAGATTGGACCATTAACATTTTAAACACTATTAATTAGGCACCAGCTGTACTAACCTTAATTAAAGGATTTTCAGCTAGCAACCATATACAAAAACACATGAGAAACTGAAGGAAAGGGAAAAGGGCTGCAGCCTTTTATCGCCGTGTGGAGGTCTCCTTCACTTTGGTTTTATTGATGTGGGATTTCAATGCCTTGAGGCACTTCATAGTTCACACTTCTTTTTCTTTTTCTTTTTTTCTTTTTTTGGAACTAAGATTTTTCTTTATTCAATTTCAATATATTTGTATATAATATTTAATTTTCTTTTAAAATATGGTGTTCTCAGAGGCACTCCCGCTCTCAAATATTTTTGAATTTTGTCGCTTTTGTGCTCCCGCTCTTGTTCCCGTTCCCTGTTTATG
Organism: Ilex paraguariensis; assembly: GCA_963454935.2. NCBI lineage: Eukaryota > Viridiplantae > Streptophyta > Magnoliopsida > Aquifoliales > Aquifoliaceae > Ilex > Ilex paraguariensis. The sequence goes on from CAUOFW020001103.1 coordinate 737,510, forward strand.
TGATCTATCATACAACTTTACTGAAAACAACCCAACATATGCTTCCATACATACTTGAAAATAATATAAGGAACAAAAATTAATTTAATTTTCTCAAAAATCAATTACATAACCCCAAGAATGCTTCCACACACAAGTGAGTGTTGCGTGGGCTGTGAGTGTTGAGTTAATGGATGGGTGCTAGTATGTATAAGTGATGCTATTTAGGGAATTGCAAAGTTGATGTGTGTGAGCGTTGTGCTAGTGGGTGTGTGGGTGCGCTAATTTAAAAAATAGGAATCAATTGGAAAATCTCAATGCAATAATTTGAAATGCAACTTCAATACCATATATGAAAAACCTAATTTTACAGTCACTGTAGCCAAAAAAAAAAGAAAAAGAAGCAAAAATTGGTCATTACTCAATCAGGATGTTCTCTTTTGTCTTCTAATTCAGATATTGTACTTTTATGGTATTAAATACTCATCATCGGCCTTTTATTTGTATTGTAGTCCAATCTAATTTTTCTCTACTCCTAATATGACCAGCGTACCCTTTAGTAACTCACTTTAATTTTATTCTTTCTTATCTTTTGCTTCGTACTCTCTCCTTCTTTCCTTCGGCTCTTATCCACTTGATCTCTTTTGAAGCAAATGAAAACGATGAATAGAGAAAGATCATGTTGATGGCGGTGAATGTAGGAGAGTCCTTTTCAAACTTCTCTTCACTGTTGGTCTCTTTGTTCCAGTTTCTTTCATTCTCGCCGAGCTTCTTTCAATGGCGTCGGTTTGCTATGGTGGCAATTGTTATACACACTTTAGATTAAAATCTTTGGATTTATTGTTTAATGTGCATGTGTGTAAAGAAACAAAAAATGGTAATGAAGTTAGTTGCATATAGTTAAGGTGGATGCTATTTCTTTGTTTTCTAAATCAATTTTTTATTCATTATGATCACAAAAAATGTAAATATCAAGTTATATATGTTGCAATAATTCTTTTCTCTAGAATTTCACCTTTACGTGGTTGTCTCATTTAGTAAATGGTTGCATTATTTGGTAATTGTGGTCTGATGGTGAGACTTTTGGTAGTTTTTTTGGTATAAAAATAAATTGTGTATACAGGTTAAAAAATTTTCGGGGTCTCATTTTTAAGGGGAACTCTGCCAATTTTTTTAAAAGTATATTGAGGATTTATATTTTTGTCTAATGAATTTTTAATTTTTACTAATTGTTGTTTTGTTTTTTGTCTACGCAGTAACATCTTTAGGCACAAATATAAGATCAATTGAACCAATCATTTTGATTTGTTTCAACTTTGATTGGATTTTGAACTTTTGTTGTACCAATTCTTATATGAGAGCTGATATAGATGTTAATTAAATGCGTGAATTTGGAATTGTGGGTTGGATTTAATAAATACAAATCTATATGGATAAAGTTGAACTTTATTCTATTGTTTATATTACTACGTTGTTGTGGTAGTTGATAAATGATTTTGATAAGGTAGAATTAGGGTGTGATACTAGATTCAACCATGTTTTGTTTAAATTCACATGTTTCTTAATAATAAGAAGAATTGTACCAATTATTAGTCATTCGATAAATTATGTATTATTTTTTTCGTGTTCTGTTTTAAAGAAAACTTTGTCAATTTTTTTATATGGATTGTGAGTTTAGATTAATGTTATTAGAACTGGACCGATCATCAAACCTGTAAAGAGACTGGGTCAATGGTTCTGAGTCAACTGGTCGGACCGGCCATATAATAAAAAAAATAAAACATATATATCAAAATTATAAAAAATAATAATAATTTACGTAAAAAATATAAAATATACCAATTTTTTTTTTCAAAAAACAAAAAATTTTATTTTGATGAAAGGAAAAATTACAAGAATCAAACAATCAGCTAAAACTCTCCTAATTTCAACATAAGCCTCGTGACTATAATCCTTCAAAATGAAAAATTACAGTCAAACATTGCTTACAGATTGCTCACCATTCTTCTTCAAAATTAGAAGCCTTTTCCTTCTCAGAGTAGGCAACGAACACCGATCTTGATGCAGCACCAACTTCCCAACCACCGCTAGCGACCCATAGGAAGCCTTTTCCTTCTCAGGGCTTCCTGTTCGTCGCCTAGAATGGAGAAGGAGATCGAAGTTCGAGGGCCTTCACTGCCTATTCGTCGCCTGGAGAAGGAAGAAGAAGACTGGAGCAAAGATCGATTTGAAGACGAAGACGAACCAGATGAGTATTGTACTCCTATTCGTTGAAGCAGATGAGCCCTCCTGTTCCTTGAAGTAGATGATGAAGATTAAGAGTCGAAGACCTTTAGTCTAGAACAGTAGGAGTGGAGACTCGGACGAAGGAAGAATGGAAATTGCAAATGAAGAAATGAGAGTTAGGGCAAAAATGCCCAAAACAGATATTTTTATTTTTTATTTTTAAGAATTGCAATCCAACCGTCCGATTTGAACAAACCGTCCGGTTCACCGATTTTAGCAAAAGTTGGCCGATTTAACAGTTAACAATTGGTTCACTTGCCTAAGCGGTCCAACTCAAAACTGAACCAGTCTAAACCCCAGTTCACAGTCGAACCGGCTGACCTAGTCCGGTTCTGATAACATTGGTTTAGATTGATTTAAAATAGTGTAACTAAAAATAAATATATTAATTAATTGCTACTTGAAATATTTATATTACATGGTTAATGCACAATTTTGTGTTGCACAATACCATTAGGTATGAGTTTTGTTCATTTTTTTAAATAAACAAAAGTGGTTGTCGTGATTTGATATGATGGACTTGATTTTTTGGAGTGCTTGATTTTTATATTGTATCATGCCTTCAGACACAGATTATTACTAGTATATATAATTAGTAAGACATAACACAAAAGGTCATAACTTTGAATTACAATATCAAAAATTTAATCCCACTATAAGGTAATCAAATTTACATTATAAGTGTCTCAAAACAGTCATTTCAAATACAATGTTTGTGTACTAACATTTTTATACAAGTTGTAAGGGTAAGTTTAAAAGGAATTCAAAAGAGATTCTTCTTAATCCAAGCTTCCACAACCCTTTCATCATCCTATGCCTCGAGATGCATACTAGTTTTTGAAATTATTAGTAAGGGATGAGCAACCATAGTGTTAGATATTGATTGGGTCATGGACCCGAACCAGGCGTCCATGGTGGGTCGACCCAAATTAAAGAATGTCCAAGGGGACATATCTTTTGGAAGAATTCTTTACCAAGAGGTATTTTTTACCACCCAAAATATGTCTGTTAAATATTAACAGACATGTCCCTATAGGATGTGTCTCTTAATAACACCTATTGGTTACCTATATAAACCCAAGGCAATCCAATAAATGAGATATTTCTGATAAATAATCAAACATTAAAGTCTCCTACACTATTTCTCTCTCTCTCTCTCTCTCTCTCCCTACATAACATTGAAAGGCTTTTGTGCTGTGGAAACTCGGTGTTGATTCCTATTGTGTAACAACACCATACTGCTCGAGCAAATGAATAAAAGACGATTTTCATGTTCTAAAATACGTGGAACATCCTCAAACGGTTTTTAGGATTAAAGCAAACAAGGTATATTTTTAATCCTATACTTCCGCAATATGTATACGATTTCCAACACATAGCTTAGTAAGATATTCCTTTTCCCAGCCATATACAAAATTTTAAAATCCTAACATTTCGCAAATCATACAAATAGTAACGAAAGCTTTTTAAGTTCAAGTATACATACAAGTTAATAAATAGAGCATTTGTGAAAATCACCCAACATATCATTTGAAATATACGAGTTAAAAATCAAATATTTATACATTTGAAGCAAAACCATTATATCAAATATTATACATACAACGCATATAGATAATATAATTAATCAAACACCGATTTACTCATGAAACATCCATAGAGAACCTTTTAAGTCTTATACCCTTGGATCTTATTGTCCTTCTTACATTTTAAGAAGGGTGTACTTGTGATGCCGCACATGTCATCACTAAAAATCATTGTCATTACCGAAAATCATTACCATCACTGATCCCTCTAGGACTGGTAACCGCATTGACAATCCCATCAATGGGCCCCAACCGTCTTCTAAATATCTGTATGTCAGTATCGAGCATATACTTTTGAAAAAACATCATTATACATATGCATAAACGGATAAACCCTTTTGAAAACACATGTCACAATCTTGATATTTTATTGAACATATAGTAGTTGCACAATATTAAGATTTACATTTTCAAATCAATACACCCATTTTCATGAGAGTAAGTCATATACATTAAGTACAATATCAAAACATACTCAAAATCTCAAATCATAGATTTAATTAAATATCCATAACCAAAATCAAGTTAGGGTTTAAAATCAACAATACCAAAATTATCTTTATGTCTGTAAATTCACAAATTCATAGCATACCCAACATTAAACCAAGCTTTGTAACAATTATTTTGTCATTCAACATATATTGAGCTTCAAGTAAATAAAATACATGATATGTATAATATAAATACAAGAGAGACAAAAACCATGCCTAAAAAAAAGAATTACAAGCCACGTTCCTAGATTTTCAAATAAAGTCCAAGCCTTCAAGACCTTTTTTTCTCTTCTCTTTCTATGGCTTTAGTTCTACAATTCTAAGAGTGCTATTGGGCGAGAGGTGTGAGAAAAATTGGGGATAAAAATGAGATTATATGCCGAAAAAATCCTGCAAGTTATTTTTTTTATTTTTTGGAACAAGTGCAGGTTACTGATCTGTAAGCTAAAAATGCATTATTAGCCCGAAATTTTGGTATTATCCCTAACCATTTCAAATTGACACCGAAGGTCCACCCTATGTTTTTTTTTTTACTTTTGAATTCATTTTTAATAGTATCTTAACCTAAAAATATTTAGTTTTATAAGTTATCTCAAAACCAAATTCGAATTATATCTGAAATACTAAAATCACCATTTACACCTCTATTGGTGTACAAAATGAACTTCTATCCCCAAATTTTTCGACCTCCTGAATTCAATAATAATGTTAGTTTGCCATAAATTTTTTTATGAATTTACCAAGTTACCTTTATTAAACATAAAGGCCTTTGAAACTAATTGATCTGAAGGTTAATATGCGTAAAACTCAAATTTCACAATTATTATTTTAACAACGATTCGAAACTACCATCCTCATTTTAGAAATGCTAGTGAAGTAATATGAGTCATATTTAAATGAAAAAACGGGGTCTTTCAAGTCTACTTTTTTCGGGCAGATAAATAAAGCAAAAAATTTTAAGATCAAATTTTTATATTGATCCTTTAATTATGTGTTAGTTTCACATCACGTTAATTATTAATTTTTTTTTATAAATTTGACCAAAAGTTTTTCTATATTGCTCTAAAACTATGTAATTTTTTCACTTTGTCCCAATCCGTTAACAATTTTGGTCCAAAAGATAGTAGAGATTTGGGTTGAGGCAATGTGAAGTAGTTTGATTAGTTGAGGAGATACTGTGAAAAAAGTTCAATAGTTTAAGGGGTACAATAAAATCAAATGTATAGTTAACTGGGTCAAAGTATAATTTTCCCATTTCCTAAACACATGCCGCGTAAGACAACCCATTACCGACCCTGCCAGCAACTCCACCTTATCCTGTAAGGCGGTGTTTGGATCAACACAAGAGGATAGGATTGAATTTGGATTCGAACCCAATTTTATCCAAGTGATCCGGATTAAAGGATTATAAAGATAGAATTCAAATCCTATCCCATCTTTAAATAGATTTCATTTGATTTGTGGGTCTCATTCACAATTGATGGTATAACATACTAAAATGACCATTTCACCCTTATGCAAAAAAATATTATCTAATCATATACTATGTTTGTTATTTGTTATGGAATGAAAAAAAAGTCAAATCCCTTAGTATTGTCTTATTTACAAAAAAAAATATAAATCAATACCTTACGCATTTTTACAAAAGATTGTAATAAATATTTTGTTTATTTATTTAATTTAAATTGTACAATTCACTTTTAATCACAAATTATTTTTTTTCAATAAATAACAAAATTAATCTGAACTCAATCCAAAAAAAATTCAATGACCTAAATCCAATTTATTTTTCATGAATTTTAGGGCATTTTAATATTATTGCCTAAATTAATAGCACAAATCAGGTCAATTTAAAATATGTTACTTTAATTAAAATGATAATTTTTTTAGAGTACTTCTATAAAGAAGTAAATGGATGAGGGTAACATTAGGGTATAAAGTGTAAAAAAATCTGAGAATTATGTGCTAATTTATGAACATAAGAGGTAAAATGCAAAAAAACCGAATTGAGGGGGTATAAAATAGATTTTAATGTGGTTAATTGCTCATCTTCTCCGCAGATGCTTCGGCTTCAGTCACAGACACAGAGAAAGAGTGAGACGGAGAGAGAGAAAACCTTTTGAAAATATATATCTTCTTACCTCTCTATCTTCCCAAACAAATCGAGATGGGTCACCCGTGGAGATCATCTCTATCTTCTTCTCAAACAAATGGAGGTTGCAGATAGAAAAATTTATCCAGATCTGTGCAGTAAAACTATGCACAGATATGATACTTCCATGGAAACATCAGGCACATGTGAAGCTTCAAAGATCGATACACGGAGGTAAGTATTTACTGTGGAGGGTATTTNTCCAGATCTGTGCAGTAAAACTATGCACAGATATGATACTTCCATGGAAACATCAGGCACATGTGAAGCTTCAAAGATTGATACACGGAGGTAAGTATTTACTGTGGAGGGTATTTTTGATTTTTCATATATAATCCCACTTTACAATTTTGAATCCCCCATAGCAGAAGGGATTGTTCAATGGCCTGTAGAGGGGATTAACAACTTCAAAACCTACGGCCCGAGTTTTTCAAGAACAACGATTATCCCATCCAAAAAATTTAGCCAAAGCTGGGATTTGTGGGCCTCTTCACAATTTTAACCCAATCCTTCTGCTAATCCCTCTGAATCCTGCGATCCAAACACCACCAACAGGATTATAGGATAACTAAACGACTACTCCCGCGCTTTCAAGTCTCCATTTCCAACCAGATAGGCAAAGAGCTCTCTCTCTCTCTCCCCGTTGAATAAGCAAAGAAGACCACAACCGGCTTACCATTTTGCCCTCCAAAGAAATGGGTCATTACTCAGAGGCCCACATTTGCCAGAGCTTGAGCCGCCTAGCAACTCTCCGGCGTAATTCGCCGGTCACGATTTTTGGTAACCGGCGAAAGACCGGTGAGCANAAAGAAATGGGTCATTACTCAGTGGCCCACATTTGCCAGAGCTTGAGCCGCCTAGCAACTCTCCGGCGTAATTCGCCGGTCACGATTTTTGGTAACCGGCGAAAGACAGGTGAGCAGTTCGTGGAGGGAGTGTTGGGCCTGGCCCGTGGGCTTGTCGATTTGGGCCTCAAGCCCGGAGANCGGTGAGCAGTTCGTGGAGGGGGTGTTGGGCCTGGCCCGTGGGCTTGTCGATTTGGGCCTCAAGCCCGGAGACGTCGTCGCCATCTCTGCTCTCTCATCCATTATTCCGTGTTCTTAGCTCAAATTGGACTCTCTCTGGTAGAATGCTACGTTTGTTGATAGGCCTTAGTCCTTACCTCTGGTTTTTAAAGCCTACATTAGCAGTTATTTCCGTTGACCGTTGGCAAAATATGAGATTATCTGACAAATAACAGTAATTTGAAAAATAATTAGAAACGTATTAAGGGAATAAAATTATGAATTTTCTGTAGAATGACAATTGGTTCTCCATTTTGCCCTTAATATTTCCAATAATCCTGTTCATACGTCAGTTGTATTAGTTTATAATCTATTAATTCATTTATAATGATTAATTGTGTGATTATTAATTTGTTAAAATCATCGTGGTTGTCTTCATTTGGTAAATCTTGTCACACATTGGTCTATAGCTTTTGTGGGCCTTTTTCCACTTATTGTGAATTGATTTTGAGAAAAATGTGTCAATATCATGTTGCATATGTTAAAAAATTGGTGGGTGTCATGCAATGCCCTATGATAAATAACAATTTGTTTTATCAGGACAGTTTTCATTTTCTATTCAAGAAAACCTTGTATACTTGGATGCATGTATGTTATTAAATGGGCCGCATAAGAGTTTTACCCCAAAAGATGAGTCCTAAATGCAATATAGTTTCAAGCAAATCTCAATATTTGATTGTCTATGCTGTATAATTGATCACATTGCCTCAGTAAGAAATAGAAATATTGATAGATATCTAGCACACAGTTCTCTTGACGAGTAATGGTGGAGAAATAGAAATTCTATAAAAAATTTATGTATAGAATGATGTGGCCCAATAGTCTCTATTTACTCCAAAACTCATATAGACCAATTTGATGGTATTACCGAAACAATGTCATTGCCTCATCATTTGGCATGGGAATTATTGTCAAAAAATTCTGCTTGTGAATCATTTTCTTGCTTGTATTAAGGAAATTTTTATGGTTGTGATGCGTATAAGTATGTAGCCATGTAGGGAATGAGAATGTATTTGTCAACAACAATTTCGTAATATGTGGTTTTTATTTAAGAGATGAGAGGGAGGTCATAGTAGCATGCATCGGCAAATCTTTTGTAGCATTTTTCTCCATAATTGTGATTGAAACTACAAAATGAAATTTGATTTTCAGGACTTTTGACTTTTTAAAAATCGTTGCCATGCTAACAGATTGACAATTACTCCTGTATTGGACAGGAACGATTTTAGTAGTTTATACTTGGTTACATTGTATGTTATGTTTATATTACTGCTTACTCATTCAGTTCCGTTTCAGTGATTTGTACATGGATTGGTTGCTGGCTGTTGCATCTGTTGGAGGAATAGCTGCTCCACTCAATTTCCGAAGGGTAAGTAAAATGATCCCCAGATTTTGCTATCCTTTTTGTTTCAAGTAATATTTATTCATGCATTAATTGCATGGCATTCAAACAAGAGCTGATTGATAATTCCTAAAATTAGATTTGTGTCTTTGTGCCCCATGATCATCCCTGGGGCTTGAGAAAAGTATACAGGCTACTTGGTATGTCCAAGCAAGGAATGAACTCTGTTTGTTGCTTTGAAGTTTTTAGTTGTTCATATCTCCATCTGATAAAGAGTTTCCAAGTAATAAAGATGACTCTGCCTGTTTTTTTATTAAAATAGTCAGTCTTTGTTTAATATTTCAATTTCGAATTTCCTGCTGTTGCCTTCCTTCTAGAGTTCCTAAACTATAACAATAGGAAGCATAGACGTGGCATAGCCAACTTGGGATTTCCTTCCTGTAGTGGAAAATAAATGGTTGAAATTTGTTTACTTACTAGAAATCAACTCTCCTCGTGAGATGACAAGATCCAACCAAATACGAAACTTGCCAAATTAGACAATTTAAATCATAATATCATCACCCAGCTTCTTTTCAAACCCGCTTTTCAGTATTGGTATGCTCTTTCAGGCTTAGAATAACCAATATGACTGACTGCCAGATAATATGTTACATATAGCAGTAACTAGTAGTAACCCATTTCAGCTTTCAGAGCTTGGAAGAGGCAACATTGGCAATGGAATTAGTGAGACCAATATTGTTGGTGACTGACAAGAGTACTAGTTACTGACATTCAAAGTTCCAGACTGATTCTCTACTTTTTCTGAGGTGGCATGTCTTAATGGATGGCTCTACAGCATTCAGTAGCTCATCAAACAGTATGCACTTCTACTGGAATTTACTTAATTAGCATTGTATTTGAAATTTTGTTAAAGCCATTTCTTTTCTTAGTGTGCTGAAAATTTTCATGTTGGTGTTGCCTTATTGTCAGTATTAACTACTGAATCGCTTAAGAAGCCTTCTGAAAGATCTTTATCAGTCAATTACATTTGGGGTCCTGAGGGTGCCACTTTAATATGCTTCACCTCAGGTATGAGTTTTTGTTTTTCAGTTTTATGTTAACTTGATCTAAATTCTCCCTTTTGTTGGATTTTTTTTCTTGTTTGTTTGTGGGTTTTGTTGTTTTTGTGGGAGAGAAATGTGGGAACCAAATTATTCTTAAGTCTAAGTAAAGCTTGAGAAAGTGCATTGCAGAATATATAACTTTGAAGAACATTGAACACCATGTTTTCCATTCGACAGGATTGTGTAAATCTACTATTTTTTTCACAGATGAGAAATGCAGCTGATAATGGAAAGACTCTTTGTTTCCCCACTTCTTATGTACGCATATGCACTGTACAATAATAAGCAAACTCTAAGTTTAGGGTGTAAACAGAGGATGGTCCTTGTCTGAAGAAACAGGGGCTACCTACGTAAACCAGTAGCCAAGGTTTATTTGATCAAGTATGCATTAGGCATAATTTGAATTCCAGAGCCATAAATCAAGAACAACACCTTACCAAAACCTTCCAAATCAATCTTGCTAACTTCTACAAACAGCGAGAGGGAATGAGTTCAACTCTGAAACTAATATCTTCACAACAAAGGTTTGCGCTCTGCGGATATGGTTTTTGGTCTTATGTGAAACTATACAGAGTCATGTTTCAATTTGCTCATAACAATTCATTTAATTGATTAGGATATCTCTGCTAGAACAATAATGTTATGCTTGATCTTCTTACTTAGTTTTTCTAAGTAGAAACATGACTCAAAACGATTTCTTTAATTACTTAAAAAATTTGTACTAGGCTAAAAATTTTGCTTGAGCTTCTTACTTAATTTCCGTAATTTTTAGGAACCACTGGAAGGCTGAAGGGAGTTGTCATAAGCCATTCTGCTTTAATTGTACAATCCCTGGCAAAAATTGCAATTGTTGGTTACGGTGAGGATGATGTATGCCTTTCATGCTGAAAACTCTTCTTGTTTTGGTTTCTTTGTTGCTCCATTTTACAAGTTGCAAGAGAATGTCAACATAAGCAAAAAAATTATGGAATTAATAGACTTCGGAATGGAAACAGTTAGATTCTAAGAGAAAGCACAGTTGGCTGCAGATATTGCTCGAGAGAAATTGACATCTTTTTGTTTCTTCTTCTTTGTTGCATGGTTTTCTTGCAGGTTTATTTGCATACAGCTCCATTGTGCCACATTGGTGGAATTTCATCAGCAATGGCTGTGCTAATGGTAGGAGGTTGCCATATCTTGATGCCAAAATTTGAGGCTAAATCAGCACTTGAAGCCATAGAGCAACACCATGTGACTTCTCTGATCACTGTCCCTATGATAATGGCTGATTAAATCTCACTAATTAGGTAAACCATATGATCTCTTCAATTTTGAGGACTAGCACACAAGTAGACTTCCAAATAGGATTTGTTCAGATAACCTTCTTGTTGGATTATTCCTCCTGAAAGAAAAAAGAAGGTGAATAGCACAAACAAATTTCTTTTAGTAGTCATACAGTAAATCTATGCTAGCAGACAACAATCTGCTGTGCTTGTTATTGACAATGGATAGTTCAGGTGTTAGGTTGAAGAATGCTGCTAACTTAACAACCCCTGCCTTAACATTTCATAGGAAGAGTTAGAATATTTTAACTAAAAGAGTATTTTTTATGTGGGAACTCAATCCCACATCGACTAAACTTTCCAAGATACTTGAGTATATATATGTACTAGTGTTATCTAACATTTGAATTAAAGAGAGGTCTTAGGACTCTCACGTGGGCAGACTGGTGCGTCACTACCTTCTGCGCTGTGATTCTTTCATAAAGGGGCGCAAATCGTCTTAAGAGAGCGACCTAGTCTGCGCCTCACCCTGCAGTTCACATTATTTGCATCCAATTTCCAACAGGAAGATGGGATGTTTAATCAATTGTGTCAGATGATCTGACACTGATCCGACACATTTATTAATCGAAGTTCAGGTTGACACTCAAACCCCGTGAACTAGAATTCCACAATTAAGAGTTTAAGACTTCCTTCTCTTCAACTAACCAACCACTGATATGTTTTCCATAAAGTAAGAATCTACAAGATCCAAATGGTCTCAAAACAAAGCGGAGTGTCTGTAATTGTATAGAGTCTCAGACAATAATGGATCAAAAAATTGCAAAAAACGTATATACATCAGAACTATTCTCTAGATTGTACCAGGTAAACGTGTTTGTCAGGTCAAAATGGAGCTATTCATGTTTGACAGTAATTTGACCTATCCATTATTTGAGGTAGTAGGACGTATCATTTTTGGATTCATGTCTAGAACTTGTCAACTCTAAGCTACTAATTTCAAAATCAGGTTAACAAATCATGTCGAAAATTGACACCTCTCAATTTGTGGCTGAATCATTGAGACAGCAACTTTGGCAGACTACTACTGTTTCTTCGTCAACTCTCCCCGCTTGAATATCTTAGCATCATATTGTTTATGCCCATCTTTTTTCTTTATACAGGACCAAGGAAACTTGGAATGGAATAGAAATAGTGAAAAAGATTTTGAATGGAGGTGGAGATCTTTCAGTCGAGCTTATCAAAGCTGCCACTGAAGTTTTCCCTAGAGCTAAACTTCTTTCTGCTTATGGTGGTTTCTCCTACTTATAGAGTTAAATCTGTGCTGAACTTGTTAGTCTGTGCAATTTTGTGCATTTGGAAGCAGAAGAAATATTGCTTATAAAATAATAGCACTAGACCATAATGCCCACCAGGAAAAAAGAAAACATTATCCTACCACGTGAATACAGAGGTCCTTTTGGAGAAAATGATGAAGGTGAATGCAGGACCTGATGTATTAACTATTTCTTTCAGATTTATTGTTGGTATTCTGTTGGATTCTACCTCTTAAGTCTTCAAGTCATAAGCTGAGCAATTTGGTCAACCTCAAGTTTGTTCTGTTCAGCTCCTACCATGTAGAGTCATTTATTCGCTTCATGTGATCCATTGATTTGATGATAAATTTTGAGCTTTAGAGGTTGGTAAATGGAAAAGCTACTCATAAGCAGTAGTGGGTTGAAGTTCAACTTGTCTATTTTGTTCTCTAGCCAAACAAGCAGAGCATAAACATAGGTACCAGACCAATGCCTTAAAGCCCCTGGATTGAGCAAAACTGATTTTTCTTAGGCATTTTGAGTGGAGAAGAGGTTGGCAGCATACCATGGAAAGTTGACATTTGAAGTATTAAATATATCTGTATTGATCAGAATCGTAGAAAGCTCATTTTGATTTTATGTTCTGGTATTCTCTCTTTCTACTGGATGATGATCTAATTCTCCTCAAATTAAGAGTTCAAAATGTAATATTTCTTCAAATTTAGGGTTTTATATATTTAAGGTATAGTGATACAACCCTTTTAGGCTCACGAGTGAGATTGAGCTTACTTAATCTACACAGCTCTGCTTGATCTTTAACCAATCCAACTCAAATAATGTCAACTTAAGAAACCCAGCACTTGGCTTAGCTTCAGTTAGTATTCATGGATATTGTGTTAAGTTTTTTTCCATATAGTGTTAATCTGTTGGTCTTNCAGTTAGTATTCATGGATATTGTGTTAAGTTTTTTTCCATATAGTGTTAATCTGTTGGTCTTCTTCTGACTCCGCACTCTGATTTTATTTCAATTTCTACGGGCATGACAGAGGCGTGTTCTTCTCTAACTTTCAAGACCCTCTATGACCCAACAAGCAATGACTCTGGCCAATCCTTTCAACTTAGTAGTGATAAGAGATCCAGTGTAGTTAATCAACCAGGGTGTGTGTGTGTTGGAAAGCCTGCACCACATATAGAATTAAAGGTGGTTGTCGAGGATTCTTCTCATGTTGGGAGAATATTAACGAGGGGCCCCCATGTGATGCTCGGGTATTGGGGTCAAATTTCAACCAGAGCTTCCAATCCTAGTGATGCAGGTTGGCTTGATACAGGTGATATAGGGCAGATAGATGATAATGGTAATGTATTGCTCTTTGGACGTACTAAAGGTCGAATCAAGAGTGGTGGTGAGAATGTTTACCCTGAAGAGGTGAGCATGCAAAAATAACCTATATGCTTTATTTTACTGCAACCAATAACCGTCCCAATCACATGTCCTTTGGATTGGCCTGATTGAAGGGATGNAAAAATAACCTATATGCTTTATTTTACTGCAACCAATAACCGTCCCAATCACATGTCCTTTGGATTGGCCTGATTGAAGGGATGATGGCTAACAGAACCTGCAATTCTATATTCTATGTCATTTTATAAAAAAAAAAATAAAACGAAAAGTTATTGGGCTGAATATTCATTTTGTAGAAAACTTTTAAAATTTGTCTGCACTTCATCTTTATTGATTGCATTTTGTCTTGCTCCTCGCATACCACTGTATTAAACATTTTCTTTATTATCAGCTTGCGGGTGCCTGCCCCCAAAATCAAGTAGTACAAATGGGGGTTTTGCGGGGGAACCCCTTTAATTTCTAGTTTACTATGATCTGGAAACTCATTTTTAAACGAATTTTTTGGTGATGTAGTTAGAGGCTGTCCTGTCTCAACATCCAGGTGTTTCTGGCATTGTTGTTGTTGGACTTCCAGACCCTCGTTTGACAGAGATGGTAGTTGCTTGTATTCAATTAAAAGACAATTGGCAGTGGGCTGATTTGAGTTATGATCACCCAGCTGAAAATAAAGACCTAAGCTTGTCAAGTGAGATCCTCCAGATTTTTTGTAGAGAAAAGAATTTGACTGGGTATTTCTCCTCATAATTTATGACATTGGCTCTCTCTCTCTCTCTTTCATTTGCTCCTTATTCATATTTATATTATCTTCTTTTCATTTTTGCAGGTTCAAAATACCCCAAAGTTTTATCTTATGGAGGTACCCATTACTTTCACAACAACTGGAAAATTGAGAATAGACCAGATTAGAAGAGAAGTAACGTCTCATGTGCAGTTCTTGGCCAGCAGGCTATAACTACTGCAAATTCTATAATTGTGGCACCATCTTGAATGAGTCAGAAACCAAATTAAACAGGAAGATAATGTAAATCTCTTTTCCTGTCTAGCAATCTAAAAATAATATTCTTTTTTTACACCAATTCATGTGGACACTACTTTCTCTATGCATGCAACTTCATAATTTTGAGAGCTCTCAGTTACTTTCATGGTAGAACCCAGTAGCTTATTGGGTGGCAAGGCTCCCTATGAGATAACATCAAAGCAGCACCAGAAAAACAATTGCACCCTACGATGCCATGGATCAATCTATTTGATGCTAATTATTGATTATGGACTTGGGATTTTTGACCGAATCTTTCTGGTACGGTATTAAAGTTAGAACAGTCAAGTTTTAACTTAATAGCATTGAGTTATGACTTATGATCAATTTGGTATTGATCTCGACTTTATATGATTGATTATATAAAATCAATAGTGATTTAATAGACTTGTCTAAATTTTATTATACTTTATTATTATGTTTTCCTTCAACATATTTAACCAAGTTTTGGCCTTACGAAGTTGGAATATGATGAGCCAAAAGAATGCTGTACTTGAATAGTGAAGGATGGGGCAGATGATTGTCTTACTTTGTGGTGAAGGTAGGAACCCTATGTCAATGGTCCAACTATTGGTAAGAAAAAATAATTTTTAAATGTAATATCTCCGCTTTTCATCAATTAAAAATATGTTACATATGGATTTTTTTATTTTTTATTTATTTAATCAATGGTTGCAAATCACCAAACTAAAATGTTATGTCTGTGATGTCATAGCCTTATCATTTGTCAATTGAAGTGTCTCGTGATCAATCAATTCTCATGCTCTATAGAAGTTAGGGTAATTTGATATTACCCACACAAAAAAAAGTGTCACACCGCAAGTTATTATTTTTTTAGATTAAATTATACGTTTTAAATGTGAAATTATTATTATTTGGAATAACTTCGTGATCTATCATAAATCGATCATGAATGTCTCATGTTCAGTTGTAACTTCCCCTTTAAAAATTATAATTTATCTTCAAAAATTAGTAATTTTGCTTTTAAAAATTATAACTTTCATTATTTTTTTAGTTATTACTTTTGCCACAATAAAATATAGTTTAACTTGAAAAAATTAGGGTTAATTGAACTAGACATCCTTGAAGTATGATATTTGTCTCAGTTTGGTCTCTAATATTTCAATTATATCATTTTGTTCTCTGAAGTGTTGAATATGTTTCTATGTGATCCCTCAAGTAGATAATATCTATATTGCTAATAGTTTTGTATCATAAATTTGTTACGTGATATCTAAATATAGATAAAAAAAATATGTAATATGCGTAGCTTTTGACAAAAATTTGAGTAGTTTTTGACCAAAAATATGTAATATGAGTAGTTCTTGACCAAAATTTGGATAGTTTATTATCAAAACTGTACAATTTTGGTAACACTTTGACCAAAATTTGGGTAGAAATTTGGTCAAGAGTTATCTAAATTATTTGTTTGCTCATATTTAAGTAGTATGTGACAAGTTTATAATCAAAAATCATTTGCAATTTGGACGCTATCTGTTTGAAGGACCACATAGAAATATATTCAATATTTCAGGGACTAAAATAATGTAATTAAAATATTATGGGCCAAAATAAGACAAATTTCATATTTTGAGGACCTGTAATGTAATTAATCCAAAAAATTATAAATAATAGTATCTTACCGAAATAACGTACTGAAATCAATCTTCGTCACCAAGTTAACACGAGACAAGTTTCACCCTCCCACCATGTCAAAAAGCAAAAGAGGGACGATTTTGTTGGACTTCTTTTTCCTTCCATCCGCGTCATAAAAGAAAAATAGGATGCCCAGCAACACACATACTGGTCCAAGAGGTTCTTGCTTTTTCCAAAGTAGTTATACTTAGGTTTCTTTTCATTCCTTTCCTTTTTTCACAGGTCGAGAAGCTTACATGCTGCTTTTTCTTTTTCTTTTTTTAGCTTTTTTTTTATGGACTAGTTAATTTTTTTTTCCTTTTTAGTCGTTCCCTATTTTTTTTTTTTTTTTTTATCATAAGTCGTTCCCTATTAACTTTGAGTGATTGTGCATGACTTGGATCGCACCACTAAATCAAAAGCAACCCATGATTGAAATAATTTTCTTTCACGACAAATGCTTTGAAAAATGAAGGACGTTTTATTTGAGTTTTGTGACTATTAATCAACCACCGCACTAAACATTATAAAAGTCATGTAATAACTGTATTTTTAATGTTTCTCTCTTTTTTGAAAAGTAAGAAGAAAATGATTATATCTTGTACACAAAATTTAGATTTATAAGGGGATTAAAAGAAGTAAGTTATAGAAACATTTTCCCATTGTAGAATGTCCATTTTCTCGAAAATAAAATCCCATTAAATTACAATTTTGCCACTTCCTAAATACTAGTTATATCAAAAACCTGTCTTCGACAAGGGCCTCATGTCCAAACCCCAACAATCAGAATCAATCACTCTCTACGTAGGACTTCTTTTTCCTTCTATCCTCGTCATAAAAAAGAACATAGGATGCCCAGCAACACTTACTGTTCCAAAAGGTTCATGCTTTTTCGAAAGTAGTTATACTAGGTTTCTTTTCATTTCTTTGTTTTTTTTAACAGGTCAACAAGCTTACATGCTCTTTTTTTTTTTTTAACTTTTTTTTTTGATGGAGGAGTTAATTAAGGAAAACAAAGTAAGGGTGACAATTAAACATTCTATGACCCACTTTCCTTTAGCTTAAAAGAAAATTTATAAGTAATTCAAATGGTAACAGATATGAATTGTAAATTCAGATATCTTAAATTCGAATCTCAACAATCTCTTCTTGAATCTTGGTTATTGAGAATTTATCTCTCATAAATAACTTAGTTCAGACGTGAATTGTCTATCTTTGATCGAACTAAAAAGAAAATCAATATTACTTATAAATGTTAGTATCTGTAAAAAAAAATTTGATTTTCTAATTTATCCCTAATTATTATTATAAATTCAATTCTACCCTCATATTTCTTTACACTTATTTTTTTGTCTTTCATACCTATTAGACTTTAAAATATTTTGAACTCTTTTATTATTGGTATAGCTAGATACACTTATTTCACTTATCTCTATCACCTGCACGTACTTGAACAAAATTGTTTTACACCCCACATATCCTCACCAATATCATAATCTTTCCTCTCATGTCTACAAATTTTACTTGAACTAAAAGTCTTCTTCTCATATAACATTAGGCATCGAATTACAATTGTAACTCATTGTGTCCCTCTCTTTTATTCATCGACGACTTGGTGTGGCGGCTCGAGTATTCACCATCATTGAGGTTAGTTATTTAATTTCCGTGTTTGTTTCATGCAAGTTTGCTCATAAAAAAGTGCCTACTTACTTGCGCATCAAATAACAATTTGATGGTGAGCAGCTCTTACATTATCCAATTGAATTTAATGTTTTTTTTCTTGAGGTTATTTTCCTTGATTAAAAATTTTTCATACGATTGTTGCTTCCATGCATATGCCCTTGTACTAAAATACCAACTTGCTCGACAAATAACAATTTAATAGTTATAATGAGAAGTGGATAATGTGTGTTTATTTGGAACGTAATTTTAAAAAATGAGAATATTGAATATTTATTAACAACATCTAATAACTTTATATTAAATTTTATTTGAACAATATACCATTCCGTCTGTAACAGTAGGTTTCTTCATCCGCAGTTGAAATGGCGCTCATGTTGAATTCTTGAGATGAGTTGCTAACCCACTAGGCATTAAGGGAGCTGTTGTTTGTGTAATTTAGGCATTTGATAATATTTTATAGGCATTGTGTTTGAATTTGAATCCATGTGACCGTTTAGGTGATTTGATTTATAAATGTCAGTGACAGTAGGCAGCTTATCAAATTTGTTCTTATGCCACAAGTGAGTGACAATAATTTTTTCATAAAAAAAATTAAATTATGTGTAATTAAATTAAATAATAAATTATGTATTTTTAATTAAATTTTATTTTAATTATTGTCAAACCTAATTATTGATATATTCTACCCCTCTTCAAGTAGAAATAGGCAAATAGTAGGAATAGCAAGCAAAAGTTTTAGTATCACTAAAGTTCTTTATCCATTTGTGTCATCGGAGTAATAATCATACGATTCTCTCGCTACATGTTAATCTTAAAATCTCTAATTTGTGTGAGGGGCAGAATTTGTGTTTGTTTTCAATATTTGATAGTGGAATGTTGGGTCCAATCTAAATTTTTCTTTCTTATTACTTATTAGTTATGTTTTTTATTTGTTTGTAAAATTTGAATGCATGTGTTCAATTTAGATCTGTTCAAACTTATAAATTATCAAATTCCAATATTTTATTTTCTAAATTTCTCACACTATTTATTTCTCAAAAATGATCATCCAAGTTTATTCAGATTCATTGAAGTGGTTAATATTTACCATTAGCTTGTTATTGGATGGGATATGTTGAATTTAAATTTAACTATAGATTTAATAAATTCATCTCACGGTGGTGGTCGACTCTTTGTATAGAGTAGGTGATTTCTAAAAAGTAGCATGTACAATTGCTATTTAGCTTCATTATCCCATTCCATTATCCTCAATTTTTTTTGGATATATACAATTTGTTGGATTGTAGAATTGCTTGGTGATGAATTCATATCTTTGTATCTAATGTGATGAATTATCTACCTGATTACTCTCTTTCATTATTTATTTCTCTGTTTTCTTTCCTTTAATTTGTGATAATAGAAAAATCTATAGAATCTACAATAATTCTTCTATTATATGTAAACATGTGTTTTTCAACAAGTTCTTCTTCCGTTTGTGTCATAGAAGTAATAGTCCTACGATTCTCTCTTCGCATTTAAGTTATCTCTCTTCCTATATTTTTTGCTTACACAGATGCCATGGACTCTTTTGTTGCTTACTACTTTCCTATTATTTGGTTGGTCAACAATTAGATTTTGTTAGGTTTAACTTTTGTTTATAGTTGAATAAAAAATACAAGCACTTTGAAGTGTAATAAAGCAATTAAACTTATTAAATGGAGAAGGGTACCCTATCTCCGCGATTAACCAATAAAAAAACTAATAAGGAAATCTAAGAAATTATTTTTTACCATGTGTACTATTTTTTTCATGCATAAATTTTAATTTAGTAGTATTATAATATTGTTACAAGTTGCAGTAAAACAATATAAAAATAGTAAAATACAACTACAATTACAATCTAATCAAAATATAATAATATAAAGAAATCAAACCAACTTAATTACCCATAAATGTTTTAATCTTAAAGTTACTTTGTAATCTATCTTATCAATTTACATGGAATTTCCTTTGCCAGTGGTTGATAGTTGACAAGATACATTTATGTACTATTATAAAATTTTAATATCCATGTAAAAATTTTGAATTCTTAATTTACCTTTAAAAATTGCCAAAATACAAGATTATTTACCATTTAATAATTTATTTAATTTCATTACTCATATACTTGGCATTTTTAATAAATTTAACAAAAATTTCACATGTAATGCACATATACATTACTAATTAGTTAAAATGTGTATAAATTAATCTCAACGCCTCTAAATTAATGGATTATTATCAACAGAATTAATAGAAAATTAGACATCGACACGCTTGATCAAGAAGGCCTAGTCTAAGTTGGTGACATCAATTGCACATGGGCAGAGAGCAAGCCTAAAGTTTACTTATCGAAATTAAAAAAACAAAAATTGATTAAAGTAGAAGAAAAAAAATACTCATTGCTAATCATGGTTGACAAGATTGCTAATGGAGCAATGAAGAAACAAAAATGTACAAACATCTAACCTGAACTCAAGTGCACAACCTGACTTTATCATCAGGTAATTGGCTTTTTCTTCGATTATTAACCTTTACTCGATCATAAATTTTTGAGGGTGTAATTTAAATATTTATATTTTAACACATAATTTTAGGTTAATTTTTAGGTCTAACACGTAAAAATATTTTTTAATAATTAGAGTGATAATGAAATTCGAGTACTGGACTTCCTATTCTTCTATCACGTTAAACAATTATCTACTATAAAAATTTAATTATTTATACTTCTAAGAGTTATGACTCAATTGACCATTGGAGTGTTCCACTCAACCAAGTTTCCGATGATAAGTTGTTCATTTTTGCTCATTTTCAATATTTTTTGTGTAGAGCTTATTTTGCATATTTGTTTTCTTTTTCCCTATCTGGGTGCTCCTTTCCTCCCTGCTTAATTGCATATAAATATTACATAGATATGTAATTGTGTGACTTATTCTATAATACATAGAGACTAATTTGTAACATAGTAATCAACTATGCTTTTTATTGTTTTCTATGACTAGCATTGCATAACTAAATAAAGAAGTTGATGTTATGGGTGGTGGTGTTTATTATCCTTCTATTTAGAGATATTATTTATTGAAAATTGTGATCCAACCATACAAATCGAGTTGGGGTGGCACTATAACGAGTGGTGGTGTTTTCTATGAATGTTGTATCATTTTCATGTCATGTTATTCGACTCGTCTCTTTTTGGTTTTATTAGAGGTTTTAATTTGGTCTTTGAACTTTTATTTGTTTCAATTTAATTTTTCAACTATCAATTTCGTCGTAATTAAGTTCTTTCATCATTTTTATCGTTAGATCAACTGGAGATTAACTCAATCTGATCGATTTCAACATTGATATAGCAGTGAAAATGATAATTAAGAGACTAAATTGATACTATTGAAAGTTTAGGGATCAAAGTGAAATCAAAGACAAAGTTTAGGGACCCAACTATGATTTTTACCCTAAACTAGTAAATTCTAAATAAATTCATATAATTTTAGAAAATAAATAAGAAATACTTGTTTTTTTTTCTTTTTTATATATCAGTAAACAATTTATTGATATCTAACAATAATTTAATTAATTTATTAGTGAGGTTACTCAATCGTATTTTTTAGTTCGTATCATATCAAAATCATAGTCCTATTTAAATGGAAATAACAAGTGAATTTCGCATTTCTCCATCTATCAGATCAAAAAAAATAAAAATATAAGCACCTAAAAAGTGATTAGATACACCACGTAATATANAATTAATTTATTAGTGAGGTTACTCAATCGTATTTTTTAGTTCGTATCATATCAAAATCATAGTCCTATTTAAATGGAAATAACAAGTGAATTTCACATTTCTCCATCTATCAGATCAAAAAAAATAAAAATATAAGTACCTAAAAGTGATTAGATACACCACTAATAGACTTGAAACATTTTAGCAAAAGGGAAAGTAAAAAAATTTACATAGTTTGGGGGCAAAATAAAATAATTTTTCGTAAAATGTGAAATGGACATTAATAATTGGAGAAATGTCAAACTAATTACATAATTGAGGGTACAATATGAAGAACATGATAGTTGATGGAGCAAAGTAAAAAACTAATTGTTGAGGGGGTCGCAGTGTAATTTTCCCAAAAAAATAATATAAATGGACTTGAACCATTTGGCTTTTCCACGTACTACTATTCTTATGCCAACCAAATCAGCCAGACAAACAAGACCCAAGTCATAAGATCAGCAACTTACCAGATATACCCCTTAAAGACTACACCAATTACATGAAATCAATAATGGCAACTTCCGTTAAATAAGCCCATCATTCAGGTTCGTTTATTATACTTTCTCTCCCGCTCATTCCAACCTCGTAAAACAGTGGAAGTCTTGCCCCACCCCAACCCAATCTCTCTCCTAAGAAAACCCTAAAAACCCAGCACTCAAGAGGAGAGAAGGTTTTGCAGAGAAAACCCAGAACTTTAACATTCATCTGGGGATCTTCAAAACCTTTTTTGACCTTCAATTTCGGAAATTATTTGCTTCCGGAGTACCCATTTTTTCACTTGTAAGTTTCCTGTTCTCACTTTAGCTTCTCCTGTATGTCGCTTCTTACCAATTGAATTGTTAGTTAAACCTTAAAGTGATTAATACAGTATATTTGAGCTTTATTTTCACTTATTTTGTGATTTAAGTCCCTGGTTTTGATTGCTTAAGCTTCATTTGTGGCTTTTGTCTCGTCCATTTGAAGTGTTAATTGAGTCTGCAAATTATAAGAAAGCTGTATNTTCACTTATTTTGTGATTTAAGTCCCTGGTTTTGATTGCTTAAGCTTCATTTGTGGGTTTTGTCTCGTCCATTTGAAGTGTTAATTGAGTCTGCAAATTATAAGAAAGGTATTATTGAGTTCATAGTCAGGTAAACCGCTCTTGAATATTTGGTTTGATTGTTTGGCTATTATTATTCATTTTTTTTTCCAGATAATATGGAGAGTGTGGGAGTGTCAAACGGGAGCGATAATTCTTATATTGATGGGTTAAAACAAGTGGGTAGTGGTGTGAAGGAGAATGAGAACTTGGGGGATAAAATTTTGGAGGATTTCGATTCATATTTGCATGAAGAAATTAATAATCGATTAACAATATCAAGGATGGTGGGTGATTCTGTCATTAAGGGAATAGTGAATGCTGTTGAACAAGAGGCGGCCGAGAAAATCACCGCAAAAGAATTGGAAATGACTGGTTTGAAGGAGTCCTTGAAATTTTTTGATGCAGGTACCGATAAAATTGAGTTGTTGACATCACCATTGATGCATTATGGGCCAGAGAGTATAAATCGTGCACAATATGTTTGTAGAATGGATGCTTTTGTAGAGCACGACAGGATGAGCAAGTGTTTGGGTAGCTTGAGAAATGTGGCAAAAGATCAGTTTATGAAGCTCAAGAAAGAGATTGATGGCTTGAGAGGGTGTATTCCCATTAGGAGAATTGGTTCTGGTCAGGAGTTGGTGGGATTGAGTGGTATTCTAATAGAGAAAGACTCCGAAAGTTGGGTGGGTGTAGATAGAAGAATTAATGCTTTGAAGACCACTGTGGACACTATTTGTATGCAGGCGGATGATATGCTTCTGTTGTCCAAGGCATCACTTTGCAAGTGGCAGCAGGAGCAGGAGGTTCAAGGATTACTTGAAGCTATGGTGATGCAGAGTGCGATTAGAAGTCTTCAGGAAGAGTTTGAAGAAAAGTTGTGGGATCAAAGTTCTCAATCTTGTGGTGCTCAATGTGTGAATTGGCTTGAAAAGTTCAACGAGATTTCAAGTTTATGTAAAGAGCTAGATGCTATCGTGAAGTTGTTGTCCAATTCTGAAACTGGGCAGCTAATCTCTCATGTGTCTCGTGATGTGGATCATCTTGAACGGAAGACATTGGGCAATAATGGTTCAACTTCCAGTTCACTTAGTGAGGAGAATGGGAAATTGGAGGGGTCTAAAACGGATGTGCCTGAGAGTTTTGATGCTGCCCAGTTAAAACACCTTTCAAAGGATGATATGGTGACGAATTTTAACACAATGATGACGATGATGAGGAGGAGTCATGACTCTGCTATGCAAGAGCAGACTGAAAAATATTATATTCTCAAAAGGGAATACTTAAAGTTGAGAGATGTGGGCTCTTCTTTGCCATTCAAGAAGGATAAGGAATTTGACATATTGAAGAAAAAGATCCCAGAAGTCATTCTGAAATTGGATGACATTCTTGTAGAGAATGAAAAATTACTGGCTTTTGGCAACAATGCTGAGAGTCTTGGCAACCTAAAGGATAGGCTTGATAGCCTTCTCTCAGAAAATCGCCAGCTTAGATACTCACTTACAGATAAGAAGAATGAAGTGAAATGTCTGTCATCAAAAGTTTCTGATGCTGGTGAGAAAATCTTGCAGCATTCGTTGACCGAGGGAAACATGATAAAATGGATACAAAATCTTAACTCGGCTGTGGAAGATTCGCATGTGGAAGCTTCTATTAGGGAAGAGGTATATAGATGTGTTTCCAGAGAGTTGAGTGGCCAGATCAGATGTGACACTCAAGAATCAGAGATGGATTTTAATATGATGCCGGAGAATTATGGAATTATTCGCAGTGAGGCAGCTCACAATGCCAAATCTTCCGGAAAGTGTGCAGTTGAAGATTCAGATATGGAATTATCTATCGTGCAGGAGGTCTTGGGAGTTATGTTTGGAGAAGCCATGAAGGATGCTGAGGGCAAACTTGAGGAATTGTACGGGGAATATTTGGTTGAATATATAAGTCGAATTTCCCTTGAAACAAAAACATTGGAAAATGTAAATGAATTAAGGTTGGAAGTTACAGAAAAGGAAGGATTGAAGCAAGAGTTACTTTTACTGGAAATGTCTATGAAAGAAAAAGAGAAGCGTGTGTTGGAATTATCAGCTACCTTGCTGAAACAAGGGGAGCAGTTGGAACTAGCTTCTCAGGAGCTTAATAATTTAAGAGGCTATGAAAGCCAGCAGCAAACAATAATATCCAAAAGCAATAAGGAATTAGATTTGCTGAAGTGTCAATTGGAAATAGCATTGGAACAAAATGAAGTAGATAATGTGGAAATAGACAAATTGAATCAAAAGCTTGAACAAGCAATGGATGAGTTATCAGCTACCTTGCTGAAACAAGGGGAGCAGTTGGAACTAGCTTATCAGGAGCTTAATAATTTAAGAGGCTATGCAAGCCAGCAACAAACAATAATATCCGAAAGCAATAAGGAATTAGATTTGCTGAAGAGTCAATTGGAACAAAATGAAGTACATAATGTGGAAATAGACAAATTGAATCAAAAGCTTGAACAAGCAATGGAGGAGTTAAAGGAAGCTAATCAACAAAAAAAGGTTATCCTCACCCTTACCCAAGAGAAGCAAAGCATTTTATTATCGGTTGAAGCCAAGGAAAAGGAACACAAGAAGCAAATGGAAACAGTAAATGTTCTTGTACATGGGCTGTCAAAAATGATTGCTGATTTTGAATGTCGAGTAGCAGAGGATATCCGAAAAAATAACATCAGGTACAATATAATTTCTATTTTATTTTGTGTACGTTTTTATTGATCTATGGGAATGTACTGCCGAAATATTTTGTTGATCTTGGGACTTGGGAAGGTTGTATGCCTTAAAGTTGTTTGTGGTCAATCTGGTGGCTACTCTTTATTTTTTTTTTTTTTGTGGGTGCGCTAGAAGTGTGAAATTTCTGACCTTCATTCTGTTAGATACTATCTCTCCAACGTAGCGGATTCACTTCCTTTGTAAGTAATTTTACTGGTTTTTTGGGCAATAGTCCACTCCCTGTTGCTTTGTCTTTAATCCAGCTTGAGCCCGTGTTCGGTTTCCCAGATAGGCTACCATTAGCACCAATCTTGTCTGTCTATGTGTCTTTATGGTTACCTATTTGGTAGTAGGGGAATTTTTGGGATTGTAATTATTGGCATTGAAGAGAAGCTTAAGGTTGTGGTTGGAGCCTGACTAATGCAGGATGGGAAGAAAAAGAAATTAGAAAATAGAGAGAAGAAGAAAAAAGAATGGCGGAAGAGATTTACCTCATCCTCGAAAGGAATCGGTCAAGAAATACGTAAGTTTNAAACACATAATTCTAGATAAAGACGTGTAGACCTAAATGTACACATGATGACCAAGTGTTTGATGATTTTCTCTCTTCTTTTTCCAGAATTTTCTGAAGCTTTTTATGCTACCTTTTTTAATACTCTACACAGATTTAAGATTTTTGTGATTGTTGGATGGACAGGGAATGGACTTTGTGAGGGGTTCAAGTAGGCAAAAGGTTTAATAAATAATTTAGTGGAATGAGATGTGAAATAACGGTGAGTAGAATTGTTAAGAAATTGATATGTGTCATTTTTTGAGCATTTGAAGGACAGAGGAAGGATCAATATTATTATAGATGCAGCAGGCAACTGAGATTGGGCTGATACTTTGTTCCTCATGCTCTAAAGGTATCAACCTCTTTTTCCTTTTCTTTACATTTTTTATATTGCTTAATTTTGAAGCAGTTAGTTGTTTGGTCGACACATGAGAGGATAATTATATATCAGCTTACAATATCTGTAATTTCACAAGAAATGGTCACTTGACTTCCAAACTGGACAATGAGATTTACTTTTCGTAACTGGCTTTTTTTTTTTTTTTTTTTTTTTTGTGGTTTTTCTTTTTGGGTGCGCTAGAAGTGTGAAATTTCTGACCTTCATTCTGTTAGATACTCTCTCTCCAACGTAGCGGATTCACTTCCTTTGTAAGTAATTTTACTGGTTTATTGAGCAATAGTTCACTCCCTGTTGCTTTGTCTTTAATCCGGCTTGAGCCCATGTTCTGTTTCCCAGATAGGCAACCATTAGCACCAGCCTTGTCGTCTATGTGTCTTTCTGGTTACCTACTTGGTAGTAGGGGAATTTTTGGGATTGTAATTATTGGCATTGAAGAGAAGGTTAAGGTTGTGGTTGGAGCCTGACTAATGTAGGACGGGAAGAAAAAGAAATTAGAAACTAGAGAGAAGAAGAAAAAAGAAGGGTGGAAGGAATTTACCGTATTCTCGCAAGGAATCGGTCAAGAAACACACAAGTCTCAGCTGAGAATACTCAATTCTTATTTATAATCTCTTACATCAATATTTATAGGCCAAGTCTCCTACCAAAATAAAAACTATTATCCTAATAAAATTCTAAAATAGTTTCATAACCAAACTCTCAAATTCCAATCCTACTAAAACTCTATAATTATTTTCTAGTCAAACTCTAATTAATACTTCTAGTCATACAACTAAAACAAATAATAAAATCCAACTCTTCAATTAAGCTCATCCAATCCCTTTTCGATCTCTATCATGGGCACAAACTCAACTAGGACATATAACAACTGATGGTGTTCACATATAATTGCAAAATTTGTCTATATACATAGCCACTCAATATAAGAAGTCATTAATTTGTGATACTGTTTAATGGGTATTTATCCTATGGAAATATAGGACATGGGCACAGACTAGCTACACATATAAGAACTAATGGTGTTCACATATAATTGCAAAATTTGTCTATAATAAATAACCACGCAATTCCACATTATAAAAAGTCATTAATTTATGATACCGTCTAATGGGTATTTGTCCTAAAGAAGACTGCTGGGGAAGATGAGGATAATTAAGGTAGTTATCTATACTTCCTGTGATTGGCCTATAAAATTTGGTGATGGCTTTCTATTATGATCCAGTTGTACTTTAACATGCATAGTTAAGCTAATGGATCATACTAGCCAATGATTAGCTAACACATATTATTATTGTTTTTATTTTTGTCTTCTCAATTAACTTCAACATTAGCAGAAAATATAGGGATCATGTTCATCACACTCTGTTTGTCATGCCTTAGAAGTTGTTGGTTTTGTTAATCTATAATTCATCTCATCCTTCAGGACATCATCTCACTCCCATAAGTGTCGAGTGTGAGTGTCGAACACCTATTTATGCCTTAGTCATAGACATAGTGTAAGGAAGTGACCACACGTTCAAGTTTTGTCATGGACAAAGACAAAAAGTTTATAGGACACATGTCCTAGTGTGTTCAAGAAATGTCGGGTCTGGCACACATGTTAAATTCTTAGAAGTGTTCATGCTTCTTAATACATATGCCAAGCCATATTGCTGACATGAGCAGCTGGGCTAGCTGAATATTCTACTTAAAACAAAAACAAAGATAATAAAGAATTGCCCACGTTTCTTGTCTTAATGCAAGAATCCTAATCTTATTTCTCAGTCCTTGGGTCAGTGATAGAGATCGAAAATGGATTGGATATTTTATTGTTTTTGTATTATTATAGTATTTATGAAATTTTGTTTGACTAGGAGTATTAATTAGAGTTTGACTAGGAAATTATTATAGAGTTTTAGTAGGATAGGGATTTGAGATAGGAGACTTAGCGTATAAATATTGATGTATCCCTACTATTTTCATTTGAGAGAGAGATTTTGAATAAGAATTGAAGATTCTCTATGAAGATTTGAGGGTTTCTCGGCTAATTCCTTGTGAGGATGAGTTAAATCCCTTCCACATTACTTCTTTCTTCTTCTTCCATTCCTACATCAGCCCATGTCCTATATTTCCAGAATTTGCTGTGTTCAATGTGTTTGTGTCGGATTGCTTCTGCTTCCCGTACGTGTCTTTGCTTCATAGCATGTAGACAAGTTTTCGGGATACGATAATAAATAAATTGTGCCTACATTCTCAGGTTGCAATGTTTAAAATCTCAATTGAGTTCTCTTATCCAGCAAGCTTGTTTACTAAGAAATAGAGGATTGATGTATAAACAGAGGCTTGAAAGGAGATGTTCTGACCTTCAAAAGGCCGAGGCTGAGGTAATGAATTGAAACTTTTCATTTTTTGTGAAATGCTCAAGTTAAAACTGAAATGCGATATGTCATTTATTTTATTGGGAGTGAAAAACTGATTTACAAACCTATATTCCATTCAAGAACTTCATTACATATACTCTTGAAATATTTATGTGTATGTATGTATAAGTTTGAACACTGTTGCATTTTTCAATTTTGAATATCCTGTCTGTTTTGGGACATTCTTGATAATATCATTTAAACAAAAGCTGTCAGTAGGCAGTTGTCATTCCATATAGACATTTTTTCAATTGTTTAAAATGGTTGGATTACAAGTTTAGTTGTCAAATTATCAAATATAGTTGATTCCTGGAAGAAATTTAGTTCACCTAGGCTAATGACATATTTATAGCCTTACTACTTTTTCGATAATAAACACAAATTTTATTGATAACCAGAGATCATTACAAGAAAATAAAAACAAATGTGAACAAGCAGTCCAACACACAAAAACAAACAGAGACTGTTGTAAACAAAACATCATTGGGCATTCTACAAGGCATACACAATACCTTCCAACTTAACTTAATACAAAAGAGAGGAACATCTTTAAACTCTTTAGACATTGAAGCCCAAAAAGATGCCAAAAAATAAATTCTATCCCATAGACCCTCAAATTATAGCCTTACTACTTTAGTTTTTTGCAAAAATGTTTTAGTCATTCAAGCCTACCCGGGCCACTTCCTTTAAAAGATTAGGGGCAATCATGCCTTGATTGCCGCCCTCTCTCTCTCTCTCTCTCTCTAACACACACACACACACACTCACTCATTCACTAACAGGCGTGCATGTCCTGTCCTCAATCAGTTTCACACTCATAACTTTCCTAAATGGATTCATCTCTAGTTTCTTTTGTCTTGGACTTGTTCCAAAGCTTATTTATTTCAGCATCTTTATTTTGCTGCAAGTTTTGTGCATTATTCTTTAAACAGGCTGTTAATTTTTTTCCCAAAGAGGAAAACAGAAAATGACTTAAATAGGTGGCACAGGACTACTTCCCATAAAAAAAAGAGCTTTTAATTGATAGGCATTTTTGGAGTGGACATATGGTTGAAGCTCTTCGTCATTTCT
The DNA here is from genome assembly GCA_963454935.2 of Ilex paraguariensis. Taxonomy (NCBI): domain Eukaryota; kingdom Viridiplantae; phylum Streptophyta; class Magnoliopsida; order Aquifoliales; family Aquifoliaceae; genus Ilex; species Ilex paraguariensis. Next base: position 767,858 of record CAUOFW020001103.1, read on the forward strand.
TCACTTCTGCTATAGTTTTTAGCAAAATATTACAAGTATCTCATTGATAATATCTCCTTAGCATATGGAGCGATTTTACTTTTTTGGGTATGTGCTGTTCAGATTCTTTTACAGTGGTGATTATCGTGAGTAATCACACATTACATCATTGTTTCTCCAATTTCCAAACTTACAACATTTAAGGGAGTCAAAAAATATATAAATTACTAATTATGACAGATGGTAGTCTTCTCTCTCTCTCTCTCTCTCTCTCTCTCTCTCTCTCATAGAGAAGATGATAGTACCCTTGTACTTCGGATCTAGTGTAGCCCATAAGATAAGTTCATCTGAATATAAAGAGTACAAGTCTATGATAAGGATCCTGATGGAACCCTGAAAAGAAAAAGTATTGAAACAAAATGTCCAATAAGGCACTCAAGCTGCCCCATTTCATTCTTCCATTATTATCAGCTACCTATCAGAATGCAAATAAATATATTTTCCTTTCATTATGGACTAGTATTATGGCACGGACGCATACCTGTGGCTGTTGTATTAGTAAAATTTAATACAAAGAAAATCTTAGAACACTACAGTTTGTTTCCCTGTTTAGAATTGCTCTTTTTCATGTTTTATCCGAGTTCTTTGTAGTATGGATATATTTTCTTTCGCAAATTCTGGTTTCCATTTGCTTACTGGATATTGTCCTTGGAATTTAGGTTGATCTTTTGGGGGATGAGGTGGATACGCTTTCAAGCCTCCTTGAAAAGATATACATAGCGCTTGATCATTACTCTCCAATTTTACATCACTATCCAGGAGTAAGATTGTTTTACTTCTGTTATGATTCTCTGCATCTCCGTTTCTCTTTCATAGTTTGGAATGTATTTCAATTTCTTTGCCTCTAATCTTATATGATTGTGGTTGTACTTTTTTGTACAATCATTTATTACTCCCAAAATGTTAGAAACTTGCATGAGGATGAACATCTTCATTCTATTTTCAAGTTCACCTAATGGATCCCCAACATCTAGAAACATATGAAATCAATATCCGACATTTTAATGTTCACTCTGATTTTGGAACTTGGAAAAACTAGAGAAAGTATTACTGATTGGTATTTTAGCTCCACTAAATTGTCCAACAAATATCTCTTTTCTGGAATCTACATTTTCTTATCTTGATCTTTGTTCTACCTTTATCTTTTGTTTGGCTGCTTTCCTACTGTTCCAGATTTGCTATGCCCTGAAAGTCATTTTGGTGATCTTTCATTCAATTGCCAAAAGTTCTTACACAATATCCAACAATTGGCACATCGAACTCTTGTGTGACATATGATCTTGTGTTAGAAGCACCAACCAAGTGGACATACTTAAATTATTTTAGGATGTCAGCTTGGTGGTTGATCAAAATAAATAAACAATATATTTGGGACCTAAGAACCAAAATCATCAATGGAGGTCCTCTTTTGCAGCCAATGTATTTCGCCTAAACATGCAAAAGAAACTTGGATTTCTCAGCATGTGTTCTGGAAGAGTTCAACCTTGGACTACCAGTAGTCCTATAGATTCTGTGTTTTAATTACCATTGAAGTTCCAAAGTTTCCAATATGTACTGCAAAAAGGTATCCACTAGGTAATAGTATTTGACATCCAGTCCTTTATGCTCGGATGCTCAATATTGTTCCTATAGGCCCGAGATGCATTAGTAAATCAACTTCTAAAATAATTTTATTTCAATGGAAAATATGCATCTAGAAGGAGGACAAACTAATGTCGTATAGAAACCTTTGATACAAAATTCTCTATTATACAATTGCAAACAGTTAGTGTTTATGATAGGAATCAGATTATATTTCATAATAGTAGGCGCTGACGTAGGGATTAGAAGTTATTTGTCATTTTGCTTTTCAGGGACTTAGTTGTCATTTTGACTATTTATTTATTTTAGGGTTTGTGCGCTCCTTATATATATATATAGGGGATATGATATTTGTTTTTGCAGACTTTGATTATTATTGAATACTGATATTGCTTGCTTCTCAAATTCTTTCTCTTTTCTTCTTTTCTTCTCATTTCTAATTCTTCTATTCTTAGTCTCCATCAATTTGGTATCAGAACTAATACGATCTACATCAGTTTATGATTGTGGTATGTCTAGGGTCTGATTCTACCCTTCTATCTGATTGTTGTTGTCCTTGCAAGTCTGGGACTGGCTGTGCTGGAAAAAAGAGAGAATGAAAGCACAATATGTGGTCACATCCACGTAATCTCCATATGGTAACATAACAGTCCTTGAATTTGAGGCTTAGACCATTAACCTTTAGAATTATTAATGTTTCAGGTGGTTGTGACAAAAGACAAATTCTTGAGTGATGGATGCTTTGTCATAGGCTTCTAGATGCTTCTTCTTCTACATTTAATTCTTCCATGTGTGTTGCAATGCACAAGGTTCTATCATTGCGGGGTTTGGAGAGGGTTAGATGTAGGCAGTATTACTTTTGCCTGTAGAGAAGTTATTTTCACAACTCGAACCCGTGACCTCTAGATCACAATGGAGCAACCTTACCGTTGTGCTAAGGCCCGCCTTTCTAAGTTATAATACACAATCCATGGATTAAAGACTTGACCTGAGTTTTATCTGATTTGGCACCTGCCACTCAATTACTGTTCTATGTTCCGTGTAAACTATGAGTCGGCTTGTGGTTGACTCGACGACATCTCGATCGAGTTACCGATTCATTGTCATGCCCAACTTCTTCTTCTATCTATTTTTTGGTGGGATCACCTAATGTCGTTTCGCGACGCTGCAAATGATATGTTTTAGTACCCTCTGAGTGTATGATAGTATGGCCAAAACAACTGCCTTGGAACATAGTGCAATTTGACCAACTTGACAAACAAACAAAAAGAACAAGTTTCTTCTCGTCCCTCATTCTGATTCTTATTTCAATAAAGATCAGCATGTGAAGTCAAACCATTTTTTAGGATTATTACACGNCGCTGCAAATGATATGTTTTAGTACCCTCTGAGTGTATGATAGTATGGCCAAAACAACTGCCTTGGAACATAGTGCAATCTGACCAACTTGACAAACAAACAAAAAGAACAAGTTTCTTCTCGTCCCTCATTCTGATTCTTATTTCAATAAAAGATCAGCATGTGAAGTCAGACCATTTTTTAGGATTATTACACATGTGATCCATTTTTGGTTGCTGGAAATTTAGGCTTATAGTTTAATATTTAAGAATCGACTTAGGTAGTTTTAACAACTATTGAAGTTATTCGAGAGGTAGAGGGAAGCCAAATTAATTTTAAATAAAAAAGTAAAAAAAGATATGATAACTTATGATTCAACAGAAAGTGTGATTCTTAATAGAGTATAATGGCGGAACAGGATTTGTATTTCCGACTGTAAAAATGTAGGGATGAATATTCGTTGAGTTGAATTGAGTTGATCCTTCTTTGCTAGGATGGTTTTTCACTTGGGTTGGTACTTTCTTGCCCTTTTGGGAAGATTTTGCTAATATCAGCAATATCAGAATTGTGTGAGATATTTTTTTTTTCTTTTCTAACTCTTGGTTTTAGGCATCTTTGTTCAACATGCTTTGCATTTTGCATTGTCCTGTGTACTTGGTTTATCATAAATGAAAATTAGTTGAAAGATCTAATAAATTATGATTAAACAAAAAGTATGACCCTTAATAGAGCACAATGGCGAAAAAAAAATNTGTGTGAGATATTTTTTTTTTCTTTTCTAACTCTTGGTTTTAGGCATCTTTGTTCAGCATGCTTTGCATTTTGCATTGTCCTGTGTACTTGGTTTATCAGAAATGAAAATTAGTTGAAAGAGCTAATAAATTATGATTAAACAAAAAGTATGACCCTTAATAGAGCACAATGACGAAACAAAATTCGTGTAGCCAATCCCAACAATGTTACGACAAGGCTTTGTTGAGTTTGTTAAGAATAGTAGGGTAGTATGTGTAAATTATTAATAGTAAGAAGGTGTATGTGTAATTCTTATTATTATAGGTTAACTATAAATATAAGTGATGTATAAGAGTTAGGTTAAGTTTTGACCTCTAGCCCACGGTTCAAGTCCAGACTGGATCAATCCCGGTTTGATCCTGGTCCAGCTCCGGTTTGATCCCGGTTCAGCTAGATTCAAACCAGTTCAAACCGGTTCGTTCTGTTTTGTCTTCGGTTCAGTGGTCCAGTGGTCTCCTGTGACCCGGTTCAGTCTGTTTTAAGCTGGTTCAAGCTCGGATCANCGGTTCAAGTCCAGACTGGATCAATCCCGGTTTGATCCTGGTCCAGCTCCGGTTTGATCCCGGTTCAGCTAGATTCAAACCAGTTCAGACCGGTTCGTTCTGTTTTGTCTTCGGTCCAGTGGTCTCCTGTGACCCGGTTCAGTCTGTTTTAAGCTGGTTCAAGCTCGGATCAGTCATTTTTAGATCGGTTCAGGCAGGATCTTTCTGTTTTTACTCCGATTCAGCGGTTCAGAGGGCTAAACCAGTTGATTCAGGCTTCTAGTGGCCTTAGCAAGGCCGGTTCAGTGGTCCAGACCGGTTTTCCAGTCCGGTTCAGGGCTCTAGCAGCCTTAACAGGCCCGGTTCAGTGGTTTAGGCCGGTTTTCTTGACTAGTTCAGTATTCCAGCAGCCTTAATAGGCCCGGTTTAGTGGTCTAACATCTTCTTTTCTTTTGGTTAGGCATTGCAGCACTNCTAAACCAGTTGATTCAGGCTTCTAGTGGCCTTAGCAAGGTCGGTTCAGTGGTCCAGACCGGTTTTCCAGTCCAGTTCAGGGCTCTAGCAGCTTTAACAGGCCCGGTTCAGTGGTTTAGGCCGGTTTTCTTGACTAGTTCAGTATTCCAGCAGCCTTAATAGGCCCGGTTTAGTGGTCTAACATCCTCTTTTCTTTTGGTTAGGCATTGCAGCATTTCTTGTTTGCTATTTGCTGCACTGTTATGGAACCCAAGCAAGACACTAGATTGATTACTATTACTTGAGAGGAGTATGTCCAGTTCCTATCTCAACAACAGGCTGTTTCATCTTTCTCCACTGCTACTTTGTCCAGTCAGGTATTGCTGTCACTTGTTTATTGTCCTCCAATCGCAATCCCTGAATCATAGACTCTGACGCTTCTGATCATATGACTGGTGCGTCTGATATTTTTTTTACTTATCAGTCTGCTCTTNACAGGCTGTTTCATCTTTCTCCACTGCTACTTTGTCCAGTCAGGTATTGCTGTCACTTGTTTATTGTCCTCCAATCGCAATCCCTGAATCATAGACTCTGACACTTCTGATCATATGACTGGTGCGTCTGATATTTTTTTTACTTATCAGTCTGCTCCTTCCACACGTAGTGTTACTCTTGCTAATGACACTTGTTCTAAAGTTTCTGGTTTGGGGACTACTAACTTGAGTCCTGATATGTCCTTATTTTCTGTATTATTTGTTCTTCAGTTTTCTTTTAGTTTACTTTCTATTAGCAAGATTATTCGTTTTCTCAATTATTTTNCGTAGTGTTACTCTTGCTAATGACACTTGTTCTAAAGTTTCTGGTTTGGGGACTACTAACTTGAGTCCTGATATGTCCTTATTTTCTGTATTATTTGTTCCTCAGTTTTCTTTTAGTTTACTTTCTATTAGCAAGATTATCTGTTTTCTCAATTATTTTGTAACCTTCTATCCTTGTTATTGTGTCTTTCAAGATCTTAAGACGAAGAGGAAGATTGGTTCGGGGCATGAAGCTGGTGGCCTATATTACTTTGATTTTGATTCACTTACTTGGGCTCTACAGACTTCGTTGTCTCCTTTTCAGTGACATTGTCGTCTTGGACATCCCTCTCTCCAAAATCTGAAACGCCAAGTTCTCAGTCTTAGTTCTGTGCCGTCTTTGTCTTGTGAAGCGTGTCAACTTAGTAAGCATCACTGTGTCATTTCATTCTCGAGTCAATAATCGTGCGTCTAGTCCATTTGAGTTGGTACATTCTGATGTATGGGGTCCAATAAAAAATATTTCATCTAATAAATATCCTTATTTTGTGTCATTTGTGGATGACTATTCTCGTGTGACTTGGTTGTTTCTGATGAAAGCTTGGTCTGAATTATTCTCTATATTTGAGACCTTTCGTAAGGAAATAAAAACTCAGTATGGTTGTCGTATTTGTATTTTACGTTTTGATAATGCTCGGGAATATGATTCTGATCCTTTTTCAGCTTATCTTAATAAAGCTGGCATTGTTCATTAGACTTTCTGTGTTTACACATCTCCACAGAACGGTGTTGCTGAACGTAAGAACCGTCATTTGTTGGAAGTCACCCATGTCCTATTATTTCAGATGAATATTCTCCGATATTTTTGGAGTGATGCTGTTCTTACTGCTTGTCACCTTATTAATCGTATGACATCCTTTGTGTTAAATGGGCATAGTTCGTATTCTGCCCTTTTTTCTGGTAAGCTCTTATTTTTCCTGACTTCTAAGGTTTTTGGATGTGTTTGTTATGTTCATAATTTGGGTCCTAGATTTGATAAACTTGACTCTCGAGTTATCAAATGTGTATTTCTTGGTTACTCCCACACGCAGATGGGGTATCGTTGCTACAGTCCTTTTCTGCACCAATACTTTACTAGTGCCGATGTCACGTTTGAAGTATCTGTTCCATATTTTTCAGCATGTTTTTAGCCTTTAGATCTGGACTTTGGGTCATCTTTTGTACCATCATCTCTTTCCTCATCTTCAGATATCTCGTTGCCCATTGTGTTACCATCTACTTTACCTCTCTGTGTCTACTCTCGTCATCCTCGCTCATCGATTGAGGTGCCGGTACTGTCTTCCTTGCCGCCTTTTGATCTTAGTACATCAGGTAATTTAGACTCTTTACCTATTGCTCTTCGCAAAGGTACTCGTTCGTGTGTTACTAATCATCTCATTTCTCATTTTGTTTCATATGATGCCTTGTCTCCTGTCTTCTCTTGTTTTACTTTCCAATTATCTACTATATCTATTCCTAAGCATGTACAGGATGCATTATCTGATCCGGGTTGGAGGAAAGCTATGAAGGAGAAGATGGATGCCTTACATCATAATGGGACTTGGGATCTTGTTCCTTTACCTCTTGGTAAATGAATTGTTGGCTGTCGTTGGGTGTATACTGTTAAATTTCATCCAGATGGTTCTGTGGAGTGTCTCAAAGCTCGGCCTGTTGCAAAGGGTTTTACTTAGACTTATGGTGTTGATTATAAGAAAGTTTTTTCTCCTGTTGCCAAAATTTTCTTTGTTCGTATTTTGATTTCTTTGGTTACTAATCTTGATTGACCCTTATTTTAGTTAGACGTCAAGAATGCCTTCTTATATGGTGACTTGGTTGAAGAGGTATATATGGAGCAGCCACCTGGGTTTACTGCTCAGGGGGAGTACGGTAAGAGTGTATGTCGGTTAAAGAAATCTTTGTATGGTTTAAAGCAGTTACCGAGGGCATGGTTTGGTAAGTTTTCAGATGCAGTTTTAGAGTTTGATCTTCTTTGATGTCAAACAGACCATTCTGTGTTTCATAGACAAACAGATGCTGGATATGTCCTATTGGTGGTCTATGTAGATGATACTGTGATTACTGGGAATGATTCTGAGGGAATTGCCAAGTTAAAAACATTCTTACAGGATCGATTTCATACTAAGGATTTGAAAAAATTCAGGTATTTCTTGGGTATTGAGGTAGCTCGATCTAAACAGGGTATTTGTTTATACCAGAGAAAATATGTACTTGACATGCTTGAGGAAGCAGGTTTGCTCGGTTGTAGACCTATTGATGTTCCTATGGATCCGAATTAGAAACTTTTGATGGATGATGGTGCACTATTGGAGAATCTAAGTCGGTATCGCAGATTGGTTGGGAAACTCAATTATCTCACTATTATTCGATCGGATATTTCCTATGCAGTCAGTATAGTAAGTCAGTTCATGGGGTGTCCTAGAGTACCACATTAGGATGCAGTTACTCGTATTCTGCAATATCTCAAACGTGCTCCTGGACTTGGATTGTTATATCGAGCTAATGAACATCTTAGAGTGGAAGGTTTCTCAAATGTTGATGGGGCTGACTCTCCTTCTGATCGGAGATCAACCACTGGTTATTGTACTTTCTTAGGAGGTAATGTTGTCTCATGGAAAAGCAAAAAATAATCTGTGGTAGCAAGATCCAGTGTAGAGGCTGAGTATAGGGCAATGACGCATATGACGAGTGAGTTGACTTGATTACTACACTTCTTCCAGGAAATTGGGTTTCCAGTTCAATTTCCTTTACAGTTCTGTGACAACCAGACAGTTATCCATATCGGTGCCAATCCTGTGTTTCACGAGAGAACAAGCATATTGAGGTTGATTGTCATTTTATTCGGGACAAGATAGTAGCTGGGGAGATTACAACTCCATTTGTGAAATCTGAAGATTGGCTTGCAGATATGTTTACCAAGTATTGAGCCGTACACGTCTTATAGCTATTTGTTCCAAGCTTGGATTATATGATATATATAGTCCAGCTTGAGGGGGAGTGTTAAGAATAATAGGGTAGTATGTGTAAATTGTTAATAGTAAGAGGGTTTATGTGTAATTCTTATTATTGTAGGTTAACTATAAATATAAGTAATGTATGAGAGCTAGGTTAAGTTTTGACCTCTCTCTTTCTCTCTAATATTGTGTTATGTTAATTCATTAAACTTAACAGAGTTGAATTGAATTTACATTTCTTTCCTAAGAAGGAAAATGTCACCTGGGTTGGTACTTTTCTGCTCTTCTGATAAGATTTTGCAAAGATCAGGAGCATCAGAATTCTCTGAGATACTTTTTTTCTTGGTGTTAGGCATCTTTGTTCAGTATGCTTTGCATTCTGCATTGTCCAGTGCACCTGCTTTATATAGTGCAACCAAATAGTTTATGGCCAATTGTGAATTTGGGATTGTGGTTCCAACACTGTGGAGGCCTTTTAAGATGTCAAACCTTGAATCTGCTGAGTGCAAGAGAAGTGGCATACTTAGTACATGATTGTGCAGTTTTATACATTGTCATATATCTGCATTTTGCATGCAAGATGTTTAAATTCTGTCTATTTACCAATAATTTCTTTTCATCGTATGCAGATTGTTGAAACCCTTAAGCTGGTTAGAAGGGAATTAAGTGGAGAATCTATCAAGGCAGTTTGATTTTCTCTTTGACTAGGTAATGGTTCTCATATCATGAACGTTTGAAGGGTGAAATATCCCTGCCCCCCTTAAAATAACAAAAACCATGCGTCAAACTCGCCAACATATTAAGTGCCTACTTGTTTGACTCCGGCAAGCATAAAATTGATATCCTCAGTCCTATTCAGAACATGGAATGGTGAAATTGAAGATGTCCAGAGAACACTTGGCAGCACTATCTTCTCTAAACCAATGAAAGAAATACCATCATGAGGGTAAGGCTTGCTTATAATCTAATGTGATGGTTTCATCTATCTATTTTTATACCAAGGAGAGACGCTCTAAATTGGCTGTTAGCTGTGGTCTTTTGGTGTTTTTGTTGCATTGCAGTAATTTGTTGAACCCTTTCTGTTTTTATGAAGTTACATTAACCAGGCAAAGGTTTGACATTTTTGAATTTGGATCTTACTGCTACAAAAACAGCGTTTTATGGTGTACATCCAAAACCTTCAATACTTAAGCTGCTTTTTGATAGAGCATGTGGACTAAAGAACCCATTGTTCAGAATGCCTTGGCTTTTGCAAAGTTTATGGGGCTCATTGCCAATTGCAATTAATAGATGCTGCTAAAACCTACGGAAATGAGGCATTAACTTGCAATAGATTGTCGTGTTCTTCTTGGTTTCTCTTTTAGTTTGACCAAAGTAGAAAGCTTGCACAAATTAGGAGGCATTGTGCCTGTTTTTCATGTGTTAATGTGTTATAGCAAAATGCTAAGTGAACCATCCAAAAGAATCAGTCGAGGAAACATGTGAGGCTGTGATCTGGGTTCTTCTGACATTCAGTAGGCCAAATCATAAATCATAATACAACACCTAGCCTGGGGTTTGATCATGCAGCATTCCCTTACATGGTTGCCGCAAATTTACCTTCAGCTTTGACACCTACTGTCATAAGCTAGCCTCTGTCTTAATTTATTGCATGTAGATGAACATTCATATTTAAGAAAATAGGTTGATTGAAAACCTGATTGTGTCTTTCATTGATGTGGTGTTTCTTTGCATTCTACAGATATGTTGTCCTTTGCAGCACGGTGTTCTCTTACCCTGGAGAGGAAATTCTCACCATTTTATCAATATTTGTTGTAAAATCAAGAAGAAAAGAGAACAACAAATTCTTGCAGGGCTGGACCGGACTAGAGGTATTCGATTTCTATTGTCGTCATTAGTGGCAAGGGAAGAACTTTGAGTGGGGAGAGGGGAAGGCCATCCAGCTATCACAAACATAGTAGGTGATGCAGGAGGCCTCTTTGTTTCAGTACACGTTTTACTTTTGTCTCCAGTAGACAGAAATTAGAGGTTTCTTGGTTATTGATAGTTCTCTCACAATTTTGTTTGTAATATTGTATATGACCACATTGTAAACTTCCTACTTCCTGTGCAGTAAAATGAAAAAAATAGGCTCCTAAATGGCCTTTGTGAAGATTTATATTTTCGTTTAATTGCTTTTTTTGTGTGTACAAGCATTGTTGTCTTTGTATTGTCTGGAAATAGGACTATTCAAAACAATTGGAATGCAAGTGCCTACTACCAGATTCAGATCCATTAGACTACTTTTTTTATTCAATTTTATTTGGGCAGATTTCCATCATGAATGAGTGCAGAACTCCTTTACATACATGGAGTCTTATTTGAACTCATGATAAGTGATTCATTAAAAAAGGAATCTAAGAGTAAAGCAACAGAAGGGGATCTCATTCTTTTTAACCAATCACATATTTTGCATGTTTTAGCAGTCAAATTGGTAGCCTTTTTAGACGATACTGGAGAATTTAATGGCACATTTATTTATTTATTTTTTGGTCAGACACAATTACAGGGAAGACGGACGACGAAATTTGAACCCATGATCTTAAGGTCTAACAACGAAGACGATGACCATTAGACCAACTACTAACCTCACACATTTTCATTTGTCTTCCTTACAATACAAATCTTGGATCATCTGTTATATTGAGAATTCGTGTTACACAACTTGTGAATCTGATAGTTGTACCAACAAACTGAGCTGGAGGGTCCGGGTTCACTTAATTCAATTTGGAGGATAATTAAGTTAGCAAGTGTTTTTAAGCTAACTATTTTTTTTCATGAAATTAATATGGGTGGTTGTTCCATCATGTTCCACTCATTCAATTGCATAGTTCCCATGTCTATTTGGGTTAGTGACTTCGTTTTTGGAAGGACAGTAAAGCGATATGAAATATTTTTTTTTTAATTCAACGATTTAGAGTGTCTGAACTAACTTATGTGTACTCGATTAATTCCCTTTTTAATTCGATCAAATAAAATATTCATTTGTTCAAATGACGCGCCACGACTTTGAGTTTAAGAACTAATTTTTTCAAATGGGTTAAAGATTACTTATAAAATATTCTTTTTTTAGACTATGTTATAGCTGAAAGTGTTGGGCACAATGTATGAAGCTTTAATTGATTTGACTAAACTACTACTTTCTTAAGCCAACCATATTACTTAGATTAATGTAGGTGGTTGCTCCATCGTATTCCAATCATGCATTTGCATGAATGGAATCTCATTAGTCAACCCAGGCCACTTGGGTTAGTCTTTGCGTACGAGGCTATGATATCGACCATTAACTTTTGAAAATTATATAAAAAATGAGTCTAAATAGTTATTTATAGTCGTTGGTTATAAAAATAATAAGATAAAATAATAAAGTTTTACCACATTTCTTGCTTGTAGGTATATCGGACATGAATTGGTGCACCTATCACTAAGTGACACGTGGTAAAAAAAATCACCATCGAGAGTATTCTGTCCCCCAAGGAGAGCTGGCCGAGCTCCTCCAAGTCCCCTCGGTGCTTGCAGAACCCCGGGAGGAAGTTTGGCCTTGGGACTGAGCAATAATAATGATCATATATGTGGGCTTATTGACGTGACAAGTAATAAAAAATGATTAATTGTATCGTTATATTTATATTGAGGTCCTCACTGAATTTTGAAAAAATCAATCAAATGCATGATTGTTACTGATGTGAACTCATCGAAAGATATACTTTTTAATAGTCGGTGCACATCTTTTAAATGTTCAACGAGACTCGTTAAATGGCTCATTGAATGCCCAATCTCTCGAGTTGTGTAATCATTGTGGCGTTTAACCTCAAGTGACCGCTGGCCTCACTTAGTGCTAGTAAATGCACGACTCGAGGGAGACAATAGTCTTTCACAAATTATCCCTATGGGTGTCCGATCTGCTAATTTCATGTGACTTACGAGGTTTTACGTCATCATCTCAAGGCATAAAATGACCCAAATGGTTGAATCTTAGGTACGTAAACACAACTTAGTCTATACTTTTGTTTAGGCTCATTATCTTCTTAGCCTAAACATCAACCGACTTAGGTATCGGAGGGAATGCGTTGAATTTCTTCTAACTTTGTTCCTTTTTTCAAAACTCTCATCACAGTTCAGTTAGGTATCGCTGTCTTAACTATTGGGCAAGATTCAACCCGTAACTACATTTTAAGCATCACTTTACTATTGCAAAAAACAATAATACAATAAAAATTATTTTTCAGTACTTAATTAAATATGCTACGCCAATTTTATTTCACAGTTCTAAATTAAATCATTCTCTTTCCAATCTAACAACTAACAGTTAGATCTTGGAGAGGTTCATGATATAAAGTCAATCTTAAGTTCAAAACATTTCCATAAATAGGTTATTTTTATCATTTCTTGCACTTTTGTTTTCTATGGGATTGTCGGATCATTTTCAACATTTGGGTAATTCTCTCGATACATGCACGACCAACTTAAATGAGTGCAAAATATTCAAATTTGGTAATTTCAAATTTGTAGCGTAAACAACATGACCAATTTACCTAACTTTTTCAAATTTTCGGTAAAAAGGGGTCGCCAAATAGAGAGATTGTGATTTATTCTAATGGTGCAATTTATACTTTAATTAACTTGTGTGCTAAGTCTACATAACCATCTGTCAAAAACAACCATGTTTGGTGGCCAATCTAATTCAAATCATGTTGTTCAATGGACCATACTATATAATTAGAGTATGATTGCCCAACGCTATCGCTTGGTTTTATCTTGAACTTGTGACACTCCACAAGGGCTGCTTTAGATCTTCCAACATGCTAACAATAAGCGAAACAAAAGATTGAAAAATGTTTATGACAATACTCATGAAGCTATGTATGATTTCCAACCACAATTTGAACGGATTGGATAGATTGAGAGATTCGAATTCAAGTCTTTTAGATTGAAAACCTAATTCAATATTTAAAATTAAATTTATTTTACAAATTTTCAATTAAGTGCGATGAATAACCAAAACGAACATTACTTAAAAATTTTAGCACCTCTCAAAAGTAAGTTAAAAATTTAAGTAGCTAGGTATCTACTTATCACTAAATACTGAATTGCTAGTGAATAAGAATTTTATGAACTTTTAATAATAAACCAATTTGCTCTCGAATATTTTCATTTTAATCTATCTCACACCCAATTTTCTACTACCATCGCTTACCACCATTGTTGTCACCATGATCATTATCCCCACTTTCCTATCACAACTATCATGCTACCACCTTTGGCGCCGCCACCATTATTTATATTGTTGTCATCAACCCGTTACCACCACTATTACTACTTTCCCATCATAACCACAATTACCACTATTACTGCTGCCATCATTAATGTTTTAACCAAAATCATTGTCGTCACCACACTACCCCCACCATTACCTCTGCCATCCCCAACCACCAATATTGCTAATTCTTCCTCCACCACTATCATCTCCATAACCCCTATTGCGTTTGCCACCACACCCAACAATTGCTATTACCCCCACACCACGACAGTTACCACAACCACCTCCATCCATCACTACCTTCACCTACACCACGTCATCCCACACCAACACCACCATTATCAATTCCACCCTCACCACGTCCATCCACTCCACCGCTACCGGTGCTTGTCGTTAGCTATTGCCCCATTGCTAACATCATCACCACCAACATCAAATGCAGTGGTACTGGTTGTGGTGTTGGAGGTGGCGATGGGCAAAGTAAGAAAATAATAGTTGATAAAATAGTTTGAATAAGTATAGTTATTGAAATTCAGTAAATACTAAACAGTTTTCATTTTAAAAAAAATTAACATTCAGTACGTAAAATTAAGTATTCAATTTTTAGTAATTAATTTTTAGTTTAATTAAACAACACCTTATTCATCCTTTTAAATGAGTTGATTGAACAAGTACTTTCTTAAGTCAACTATATTTCATAGATTAATATTAGTGGTTGCTTCATCATATTCCAATCATGCAGTTGCATGAATGATACCTTATGAGTCAGCCTAACTACTTGGGTTTGTCTATGCCTACAGTGATAATTAACTTTTTTGATACCTTATTGAAAATAAATATTCAGACCTAATTCTTTCAATACATGTAGCCCATCCATACTACATAACCTGAACAATTACTATAATAAATATATGATAATGGCCCAAGAACAGAAATTTGAATTGCTAAATTCCAATTTTACAGAATAGTCTCGTGTCCAGCGTTCAACTTATCTACTCTTTCGGGTTTCCCATTAAAGGATATTACCAAATAGAGAGATGGTGATTTAACCAATGGTGCAATTTATTATTCAATTAATTAGTCTACACCTTGTTATCTATATAATAAAGTAGGTAGAAAAATTTGTCTTAAATTTTTTGAGGTTCAAATCGCTTGATGATTATTGATCTGACGGTGTTAATGTAAAATTCTCTCTCCCAATTTTTTGAACAAGATTTTCATTCATTTTACAATTCTAAGACTTTTATTTCTCTTATAACTCTCTCTCTCTCTATCTCATACTACATATTAATTAAGTCGTGAATTATGATTCTATATAATTAAGGATTATTTTTAAAATTTTCAAATAAACAAATAGACCTTAGATACAGATTTTTTGGCGTCAAAACGAGTTGAATGATTATAATATAAGTCATATTTTGTATTGAAATAACAATACTAATATTCGAATGGTATAGTAGGCGAATAATATATATATATAATTTGTGATAGATCTGTATACTAAGGGAGCTAGCATTGTTTCTCTTGAACTTTTTGCGGGTCAGATTGTTTTAAGATTATTGATCAAATGATCAAAAATACTCCTCCAAATTTTTTTTCCGCCCAAAAATTACAATTTTTTTTCATTTTACTCGATTATCGGTTCAAAGTGATTATGATTAGAATTCGAATTAAACTGAATTTGATTGTCAAATATAAAGTATATATTTTTTCTTAAACTTAACTTTTCTGGAATTTTACAAGTATTAAAAGTTAAAGTCAATTTGAAATTGGTTATAAAAATAATAAAAAATAATTTAATTAAAAAAAATTATGGTGTCATTATGAACGAGAATAGATAAGAATTAGTTTGTAGGTTTAAGATAGAATTGTTAATTGACTCGAACTTAAATTCAATTCTCGATTTTACGTAATTATGAATAAGACTCGAATTGAGCTAAATTTAACTATCAAATATAAAATATAAATTCTTACTTAAACTTAAATTCGATTGAATTTTATGAATATTTAAGTTCAACTGAACTGAAATGGAAATTGATTTTAATTTTTCAACAAAATTTTTTACATTTACGAGAATTCATGTGAAACTTTTGAATATTTTCCTCACAAAAGTAACACGAACTCACAGGGGAAAAATAGTTCAGAGGTAATGTTATAAACTTTAGGTAGAATTCTGCAGAATTTTTTGAAATTTGAGATAAAATTTATTAAAAATGTTAAGATTTTGAATTTTTGATCAATAATAATTACATTTTCTCAGATTTTTGAATTAATATGTTACAATAGTTATAACGTAATTTTTGTGCTATAAAAGTTTGATTATATATGTTCAGTATATAAGTTAAACAATATTAATTTGATCGTTGTATTGTTCAAATTATATTATACATTGTCTTTATTTATAAACAAATATTTGCAATTTTTTACAAATAACATAGTGGCTCAAGCACGGACAATTACTAATATTTATATATTAACACTAATGAACTAAATCATTTAAGACAGATATGGTAAGTCTACATAACAATCTGTCAAGAACAGATATAGTTGTTGGCCAATTTAATTCAAATTATGTTATAATTATAGGTTTCCATACCAACTCTGTCTCTTAGTTTCCTCTTGAACTTGAGACACTCCACAAGGGTTGATATGGATCATAACGACATGCTAACAATGATCAAACAAAGAGTATAAAAAATGTTGACAAAACCCATGAAGTGCTCTAAGATGTCCCTTTTGAATGATTTGGCAGGTCATGTGAAAGGTCACATGCTATTTGGATTCCAAGTTCGATTCCAATAGACTAGATAAATTGAGAGGTTAATTTAGATTTAACACAAAATACAAAATCACAGTTATAATTTAACCGAATACAAATTCAATTTGAACACAAACGAGAATACTATCCATGCCTGAAATTTTAAATCGGTTAAACTCAAACACCTTCACTTTATGTTGAATTTTGAGCTCAATTTGGGTTTAATTCTTGGGCTGCAAAGTTGAAGTTGAAAACTAATGTCCAATTCGGGTTGAATTAGATTTGAGCTCTTTCCTACAAATTTAAGTTGGGTTTGAGTTGGATGATAAAAATTCAAATTTCAACCTAATTATTTGTCGAACTGAAACAACATTAGAATTTTTATGTCCAAGTACAATATGAGTATTGAGAATTCTTTGTCCACTATATTGAGCTTGAGTCGGTCGGGTTGATTCACCTAAATTACACTCCTAATTAAAGGTGCAATTAGTTTTAGTAAAGTTAGTTTATAAATTTAATCCAAATAATCTTATTGGATATTTCAAGAACCGGTGGCTGTTGGCCAACCAAATCCAAATTATGTTGTTCAATTGAGTCACCATCCATAATTAGAGTATGCAACCCAACTTTGTCTCTTGGATTTCTCTTGATCTTGAGACAATCCACAAGGGCTGTTCTAATTATGGATGGCGACCCAACATGCAAACAATAATCTAAACAAATATTATAATAATATTGACAAAAACCATGAATTTCTCTGGGTTGTCCCTTTTCACTGATTTTGATTGTATTGTGTATGTCAGTGGTCACATGCTATACTGACTATTTTTTTTCTTTTTATTTTTTTTGTATTGTGGGATAATTTTTATTCGCCCATTAAACTTAACTACGAGTAATGAACAAAAAAAAAAAAAAACTTACAATGTGAATGAGTACTAGCGTTGGTAAAAATGGTACATGATTTAGGACATATTTGGTTGATGGGTTTAGATGAGATTTATAGAATGGGTTTTGTCAAAATAGTCCAACACTTCTCTTTATTTTTCGTTTGGTTGGAGATTTCAGACATGAAATTTGATTTCCAATTCGTAATAAGTCTGCGAGTAAAACCCATGCATATGGGTTTCAATAAACTCATGAGGCGGGTGACTTTTGGCATTTTAATAGCATATATCTAATGATATTTATGATTAATTTGTCGATCTTATATATATTTATGTCATTTACCCAACCCATGTTCTAAAAACTCCCTCTAAATCCATGTACCAAACAGGCTTAACGTAGTTGAATAAGAGTTCCATAAATTTAATTCAATTCATACCTTTAAAATCATCCCAACAGGCCCTTAATGATTAGGAGTAATAGTTAATTATGACGGCAGCGGGTCATGTCATTTTCTGTCAAATTGGTATCATGACCAAATTTATTGAATTGATAGCTGACTTATTTGTAATTTTTTTACAATCAGATTGATGTCATGTCAATCTTATTTTTTATTTAATTAAATTTAAATTATAAACAAATTAAACTTATGTCGATTCATTTGTTAAGCAAATATGATCAGACAATTTGATTATGATAAATTCAATTAGACCAAATTAATATTAGGTAATTTCATATTGATTTCCTATCCAGTTACAATTAAGATTTATTTTTTTTGGTTTAACGTTCAAGAGTGTTCAAACCAATTTACACATATTTGAACAAATTCATTTTTCGGTTCGGTCATAGACAGATTATCTAAGGTATTCAAGATGGATAATTCTTTTATGACCTGATCTCCAAAGATTTTTAAGATTTGAACTCATGACATTTGAGTTTACCGTTCGTTTTTTATACTAATTGAGCTTTCCTTAATGACCCGTTTAGTAAGATAGATGGAAAAATAGAAGGATGTAAAGTGAGAGTTTATATCCTTCAAGGGAGGAATCATTCTTTCCATCTTTGTATTTGATAAGAGGGATAAAAAATAGGAATTATTAATTTTTTTTAATATTTGGTAAGATTGAAAAAATATATTTTTTTGTTTTTATTTATTTTTAAATACATATTTTACCATTATATCTATATATAAAATTAATATATACATAATGTGTAATTGATAAATATGATATATGTATTTATTAAATGATATATTAACAAACAACATACATAACATTTAATTTTTCATTCATTTTTTCTCTCAATTTTAAAGAGATTGATTTTGATGAATTGGAAATAAAGTTCATTAATCCATTTTTTCATCGTTGTTATTTTTTATTATTTTAATTTTTTATTGTACAAAATGAAGTATTAATGTTGTTCCTGTCTAGAATTGTCAACCGTAACAATGATGCATCGATTTCTTTGTAATGAGTTATCACTAGTTACTCTTCATAAATCTATAATATAAAATATGACAGATTTGAATAAGTTAATTCAATAATCTGAAATACACTCATTCAACGGTCACTAATATCCCTCTTAAAACTATTCACATTAAATTTTTCTTCTTCAAATTTATTATTTTTCACTTACGTTGCACTGAACTTTAAAGTACGAATTATCTCTAATGCTCTTCTATATAAAAGAAGTGGAAAAGTGAGCCAATAAACCACTCAAGTCCATGTGAAATAAAGCAGCACAATTGAAAATTCCATAGCGAATTTCCTTTAAACGGAATGACGTGGCACTGCAACCTTGTCCACAACGCATTAGGTACAATGAAGTATGAGCTCTATCAGCCTTAAGGATTTTAGGAAAAAACATCACATTTTCACGTTAGACTACTGGGATTAAGAGAGTTTCGGTAGTTAGTATCTCAAAATTGTAAGGTTTGAATCATGTGTGAGGCACTTTGATTGAACTACCGTGTATAATTTGTTGGTGATTATACATTACTTGTGTTTGCATTGTAACAATCAATTACACATAATTAAGAAGCACTTATCCGTTATATAAAGACACAAACAAACAAAAAGTGGTGTAAATGTTTTTTTGGCCACAAATGAAAAGCATATTGAATTGTAGCTAAAAGTAGTGATAAGAGTTTGGCAGTCCGTGAAGCCTTTAATGTGGCTACTACCAGATTGATGCCATTAGCTAGTCTAAGCTTCAAAACCCACACCAGCTCTAGCTTGATTGGCCTTTTATTAGAAATTCCAAGGCTTTTTTTTTTTAAAAAAAAAAAAACTTATTCAGACCAACTTATTCACATGATTTTTTTGGTTTAACGGTGAGAGGTGTCTGAACTAACCTACGCATACCTCAACTAATCTTTTCCCTAGCCCAGTCAAAGACAAGTCATCCACGTCGAGTTAAGGTATTTATAAAGGATAAATTCTTCATGACCTTACTCTAAAAAGTTATCAAGATTTAAATTCAAAATATTTACATTTACAAGTAGTGTTGATTATCACTTTATCAGGTTTGCCATGCCAGTCTAGGCCTAGACCACTTAGTTGGCCGCCTAAGACCCCCAATTTTTGGAAAATTTTGGGGCTCTCAAGTAAGAGTTTAAGTTCTGAGTAAATATATTTTGGATGGACCGATTTGAGAGGACCCAAATTTTACTTACCTTGAAAATTACTCTACTTGCCAACTATTGTAGATTGCTAGACTTCTTGCCAGCTATAAAAGACTGATAGACTTCTGCAACAAGGAAGATAGTTATGATTAGTAACATTTATCTCTTAATATTTCTCTCTCTCTCTCTCTTAACATATATCTCTTAAAATCTCTCTCGTCTACAATTGAGAATGCAATAATACTATCAGTTGAAAAATATTTTAGAATTAAGTATTTTTTATTTATAGTTGATCTAGCTATTTCTTCGATTAAGAGTAGATTTGAACAATTCAAAATATATGAAAATATTTTTGGTTTTTTATTTTGTTTTCAAAAATTAAAATACTTAGATGATGATAGCTTGAAAAATTATTGTCTTAACCTTGAAATTTTTTTAAAGCATGATTTATTTTCTGATCTTGATGGTTTAGATTTATTTCAACAATTTACTGTATTAAGAAAAGTCCTACAATCTGAAATTACCACTCTAGCAGAAACCCTAACTTATATAAAACGATTAGATTCTTTTCTAAATTCATGTATAACTTTTAGAATAATGTTAACAATACTGGTAACAGTTGCTTCAACAGAGAGAAGTTTTTCAAAACTAAAATTAATAAAATCTTATCTCTGATCAACCATGTCACAAGAAATATTAAATAGATTAGCTATATTATCCATTGAAAAAGATATATTAGCAAAACTTGAATATAAAAATTTAATCAATATTTTTGCATCTCAAAATCTAGAAAAATAGCTTTTAAATGAATATATTTTAATAATTATTGACCATTAATAGGGCACCACTTATATTCTCGCCTAAGGCCTCCAGATTTGTTGGGCTGCCCTTGATGTCAGTTGTCTTGTTTTTAGCATAAGAGTTACGTGGAGATCAGCTGATTCCCCACCGACCCAATCAATTGGAAACTAAGGTGATGTTTGATTAACTTGAATGCTGAACATTGAAAACTGAATGTTGAATTTTAAGTGTTGAATACTGAATTTTTCAATTTGTAGACTGTTTAGTATCAACTAAAATTTAAATATTGCATTGAATCAAACTGTTTGATAAATATAAAGAGTTGAAGACTAAAATTTTTTATTATTCTAATTTTGTCCTTCTTTTTTTATCATTTTTCCGTAACTACCTTATTCCTACCACCACCATCATGATGGTGGTTGTGGTGGTGATGACAACAATAGTGGGAGTGGCGCCAACACAATGGTGGTGACGATGGTGGTGGTGGAAGTGGTAGTGGTAGTGGTAGTGGTAGTGGTAGTGGCAATGGGGGGGGCGACACAATGGTGGTGGCAATAGTGGTAGTGTTAGTGGCACAATGGCAGTGGTGTCATAATGGAAGTGTTCAATTATGAGAAATTAATAAAATCTTTACTGACTAACATTTTAAGCATTAAGTGATAAGTAGGTGATTTGTTACTTAAAATTTTAGTCTATTTTTAAAAAATACTTAAAATATTAAGTGATATGAGTTTTAAGTTATCAAACGAGTTTAATTCATTAAGTGCTTAAAGTATTCAATTTTAAGCTTTAAGTGGTATTATCAAACACCCCCTAAGTCCTAAACTTCAGAGTTACAAGCTACACAAAGAGAAATCCCAACTTAGACATCTGGTTTGAGAAGGTCAGCGTTCACCGTTGTCCTATGTTTGTTGTTACTTTTGCAAAGGGCCAACTCGCTAATGCCGTGTTTTAGGGTTATGACGAGCTAACCTCTGAATGACTAAAATGCTCACTATCTTTCCATCGTTTGATTCTGAGAAAAAAATGTTCTAATATTTGACATTAATTCTATTACAATAAGAATATGAGGCGAACTTATATATAACATAAATGCAAAATAAGAACTAGTAATAATTTTGTGTTTGAAGACACTTTGTAATACTAAAAATTGATCATTAATCGTACAAAGTTTATATTTTAAATAGAAATTTATTAATTTTATAATTTAAATTAGAGTGGATAGAGAGAAAATAAAGAGAGGTAGGGATAGAGGAAAGAAAGATAGGTATGGGTTATTGGAGTTGTCAATATTACAGAGTGCATTGATTGGATTGTTTAATATTGGGGACTATGTATAGAAGATAATGGACCTGTTTGGAGCTAGTTTTTATAGTTGAAAAGCTAGGGTTTAAAAAGTTTCGTAAAAAAGTCTCCCAAAAACCATTTGAGGTTTTCTTTGAAAAACTGAAAAAGTTGAAAAAGTTTGTTTAGAGTGACTTTTTGGTTTTTTTGGGTTTTTTTTTTGTCAAAATAAAAAAATAATTAAATGGATGTATAAATTATGCATAATTGTTGCTAAAATATGAATTTCAATTTTTTACGTCACTAATAACATTATATGATACTCGCAATAAAACTCTAAAAAATTGGAAGAAAAATTCATAAAATCAACTTCTTGAATCAACCTAAATAATTTTTTTTTTTTGGGTTTAAGAAACTATTGCATAAGCTAGTAAAAAAACTAAAGTCAAACAAATATAACTTATTTTACTCCAAAACCCTTAAAAATTATCTATTTAAATTAGCTGTAAACATGCTCAATTTTTTTTGGCAAGAAAATTCTTTTTTGAACGAATTTTATACTATTAGATAAAATTAGATAAATTTTAATTATTGTTAAATTTTTACAATTATATATGATGATGATAGATTTAAGTTTGGGCTTTCTCTAAAGCCCAAAACCCTTTAGGCTCATTTAAGACGACCCTAAGTGCCTCATCTAAGCAGTGCTCATCGAGCCCGATCTGGACTGCAGCCCAACCGCATAGAAGCCCACAATAAACCAGATTGGAATAGGTGACAGTTCGATATCGTCAAGTTCAGCACATGTATCAGCTCCAGAATTGGGAGGCACTAAGCTATTCATCAAAAGCTGTATAACGACACGTGAATAGGGGACAATGCCTGAAAATCATAATGAATAAATATCCACCGATAGTAGAGATAACTCACGTATTTCATTCAAGACGTACTAGGTGCAAAAAAGCGTCAGAGATGGCAGATTCAGCAATAAGACAAACGAAGAGAGGACCACAAAATCAGCCAGAAAAGGAACCACCATTAAACCCTAACGACGGGATGTATAAATAGCTAACAACACTATAGAGAAGAGGGACTCAGCCATAACCTAGACAATATTCGATAAAAGGCTCCTAGCTAATTTACCTTGTAACAACAATCTTTTTTTTCAAGTAATACAATTCTCAAGGAATAAGAGCCTCCATTATAGTAGACACAACCTTAATCCTTTGGTTAGAGTGAACTATTCACATTGTCTTTATCTTGCATTTAACTCTTAACACATTCACATTGCTTAATCTTTCAGTTAGGGTAAACCATTCACATTGCTGTCTTAACACATTTTCCATCACACACACATTCACGTACTCTAGGGGCCTTACCCCAAACTATTCTATAGTTAGGTTCTCGACCATCAATATACTTCAAATTAAACCTTCCGTAATGTACTTCAAATTACTAGGTATAATATCAGTTAGCAATTGACAAGATTTGCAATATTAGCCATTTTAAATTTTGAATTAATCGAAGAGGGGTACCTCTTTGTACGGAAGAGGACAAATGTATTACTTTTTTTCAAATTACAGACCAGCTGGGATTGTTTTGAAATACTATTAGAATAATTTGGATTGTTGATCAACTTCCAGACAAGTGCATATGACCCACACATGCACCTCACAATCATGGAGGTCCACCCACTGCTATCATCACTTGCCAGTTGCCACACTCAAACACATATAATTCCACAGATAAAAACAAAAAGGAGATAAATTATATAAACATAATCTATATTTATATTATAAAAATTCTGTGCCATTTGAAAATTATATATATATATATATATATATATATATATATATATATATATATATATATATATATAGATCTATTTTTTTTATAGGGTGTTCAGACTTATACAAACTATTCCTTGAATTGAATAGTTACCACCGTGATTTAAGGTGGATTAGAGCATGTCCTTAAGGAATAAAGGTGGCTGAACCTTAAGCGGTGTGAAAAAGAATTGAATCTAAAACCTCTAAGTTATCAAAAACTAGACTCAATCACTTGTTGAAAAGATGTTCTTTTAATTACGAGATACAAGGATTAATCAAAAAATTTTGAATTCTATGTCCCAAACTTTGAGGTTTTACTTATTGTGTCTTCTTTCAAACTTCTTTTATTAGAATTTTCTCATCACAATCATGGTGGTAGCCGTGATGGTCGTGAGGGGTGGTGGTAAGGCAATAGGAGTAGTGGTGGTAGGGGGTGATGGTTGGACAGTGATGGTGGTGGTAAAGTGGTGGGTGGGGGTGGAGGTGACAGTTGTGGTGGTGGGGATGGTGGTGGTGAGGTGGTAGGGATGGTGGTGGTGGTGGAGTGACAACAGTAGTAATGGTGACAGTGGTTATAGTAGGGAACAATGGTGGAAGTAATGGTTGTGGTGGCAGAGATGGTGGTAGGACAGTGGCGGTGGTGGTAGTGGGTGTAATGGGGATAGTGGTGGTCGGGCGATGGTGATGGTGGTGGGGGTGGCAACAGTGTTGGTGGTGGTGGGGTGGCAACAGTGGTGATTGTAAGGGATAGTATGGTGACAACAACAATGGTGATGATAAGGGGCAGGAGGTGGTAATAGTGTGGTGGGGTGGTGGTGACATTAGTGGTGGTGGTGGGGTGGCAATAGTGGAGTGGTAGTGTAGTGGTAGTGGTGATGATCGATGATGATGGGGGGTAGTTTGGTAGTGGGGTGGGGTGATGGTGGTGGTGGGGGGGGGGGTGATGGTGGTGGTGGAGATAGGGGTGATAGTGGTAGTGGTGGTGGTGGGGTGATTCTAAATACTATTATTTTTTTAAAATATTTATGAGAAATTATAAGTATTAAAATCACTTTTATAAAGTTATTCCAAACACATCTTTAGGGGTTCATTTTTCATATTAAATTTAAAGTGTTAATATTGGTCGTCGGATTAACTTTAAAGTAAAATTAAAAGAGATCTCAACCGTGAATAGTAAAAATTATTTTGTTTATCTTTTAAAATTTGAATTGTATTGTACTTTATTATATAGATTGTTCTAAATTGTATCAGTTAATTGTGCACTAAATTTAAAATAGTGGTTTATATATATATATATATATATATATATATATAATCATAATTTCTTTAGATTCATGATTATAATTTAAACTTTGGATTCACAACGAGCTACTAACTACATGTATTAATAAACTTGAATTTTATGCGGTGGTGTAATTCGAATTCGAAACTTATAAGTTTATGACTCGACTCTTGTTTTACCAAAATCAAAGGGTCATTGTGAGATTTACATATTTAGATGGTACAGTAAAGACTAAGAATCCTGTATTTTTGCTAAAAAAATGGTTGTTACCAGCAGTTACTTACAACAAGTATTATGCGATAAAGTAACGTTGTGTATGATTCGTGACTCTTTTTTCTTAAAGAAACAAACTATAGAGGATGACATGCTTATTTCCTGTCTGTTTCAAACATCATACATGTTACAACCAACCCATGTTCTGATTTCTCTCTCATATTGGAGAACTCCCATTTCCAGAACCAACACATTCCAGTGATCTCTTCAAAGATTTTTCAAATTTCAGTCTTACAGGTGAGGGAAATATTGAATCTCTCGATCCCAAATCCTATTCTATTTGCCATTTTTGTTTCCATTTCCCCCTGTTTTCTTGTGATTCTTGCTGGTTCAGATCTGTTTACGTGCATCTTTTGCTTGAAGAAAAAGTTGGTTCAAGTAAAAAAGATTGGTGGGTTTTGATTTTCCACTCCATCTTCATGGCTCTTGTAGTGTGATTCAAGAAATTCCAAAAGCCCAGATGGGTTTGGTGAGGTAAGTCGATGTTTATGCTACAACTATTGAGGAACTTAGAAATCTGATATCAAAATATGCTCGTTCTGAATCTATACATGCCAAACGTATATATTTTTGTCGATTTGCTCGGATAGAAAGTCATTAATGTGATTGGAGATTCTCAAGATCTCTTTTGTGAATTGTTCTAGAATTGTTGTTGTTGTTGGTGGTTGTTCAAGCTGGAATTGTCTTTCTTTTCTTGAAGAAGAAAAAGAACAGAAGGTCTGGGTTCTTAAGAGGGTTGAATGATGAAGGTCCAGGGCATGTG
This sequence comes from Ilex paraguariensis, assembly GCA_963454935.2. Taxonomy (NCBI): domain Eukaryota; kingdom Viridiplantae; phylum Streptophyta; class Magnoliopsida; order Aquifoliales; family Aquifoliaceae; genus Ilex; species Ilex paraguariensis. The sequence goes on from CAUOFW020001103.1 coordinate 794,145, forward strand.
GGGTTTATGTCTAGTTCTTCTGGTGATAATGTTCGTGTATGCTGTAATTGGAGAAGCTCAGATAGCATCTTTTCTGATAAATTGTGGTACAAATTCAACTGTTAATGTGGATGGTAGGAGATGGGTTGGTGACTCGAACCCTGGCAACAATGTCACCCTGAGTTCTCCTAGTATTGAGGCCTCCACCGCCACCTTCAATGGAGACTCGTTCTATTCACCACTCTATAAAACTGCAAGAATTTTTAGTGATAGTCTGAATTATACAATTCAGGGAACTCCGGGAAATTATTTTCTTAGGCTTCATCTCTATCCCTTCTCCTTTGAGAAATACAATGTCAATGATTCTTCTTTTGCGGTTGAGGCCAATGGCCTGACATTGGTTTCAGAGTTCAATGTCCCTGGTGAAATTTTGCACAAGAATACATATCTGCAAAATTCAGGAGGCAATTCAAGTTTGTCTTTTTTGCTGAAGGAATTTTTCTTCACTACTAATGCCAATAGCATTGTTCTCGAGTTCCATCCAACTAAAGGGTCCTTTGGGTTTATTAATGCGATAGAAATTGTCCCGGTTGATGATAAGCTGTTTGTTGACTCTGTAAACAAAGTGGGTGGAAATGGTGGAAATAGTTCTCTGAATTTAGGCAGACGGGGGGTTGAGACTATGTACAGATTAAATGTCGGGGGTGCATTGATCAAACCTGCACAGGATCTGGATCTTAGGAGAGTTTGGGAAGTGGATTCAAGTTATATGATCACTGCAGATGCTGGGTCAGGAATCAGAAACAGTTCTAACATTACTTATGCTTCCCCTAATGACACCTCGGTGGCTCCGCTTCTGGTGTATGAAACAGCAAGAACTATGTCCAACACTCAAGTCATGGAGAAGAGGTTCAACATGTCATGGAAATTTGAAGTGGATCCTGATTTTGATTATCTAGTTCGTTTACATTTTTGTGAGCTTGTTTATGATAGGGCAAATCAAAGGACCTTCCGAATCTACATAAATAATCGGACTGCAGCAAACAACTTTGACATTTTTGTGCGAGCAGGAGGAATGAACAAGGCATATCATCAGGATTATTTTGACATGGTGTCGTCAGACATCAGCACTCTTTGGATACAACTGGGCCCTGACACCACAACCAGTGCTGCTGAAACTGATGCTCTCTTGAATGGTTTGGAGATATTCAAGCTGAGTAGAAATGGGAATCTTGCTCATTTACGGCCATACGGGAATCTGGGAGAGCATAAAACTTCAAAGGGTGTAATCTTTTGGTTGGGAATCGGAGCAGGTGTGGCTTCTGTTGTCGTTCTCACAGCTGTAGTTATTATGATTGTTTGTTTCTGCAAAAAGCGCAGAAATAAACAGAATGACACCAAGGAGAACCTGCCAGGATGGCGGTCTTTGTTCCTTCTTGGGGCTGCTACAAATAGTACTGCTAATGCCAAGGCATCAACAGAAAATCAAAATCCATATGGGTCTGTGGCCACTGTTAGATCTCGCAGACGCTTTACATTGGCAGATATTAGATCAGCTACCAATAACTTTGATGAAGGTTTAGTGATTGGAGTAGGAGGATTTGGTAAGGTGTTCAAAGGGGAGATTGAAGGTGGCACTCTTGCAGCGATTAAGCGAGCCAACCCCCAATCGCAGCAAGGCCTAGCTGAATTTGAAACAGAGATTGAGATGCTTTCAAAGCTAAGGCATAGGCATCTGGTCTCCATGATTGGGTTCTGCGACGAACAGAATGAAATGATTTTGGTATATGAGTATATGGCTAATGGGACACTTCGGAGTCATCTCTTCGGGAGTGACCTTCCACCACTAAGTTGGAAGCAACGATTAGACGTGTGCATTGGTGCTGCTCGAGGATTGCATTACCTTCATACAGGATCAGAGCGGGGAATCATCCACAGGGATGTGAAGACAACAAACATATTGTTAGATGAGGATTTTGTGGCCAAAATGGCTGATTTTGGGCTGTCAAAAACTGGTCCTTCTCTGGAGCATACACATGTTAGTACCGCAGTAAAAGGAAGCTTTGGATATCTTGACCCAGAATATTTCAGACGGCAGCAGTTGACAGAGAAATCCGATGTTTACTCATTTGGTGTGGTGTTGTTTGAAGTTGTCTGTGCACGAGCTGTCATTAATCCAAGCCTGCCAAAAGATCAGATCAATCTTGCAGAATGGGCAATGCGTTGGCAGCGGCAGAGATCACTTGAAACCATTATAGACCCCCAACTCCAAGGGAACTATTCTCCAGAATCATTTATGAGATTTGGGGAAATTGCAGAAAAATGTCTTGCTGATGAGGGTAAGAGCCGGCCAACAATGGGGGAAGTTCTGTGGCACTTGGAGTATGTCTTACAAGTTCATGAAGCTTGGTTGCATGGCAACGCTGGAGAAAACTCCTTTTCTAGCAGTCAGGCTTTGAGGACTCTTGCGGACAGACAAGCTGAGGCACAGGAAGTTGCAATTTCGAATGTAGAGGCTTGTTCAGAACCAAAAGTGAAAAAGGATGGTGAATATACACCTGGAACTGACAAATCAGATGCTCTGGTTGTTGGAGTCGACGAGTTTTCACAGCTGGTAAAGCCACAGGGAAGGTGAGAATTGAGTGCTAGAGATTTATAATCCAAGGCTGCGTGCATCTAACCCACTCCAGACCGGGAGCTTCGTGGACTGGGCACGCCAGATATCCATGCTGTTATAGGCCTTAAATTCTTTTAAATGTTTTCTTTCTCAAGTTCATTAAAACTTGAATTCCCTGTTATGTTACTCAAGTAAAAAAAAGAAAGTGGGGGTGTGGAGTATCTAGGGTGCATGGCAATGTCTCCATTAATTGTGATTTTTCTCTTTATTTAGCTCTGTGATTTTGTTTATTGGGGTTCTTCCTTGGCTCACTAATTTTCTTTTATTCTTTTGAGGTTTGGGTGCGATTGCAATAAAATGATACGTTTACTTCCAGGATAATTATGCATATTCATTTTGATTCTTCTGTTGGTCATCCATTTTTCACTCTCGTAGCTTTTAGGAAGCTTTCAGTATGGGGGAGGTGGTCAATGATATCTGTGAAAGACTTTTGTAATGTGTTTCCTACGAGGGAAAACGGAAAATAGACGATGAAATTTGAACTCGCGATCTTAACGTCTAACAGCGGATCGATGCACTAACCTCTTCACAAATCATAAACTTAAACTTTTGCTGTCACTTTTCCCTTGATCAATACTATTTTTAGGTAGTGAAAACAGGTGGAGTGTTCTGACATCCGATGTAATCTGAGTACTCTGATTCAACTTCCAAATTATCGGAATTTTATTAACTCTCTACCCTATTTTCTAAATGGGACAAATTACATCTACCTTCCATCACGTTTGGTCAAATAACAAGTAGAACCCCTCTTATTTGGAAAATAACACTGCCCTTATGTTATTGTTGTTCCCCCAATTGTTACACTACTGTTAGGGGGACGTCAAGTATTTCATGATGTAACCAATTAATTGTTTTGAAATTCGAACATTGCCCTCATGGAACCCACGTTCGTTTGAAAATGCAATAAATTTACTAAACCACACGAGAGGCAGTTGTAAAAACTGTTGTTGGGATCCCTTACATATGCCAAAGCAGATGTGTTATCCTAATATACAAGTTGCCAAACAGCTTCCTGGACAGCTACTGTACAAGCTCCACACTCTAACTCCATCGTGGACAGGGCAATGCAAGTCTGCTTTTTAGCGCACCAAGAAATAGATCCACCTCCTAGGGTGAATGCGTAACCCAATGTGGATTTACGCTCATCTTTGTCGTTAGCCCAATCAGCATCGTTGTAACATCTCAGTCTAAGATCTCCACTACGATAGCATAAGACGATGTTAGCGGTCCCACGAAGGTATCAAAGAATCCTCTTTACCCTTTTTCAATGAGCAAGTCCAAAATTACTTTGATAGTAACTGACCATACCAATTATGTAGCAGATGTCTGGTTGAGTACACGACATAGCGTACATCAACCTCTCTATCGCTGCTATATAAGGCACTCTGGATACTTGATTCTTTTTCTCATCTATCTTAGGGCATTGATCTAAGCTTAAGCATATCCCTTCTCCATTGGAGTGTCTATGAGTTTTGAGTTATGCATGTCAAAACGCTCAAGGATCTTCTTAATGTAAGTCTCTTAAGACAAACTGAGAAATCTCTTTGAACGATCTCTCACTATCTTAACTCTAAGTACATAGCTTGGCTCATCCGTGTCCTTCATTTCAAAAGCAGAGGACAACCACTCTTTAGTGGCGATAATGGTCTCCATATCATTCCTAGCTAAAGGATGTCATCAACATACAATGTGAGGATACGAATACTCTTCTTGGATCATTTAACATATACGCAGTGGTCTTCTTCAATCATCTTAAAACCAATAGAGGTGATTGAGTGATGAAACCTTAAATACCACTGCCTAGACGATTGCTTAAGGCCATAAATAGAATGTTTGAGTCAACAAACTTTGCGCTCTTGTCCCTTTACTCAAAATCAATCGGTTGATTCATATATGTCTCTTCATCTATTTCTCTATTGAGAAATGTAGTCTTAACATCCATTTGGAAAAGTTCTAAATCTTGTTGTGTGACAATAGCTAGGATTAGGCGAATAGAGGCAAATCTCACCACCAAGGAGGACCTTATAATTTTCAATTGAACCATTTGCCTTGCATTTAATTTTTAAGACCCATTTGTTTTCAATGGTCTTATGCCCAGGTGGAAGGTCAACTAACTCCCAAACCTTATTCTGAGCCATTGAGCTCATCTCATCATGCATAACAGCTAATCACTTATTCTTAGTAGATGAAGAAAGTTATTCCATAATAGTAGTAGACTCTTCCTCATTGATCAGGGAACACATGAAAACATCCCCTTCAATCTTAAAATGATGACAAGAAATATGTCCACGCTCACTCTTGCACACTTGAGAATCTTGTAAATCTAGCGGTATACTCCCATTATTTGGTAGACTCCCACAAGGATGAAGATCACCATCACTAACCATAAATGGTAAGAGATCTATATGTTCCACCAATTCATAGAGGTTAAGATTTTTACTAGTATCGCCAATGCTAGGAAAATCCGTCTCAATGAAATTGATATCGCGTGACTCCACTTCAGTCTTTCCTCCATTCGGGTTCACCATACATCCCATATCCCTTTGAGCTTTCTGAATACCTTATAAAGATATACTTACTTGCTCTATGGCCTAACTTTCCATACTTATGTGATATATTGTGCACATGACCAGCCAAACCCCATGGGCACAAATGCCCCAAATTAGGCTTTCTGCCATGCCACAACTCATATGGGGTAGAAGAATTGACTGAGAAGACACTCAGTTAAGTATATAGGCAGCGGTTAATAATGCATCCCCAAAAAAAGATACTGGGAGATTGGCCTGTGCCATTATTAACCTAATCATATCCAATAATGTCCTATTCCTTCTCTCCACTACACCGTTTTGTTGGAAAGTACTAGGAATAGTAAGTTGTCTATGTATCTCTTTTTTCACACAAACCCTTAAACTTATCAGATAAATATTTGCGTTCACGGTCTGTGTGAAGAGCTTTTACACTATTTTCTATTTGATTCTCAACCTCAACTAAGAAAATTTTGAAACAATCCAATGCTTCATGGTAATGAGCTATCAAATAGATGTAACCATATCGCGTGTTATCATATATCAGGATAAGGAAATAAGAGGCGCTATGACGTGTCTTCACATTCATTGATCCACAAATATCAGAGTGGATAAGTTCTAGTGCTTAGTAGCTCTAAAAGCCTTGCCAAAAGGCTTTGTGCATGCTTTACCTGCCAAACAAGACTCACATATAGGTAGGTTGACTTTAGCGAGTGAGCCTAAAAGGCATTCTGAAGCGAATAGGGTCATCCTATCTTGTCCTGTATGTCCTAGCCTTGTATGCCTGATAACAGAATCAAGATCTTTATTAACATTAGTCATATAAGAATATGAGGAAACATAATCAACCATATCAACTTTGAAGAAACCATCCACAAGAAAACCATGTCTAAATACAATACCATCTACTAATATGTCCAACCTATCACCATAGAAATTAAATAGTACCCTAAAGCTAGAAGTGATAAAACTAAAAGTAGATTATGTTGCACTCCAGGTGCATAAATCACATCGTGTAGAAGCAATGTACGCTCTGTGAGCAATGAGAGCTGTACGAACTAACTCCAAATACTTCTTCACTTGTGCCATTTTCCATATATACTCTTTGGGCACTAGCTGGAATGCGACGATAATCTACGAACCCTACTAGATCTCGAACTATATGTTTAGTTGCTTCGGTATCAACAATCCTCATAGGATAAGTGTGAGCAACTAATACATGTGTGCATACACAAGCACAAGAATTGAGAGAATCAAGGATAAAAGATACCTTATTTGGCTCAATGGACTCACAAATGAAATGTCCCAACTTTTCATAGTTATAACATTTCATATTGCTCTTGTCTTTTTCCCACCACGCTTTCTTCTGTAGTGTTTGGTAATCTTGCCTGCCTTGGGTGCAAACCTACTAGCCCCATCATGCTTTGCCCTATTTGCCTTGTCCTTTGAACCTATCATATTGCTTGCCACCCTGGGCGACAAAGGGCAGTGGTATAGTCCACCTCTTGGAACTCTGCCTCTAGCTCCACATGACGAGAGATGTCAGCAAAATTTTTAATGTTGTCATTGTGGTTCATGATTTATCACCTCTTGGAACTCTGCCTCTAGCTCTACATGACGAGAGATGTCAGCAAAATTTTTAATGTTGTCATTGTGGTTCATGATTATTTCATGTGAGTCCAGGAGTCAGGCAGACATCTAATAATAGCTTGGACTTGCTATTCATCAATGAGCTCATTCTTTGCAGCTCTCTACTCATGAATCATATTAGACATCACCCTAAGATGCTCAATCATCTTGTGTCGAGAATCCTTTTTATAAGTCTCAAAATTAAGGATAAGTGCCCTAAGTCTAGTGGTAGAAGTACCACCATCGACAAATTACATATGGTTCCACATCTCTTTGGCAGTGGGGTATATCTCAAACTTCCCAAAAAGATCATCGTGTATGCTACTAAGCATGACATAGTGCGCAGTTCAATCTTTGTTATCCTAAGCCTAGTAGTCGTCAAGATTTCGACAGTGTTAGGCCATGGACCCATACTCAAGTCGGGTCATTGAACTGGTCAAGTGTTCTAGGAGCTCTTGCTCATTCAACAGGTAGTTTATATTTCAGTGCCATATGTCATAGTTGGTCCCATCCAATTTGTCACCCCTAGTAAGGTCAGTAACTACACTCTTAGTGGCCATTTGATCACTACATGGATATGTGAAAGTTCGACATTATTTAATTTGTTCCAAAAACCAAATTGAAAAATATTATCCTTTCTCACATAATAAAATCGAAAATGTGCCGAAAAACTCATAATCATCTCCCATGCATGTGAGTTAGGAATAATTTTCAATTATTTTTTGAACAAATTTATCTTTGGAGGATCTAACATCTCCCACTATCTCCACATGACCATAATTAAAATTGCCATATTTACATCCAAATCATTGCGCCAACACAACAAAATGCGCAAGGGCTCCATTGAACTCAATTGGCATTATTAAGCTTAGACCAAGAAAAATTCTACATGTATAATGTGCAACATGAAACACATCATCTTACAAGGCTTCAATATAATAATATAACCCTTTGATTACATTTCCAACCAACGTCTACTACAATCTAATCAAAACAATAATGGGGAAACCGCGCTTCATATTATACATAGCAGAATAATTCTTATTTCAAACATCACGCAAACATAAGCTTACAAATAAATAATCCCAATTTTTAATCAATCATCCATTTATCCTAAAATTAACATGATAGCATATAAACCTTCTAGAAAAAAAAAACATGCTAGCATATAGGGAGAAATACCAGTAGGTCTTTTAAATGGATGGTTGTGCCAGACTCACCCTCATAGGGAGTTGGAAATATAGTCTCATGTGGATGACCATTACTTTCATTTTCAATGACATTTAATTACACTTAATTTTTCAAAAAATACTACATAATTCATTCATTATCAAGAATATTCATTCCACAATATAAAGAATATTTTCTAGGATCCTTACTCTAGTTCAAAAATATTAGAGGGTCACAAACGGTGTAAAATCATATAAATTCATTTTTAATTATTAGTTGGTGCACATGTGCGTTACACATGAACTATTTAAAATTATAGTTTTGTTGGTGTTATTAACTTAAAAATTGAGATTTAAATGTGCCAACCTAATATGCATTATTACTTATCAAAAAAAATAAAAAATTTAACACATGTTATTACCTTTTTCGTATCACGTTTAAAACAGTTAAGGTTGGTATCATTCAAATTAATTTTTTGAATATAATTTCTTTGAGCCAAATGCATATCAACAAAAGATGTTAGAAGTAGGTCAATTTCTTGACCAATTGCAAAATGAAAAAAAAAAAAGATTAAGTAATAGTAATCCCACTCCATTGTTGTCTTGCTCCATTTGTAATTATGTATGTCCCCAAATCTTTTGGATAAGGTTAAGAATTACGAGAAGATATGACATAAGTATTTGATTTTATTTAAACACGTGCTGCTTAAAAAAATATATATTTGAACCTCAGGCAACCTAAGCTTAGAAAAGAAAAAATTGTTCACAAAAGAAAAACAAGACCCCAACTAAAATAACCAGCCACAAGGATGCACTTTTTTCTTTCAAATAAAAAGGGAACAAACATACAGTAGCTTAGTATCACGTAGAAAAGATGGTATCAGATTTGAAACAATTAGGGTTCTTAGCAATGCATAATTCTAGTCCTCAAGCAAAATGTATTCTAATTATATATAGGACAATTTTTGCGCAAACTAAGAGAAAAAAAAAGAATATTTAAAAATATTAAGACACCAACGAAGAGTTAGTTACAAAATTCAAAGCTACTTTTTCTTTGACTCCCTACTCCAAGAGTAAGATCCATTAACCAAAGCATACCTTCAGTCAAAATTATTGAAACAATAATAGTTGTGTTTTTTGTGCTATTTCAAATATAGTAAAATCCCTTAAGAGTTAGTTACAAGATTCAAAACTACTTTTTCTTTGACTCCCTACTCCAAGAGTAAGATCCATTAACTAAAGCATACCTTCATTCAAAATTATTGAAACAATAATAGTTGTGTTTTTTGTGCTATTTCAAATATAGTAAAATCCCTTATTGAAATTTCTGATATTGTGTAACTTAGAATAAAACAGTAATAGTCAAGTGAGAAACAGTTACACAAAATATAAAAACAGTTACAGAAAAATTAATGAAACAATTATAACAGTTTTATCGAAACAGTTACACATAACTATTTGTTTAAACAATATGAATACTAATTTGGTTGCAGAACTGGAACTGTTATTGAACTTTAGGTAGATAAAGTCTAGTGTTTGACACTATATCCTTAAAATAGATTTTGCCCTCACACACGGTGCTTATGGAATATAAAACGTCTGCTTCCCAAGATACAATGATCTTCACATGAGTAGAAGTGACACTATAATCTACCTGTCTAGCAAACCACAAATTGTGTTGTGTACTCTCCAAAATACAGTCTTCTTTAATGATGTATGAGACTGCCTTAAATAACTAAGAATGTATTAGATGAATTGGATGCAAAATGATTTTGTGACTGAGTTATTTATAGAGAGAATAGTGATTGATCCGGATAGTCACCATTTGAATGAATGCAACCCAACAGACACATGCAGCCAAAAGACACCACTTGTATAATTGTTCTCTATAAACAGACACAACTCAAATTTTGGACTGGAGGGAAACAAAAAACTGAACCAATGCGATCCATTGGATATTGAAATTAAATTTTAAATTAAGAAATTCACGCCCAATTAATTAAACAAATTTTCTCCAAAAAGATAGGGTTTGATCTAAACCACACCCACACCTGTGTACCCGAGCCTGGCCCGACAGAGTTGTGGCGTGGCGTGGTGGGTGAGTGGGCAGCCCGCACGTGTGTGGTAGACCCAAAGGCATGTAGACGCTCGCTCTGCTCATAAAACTGTGGTACCTCTTGTGGCTCAATCCTATAGAGTAAACTTGACCTATATATACCCATGTAGAACTTCTTCCTTAACCAATGTGGGATTGATGTCAAATTTCATATTGTACAACCTCTATTTTCACATTTCAAGAGGGTTATTTTGGAGCCTATTTTCTCATTCATTTCTTACATGATTTGAGCAAATGAATATTGCTGCGATAGATGTATGGAAACATTTTGAATTTCTGTGCAAAAATTATATCCTCAGTAGATTACATAACACATTATATAATGTGTATAGTCTAATCAAGACAGCTAGATAGTTGTGGGAATCTTTAGATATAAAATACAATACGGAGGATGCCAGAATGAAGAAATTCGTTATAGGCAGATTCCTTGACTACAAAATGGTGGATTCCAAAACTATCATAAGTCAAGTTCAAGATCTCCAAGTGATCCTACATGAGATTCATGCCTAAGGGATGGTGCTTAGTGCATCTTTTCAAGTGGTCGCAATTATTAAAAATTTCTGCCAAATTAGAAGGATTTCAAAAATTATTTGAAGCACAAACGCAAAGAAATAAAACTTGAAGACTTGATCGTAAGATTGAGGATTGAAGAGGACAATAGTGTCTTCGAAAAGAAAGTTGGTAATCATTCTATGGAGTTAAAGGCACATATGACTAACAAAAAAAGGAAGTATGTTAGCTAACACGGGGCCAAGGGCGGTAATTGTAAATGGTTCAAAGGCAATTATTTTGTGTGCAATAAACCGGGACATCGTGCAAAGGATTATCGAAGTCGTAAAGCACAAGAGAACCACATGAGGAAGACTATCCAAACTAATATAATCGAGGTAGAAAAAATTTATGAAAATGTTTCTAATATGAGTTTTTCTGATGTAGTATCCGAAGTGAACTTGATGGGTTCCCTTAACCAAGACACTGCCTATGAGTCGCCGACTCATTCTTCAACAAGCACGCGGTCAATGCCCAGGGCTTCTCCCACTACTTGGGAGCTTATGGTTTCATATTCTATTTCACTCCCCGATGGGAGTTCTTTTCACCCTTCCCTCACGGTACTACTCCGCTATCGGTCAACATAAATATTCATTAATAGTTTAGACCAGACTACATATTTTTTTTATCCATCTCAGTGTTGTCTTTAGAGATATATCTCATCTATAAAATAGATGGGTAAATAGTTTATTAAATAAAGTTTTTTGAAGCTTGTGTTTGGATCGTTGTTGAGTAAGAAGTGTTTTTGTAACGCCCCAAAATTCACTTTGGACGACATTTCTATCTAAAATTATTCACCTCATGAGAGAAACTAATAAAATTCATAAATAAAAAAAATTTCATTTATCATACATAATATGTAAACCCCCACATTTGTATCTTGATATAACAACGTAATTATGTTTTTGAAATGCTAATATATGTAATGATGTATGCACGAACTATGTAGATTATAAGAGTAGAAATAAAAAGGTTAGTTGAGGTAATAGGGTATGTTGTAGAAGTTTGGAAGTATTCCGGAATGAAAATACACTTTAGAGAGAATTTGGGTAAAAAGGATTTTGGACACTTCCTAGTATTTGGATCCTAAATCTTTATCCTGATGTCCATTTGATCTAAATTTTTGACAGTAGATAGTAGACTTCTAGAACTACAAAAGTATATTTCATGAAAATTGTCTAAATCGAGCTCTAAATAGGCCAAAACTGCACTGAAAGTTCCAGCAGAAACAGGAATGACGTTTCGATGACGTTCGAACGACAGTGCATTCCAATAATTTTTGTTTGACGGAAAAATCAAAGTACTGGGAGCTAAGGATGTTCGAACGCCAATGACGTTTGAACATCAGTTACGAATTCTGACTCTAAAAATCGCGCACAAGACACCATTTCTTCCACTATAAATACCTAAGGACACCTCCTAAGCCCCATTTCAACACGTCTAACCCTAGAAAAGCTTAGAGAGGAAGAAAGAAAGGGGAAAACAAAGGATTAAAGGGTGATGCAAGTTTTGAAAAGATCAAATCTTCATCTTCTTTGTTCAAAACTAAGGAAGCAAGGTAAGGGGTTTTCTTCCATTCTTGTTCATTGAGACTAGAGCTTGTATATATGTATGTTTTGACTCTAAATCATATACATTTTCTATGAAATCATCTTTTATTGGTCTTCTTGAAATTATTACCATATTTTAAACAAAGTTAGGGTTGAATACCCATGAAATCTCTCTTTTTTTTTTGATTTAAAACCCTAGTTTTCAAGAGTGATGGATTTTCCTCTTGATTCTTCCTTGGTTCTTGATTTCAAAACCTTAGTGCTTTGTGTTGAGTAATAAAATGATATTGATGACGATCTCTTGCATTTTCTTCAATGTTCTATTGAAATGACACATGTGAAAATCTAGGGATTGTTGATATTACTTGTACTCTTGAAAATACCCATGGAATTGGGGGTTTTGGAAATTGTTTATTATTGATGGAATTGTTGGTATTGTATCTCTTGTGTGGTTATTTGGATAAACATGGGATACGATTGACTATGTATCATGGAGTGGGTAGACACCTTTTTACTCCGTGTGGGTTAAAATTTTTCCTACCACTCGTAATGGGGTTAGTGCCTTGCGAGGACTAAATCATTATCGCTTATGGGTTATCGTGAAAAAAAGGGCTAGTATACTATTCTTTGGTTGGATATGTCACTGCCATGGTGTTGGCATACGCCCTTCCTAAAGGTTAGACATCCTTGCGAGGATTTGTGTGAATTGTACGTGGGACATGATATTTTTGATGGTATCCATTCGAGGTCTTACTTCATACCAGAGATACGAATACAGTGGTGGGTTATTGTTCATTCTACCATAACTAGTTTCTACAAGAATTTTGGAAAGTATGAGATTCCGTAAGAACTTGGGAGAAACAATTTGTGGTGGATTGGATTATTAGTTGTATGTTGGTTTCCTGTATGCATTAAATTACTGTTGTTGCTTAAACTGGAGATCTGTTTAAATGTCCCTGTTTTATTTCAAAAATCTATATATGCTATTTGTGAAAGGTGACCGACCATTTTTATCTGTTTTTGTAAACCTTGTTCGATTTTGCTACAGAGCTTAGTGCTCACCTCCCTAAAAACTACATTTTTTAGATTATGTATTGGAGGAGAATTTGGGAATTGAGGAACCGACACATTTGGAAGCTCCACTAGATGGGTTCGTGGATCCCGAGGTGGACGTCTAGAGCTATAGTTTATTTTTGTGCTAGACTAGAAAATTTATTTACGATCATGTATAATCTGGTATTTTGTTTATTACGCTACTAGGTTTAAATGTAATTCTTTTGGGATATAATTGCCATAACTTGGCATATTCTTTTGGATATAGTGGCCATAGTTGGCCTATTCTTTTGGGATGATATTGTAAATGATATATTTGATGAATGAAATTTCTTTATGGATGAATTATTTAGTTGCTCTCATGATGTGAATGATTTTTAGTTTGTAATGTCGTCCAGGGTGGATTTTGGGGCGTTACAAAGTTTTGGTATCAGAGCCTAGGCTTTAGGTCTTACATGGGAGCTGTAGGTTATGGATCACCATTAGAGAAATAGGACTAGGTTGAACGAAATTGTTGGATGAAATTTTATCCAATCCTTATGTTTTAGATCAAAGTGATAACTAGGATGTCTTGTACATCAATGAAACTATATTGTGAATTGATTTGCAGGATGGACGGTGGACGTGGACGTAGAGGACAAGCAAATCCACCGCCTCCCGATGCCATGGACGACATCTACCAAAGCTTAAGGGAGCTCACCACTCTAGTACAAAACCAGAATGGAAACCACAACAACCACAATGGGGGAGCTCATCCACTAGCCCAAGTACCGGGCAATGGGGAGAAAAATCGGAGGATGGTCGTCCTTCGGGAGTTTCTGAGACAACACCCACTTACTTTTCATGGGAGCTTTAACCCTTTGGATGCGGATAGGTGGATCTGACGGATAAGGAAGATGTGTGACGGCATGGGAGTTACAGGGGACCTTTGGGTTGGCTTGGGCTACATATCTGTTTGAGGGGGAGGCCGACCATTGGTGGGATTCCGTAAAGAGAAGGAGGAACACCGATGCACTCATTTGGGAGGAGTTCGACCAAATCTTCCAAGACAAGTATTTTTCAGAATCAATTAGAGACAGAATAAAGGCAGATTTTCTTGCTCTATGATAGGGCAGCATGACAATGGTTGAGTACGAGAGGAGATTTGACGAGCTATCCCGTTATGCTACGGAGTTTATATCTACTGAGGCCAGTAGGCCCAAGCGCTTTGAGCAGGGACTAAGGCCTGTTATTCGAGAGAAGTTGGTGGCCCTCAAGATCAGGGAATATGGGGATATGGTTGACTGAGTTGCACTTGTGGAAAGAGATATAGAGGACAGCCAGCGACGACAGAGCTTCGCGAGAGGAGGTTCGATCCAAACGGGTGCTAGTAGTAGCGGATTACAGTGAGCGGCATGTAACACCCTACATTTTCTTTTATATATGTATATAGATATATAGTAAATAATTGTGGTAAAAATGTGGATATGTGTAGTGATGTGTGTTTGAATTTGGTAGATTGAAAAAGTAGAGATTCAAAATGTTAGTGGAAATAATAGTTGAAATTTAGTTTTAATAAATGAAAATATGAAATTTTAGGTCCTAGAACTTGTATTAAATAGGTTTGGTGTAGAAATATTTGTTGGAGAGGTTTGGGATGGATTTGGTTGGCTTAGGAATGGATTGGAAATGGAAAAGGGTTGAAATAGGACGTGAACAGTGCATTGACTGTAACTTCAAGTGCGATTTCGACCTTAAGGAAGTCAATATCTCTCAAAACTTAATACACCAAAGTTTTAGAGCTCTTTCTTAGAATTCCATAACATCTTTAATCATCTCAATCAGAGCTCAGATGAGAGCGTTATGCCTAGATAACGAAGTGATGTCAAAACAGCCCAATTAGCTTGAACAGTGCACGTGAACAGTGCACTGACTGTAACTTCAAACCTACTTTAGACTTTGATGTAGTCAATATATCTCAAAACTCAAAATATGAAAGTTTTAGAGCTCTTTCTTATCATTCCATATCATCTTAAATCATCTCAATCGGAGCTCGGATGAGAGAGTTATGCTCAGATAACAAAGCGATGTCAAAATAGTCTAATTAGTTTCGTTTTGCATTTAACGTCTCCATTTGCATCCTAAATCCAAATATAAGAATAATGAGTACATTTAGGCTTCAAATAAGTATAAAAGGCTTTAAGAAGCACCCTTTATCACCTTTTATTTGCAAACAACGCAAAACTTCATTAATAGCCGGTTCGGATGGGTAAAATCAAAATTTTAGTATTTTTGGTGTACGTTGACTTTAGTTTTGAGATAAATCATAAAAATAAATATTTTAGGTTAAAATAACATTAAAAATGAATCCAAAATGTCAAAAAACCTTAAAGTAGTCATATGGATCAAATTAGAGATTCTTAGTGACAAAATCGTAATTTTGGAGAAAACTAAAACATGCCGTGAATAGTGAATTTCGGGGCTGAGGTGTTTTAAAATCCATTTTCATCCCATTTGACCTCATTTATTTCACTCCACTCTCACCCCACACCTCTTGAAACCCTAGAGAGCATTAGAGAGGAAGAAAGGAAGGGAAAAATAAGAAATTTAAGGGTAGATTCATGATCAAAGTTCAAGTTCTTCCTACAAACTAAGGATTCAAGGTAGGAGTTTGCTCTCATTCACTTACATTGAGGCTGGGGTATTTATATATGTGTGTATTGGCTATCAATGGTATATATATGCTATGGAATCATCATCTCTTAGAATTTTTGCAAGGATTACATGTTTTGAACAAAGTAGGGTTTAATACCCATGAAATCTCCTTTCTAGTTTTAAAACCCTAATTTTTGGAGAGTGATGTATTTCCTTCCTAAATTCTTTCTTTATTATTGATTTCAAAACCTTAGTGCTTTGTGTTGGGTAGAAAAATGATGTTATTGTGATCTCATGTATTTTCTTAGTTGGTTGTGGAACTGTTACGTGATATATTTTGAGAATTTTGGATAGATGCTTGTAAATTGAGATAAATGTTGAAATTGTATACTTGGTTGGGTTGTTTGTGATGCACATGAGTGAGAGGTTCCTTGTAAGGATGCTCACCCCTTTTCAAGAGGTTCCCAGTAAGGATGCTTGAGAAACAATATAGTGATTAGTGAGAGGTTCCATGTAAGGATGCTCATCCATTCTCAAGAGGTTTTCGGTAAGGATGCTTGAGAATCAAAGGTGACCTAAAGGGGGGTGGAGGTTACCACAAAGTATTCCACCTACCGAAAGAATTGTTGGGAATTGATTATGACAATTAATGGTTATTATTTGTATGTGGTGCTCGTTTATTCATTTAAGTAGTGTTTTTAAATAAACTTGAGATCCTTTTTAAATGTCACTGCTTTATTTCAAATTATGTATCTATGTTATATTAAAATTGAGACCGACCGTTTTAAATACTTTTCTAAACTTTGTATGAGTTTAAGAGAATTTTTCTACAGAGCTTCGTACTCACCCCCTATCGCTAACATTTTTCAGATTACCCGCTTGAGGAGGAGGACGTAAGGGTCGAGGAGCCCGTTACTTGGGAGACTCTACTGGACGGGAGTGTGAATCCCGAGGTGGACGCATAGAGCGACCTCCTTTTATTTTGTACTAGACTAGGATATTCTTTTGGAATATTGTGTAGTCTAGCTTCTTTTGTTTATTCCGCTGTGCTTCTTTAATTAATTTTTGAGATGTAATAGCCATGACTTGGGCTTATTCTTTTGGATAATGTTGTAAATATTTGTGGATGACAAATGAAGTCTTGTTTCTTAAGAAATTATATTAGTGCTCTCATGATATGAATGGTTTTAGAATGTAATACCGTCTAGGGTGTGTTTTGAGGCGTTGCAAAGTTGATATCAGAGCTTAGGCTTTAGGTCTTACATGGTAGCTGTAGGCTATGGAATCACCTCTAGAGCTTAAAGATTAGGGTGAATCAAATCCTTGAGTGAAATTTTATACATGTACTATGCCTTAGCTTAACCTAATATTTAGGATGTCCTGTACATTCATGAACTAAGTTGTTAATTGATGTGCAGGATGAACGACAAACAAGGACGGGGACGCGGACATGGCCGTGGCCGTGGAGGTCAAGCGAACCCACCACCACCACCACCTCTGGATGCCATGCAAGGCATTTACCAATGCTTGAGGGAGCTCACCACTTTGGTACAAAATCAAAATGGTAACACCAACCACAATGGTGGAGCTTATCCTCTCGCTCAAGTACCGGGCCATGGGAACGGAGACCGAAAGATGATAGCTCTTCGGGATTCTTAAGACAATGACCACCCAATTTCCAAGGGAGCTCCAATCCTTTGGAGGCGGATAGATGGATCCGTCGAGTGAAGAAGATCTGTGACGGCATGGGAGTTGCCGAGGAGTTAAGAGTTGGTTTGGCGACCTACCTGTTTGAGGGGGAGGTCGACTATTGGTGGGATGCCATAAAGAGGAGAAGGGACATCGACACACTCACTTGGAAAGAGTTCGATCAACTTTTCCTAGATAAGTACTTTCCTGAATCGGTCAGAGACCGAATAAAGGTGATTTTTCTTGCACTACGACATGGTAGTATGACCATGGCTGAGTATGAGAGGCAGTTCGACAAACTCTCCCGTTATGCTACGGGATTTATATCTACTGAGGCCGATAGGGCCAAACGCTTTGAGCATGGTCTGAGGCCGATCATTAGAGAGAAGTTGGTGGCTCTCAGAATCCGTAATTTTGGGGACTTGGTGGACAGAGCTGTACTGGTAGAGAGAGCCATAGAGGATAGCCAACGACGACAGGGCTTCTCGATAGGAGGTGTAATCCGAACGGGTACTAGCATTAGTGGGGCAAAGAGACTGGCACCATACCGTGGCCCAGACCAGACAGGTGGACAACGACTTTTGATAGCCCGAGGAGAGGGAGACACTTAGACTAGAGTCAGTATTACCCCACAATCCTGCTTTGCATGCGGAGGTGTGGGACATATTCGGATGCATTGCCCAGTTTTTCCACCTTAGGGGCCTATCCAGACCGCCAGACAAGTACAAGCAGTCCAAGGGCGAGTATTTGCTTTGACTTAGCCGGAGGAGGACATTGCCAATGCCATTTGACCTCGGTGCAACACACTCATTTGTATGCACGACATATGCACTTGATTTGGGATTGAATTTTGCGAAGCTAGAGCATGTTATGAATATTAGCTTGCTCACGGAAGAACGGTTAGATACTAGCCAAGTCTACAAGGGTTGCGTGCTTCGCATTGGGGAGCATGA
The DNA here is from genome assembly GCA_963454935.2 of Ilex paraguariensis. Lineage (NCBI taxonomy): Eukaryota > Viridiplantae > Streptophyta > Magnoliopsida > Aquifoliales > Aquifoliaceae > Ilex > Ilex paraguariensis. The sequence continues at coordinate 812,668 of CAUOFW020001103.1, forward strand.
ATTAATTGTGGATTTGATTGCTTTAGAGATAAAGGGGTATGATGTAATTTTCAGGATGAACTTGTTGTCCGCTTTTCGAGCGGTAATAGATTATTTCTACAAGTGGATTATATTTCAGTTGCCGAGAGGAGTCGTTTTCAGTTTTGTGAATAAACGAGATTTTTCCCATCCATTTCCTACTACGGGAAGTAGATTCTTAAAAGTGAAATTGGAAAGTCATTTGAGTTTCTTAGCTAGCTTGATGGGAGATGACAGAGATAAAATTCATACGGATGTGGTGTTAATTGTATCGAAGTTTCTGAATGTTTTTTTCGGGAAATTACCCAGATTACCGCCACATAGGAAAATTGAGTTTAAGATCGATCTCTATCTGGGAACCGAACCCATATCCATTGCTCCTTACCGGATGACACCTTTGGAGTTGAAGGAGCTAAGGAAGCAGTTGGATCACTTGTTGGCAATTGAGTTTATCCATCTACGCACTTCACCTTGGGGAGCCTCGATCCTCTTTGTGAAGAAAATGGATGAGACTCTACAGTTGTGCACGAATTACCGAAAGTTGAATCGGGTTACCGTGAAGAATAACTATCCGTTGCCGAGAATTGATGACTTATTTGATCAGTTGAATGGTTCGAAGTATTACTCCAAGATTGATCTTCGCACGGGGTATCATCAGCTGCGGATTAAGGAGGAGGATATTCTTAAGACTGCTTTTCGTACCCGGTATGATCATTTTGAGTATACGGTGATGCCGTTTGGATTGACTAATGTCCCCGTAGCCTTCATGGATTTGATGCATAGAGTCTTCCGGCCTTACCTCGATCAATTTGTCATTGTGTTTATTGATAACATATTGATTTACTCACAGACTCAGGGGGAACATGCTCGTCATCTCTCTATTGTGCTACAAAAATTGAGAGAAAGTAAGTTATATGCGAAGATGAGCAAGTGTGAGTTTTGGATGAAGGAAGTAAAGTTCCTTGGCCATGTTGTGTCCGAGCATGGAGTAGCGGTTGATCCCACAAAGATTGAGGCTGTGATGAAATGGGAACCACCGAAGAACATAACGGAAGTATAGAGTTTCTTAGAGTTAGCCGGCTATTATCATAGGTTTTTGGAAGGGTTCTCCAAGCTTGCGATGCCAATGACTCACCTTACAAAGAAGGGAGAGAAATTTTTGTGGACTCAAGTGTGTGAACTAGCTTTTCGCACCTTAAAGGAGCAGTTGACGACGACACCTATCCTCATTATTCCGAGTAGTGGAGAGGGCTATGATGTCTACACCAATGCTTCACTACGCGGCTTGGGATGCGTTCTAATTCAAGAAGGGAAGGTAATGGCGTATGGCTCGAGACAACTCAAGGTGCATGAGCAGAATTATCCCACACACGACTTGGAGCTGGCTGCGGTGGTGTTTGCTCTTAAGTTGTGGAGATGTTATTTATACGGGGAGAAATTTCAAGTGTTCTCGGACCATAAAAGCCTCAAGTATATCTTCACACAGAAAGACTTGAATCTCCGGCAGAGAAGGTGGATTGAGTACTTGGAAGATTATGAGCTCACGCTCAACTACCATTCGGGGAAGGCCAATGTAGTTGCCTATGTTCTTATCAGGAAGTCTCGGGGTGAAATCAATTTTCTTGCGATAAATTTGTAGAAAATGATTGATGCATTGGAGGAGTACGATCTATGGGTGGATGGATTGGAGTATCAACCATATCTATTCAACCTTGTAGCTCAACCGACACTTTGGCGACGGGTAGTGGAGTTGCAATGCCTGGATTCGAAACTCGATTGGATTAGAGCCCGATTGGAGAATGGAGAAGCGATTGAAGGATGGTTTTGGAAGAATGGAGAGTTGAGATATGGGGAGAAGCTATGTGTTCTCGATAATTCGTCCCTAAAGGAGAAAATACTAGGAGAGTGTCATCGCTCCAAGTTTGCTATCCACCCCGGTAGCACAAAGATGTATAATGACATGAAGTGTCAATACTGGTGGAGGGGAATGAAGCGAGATGTGGCCAAGTATGTGGCAAAATATGCAGTGTGCCAGTAAGTGAAGATTGAGCATCAAAAGCCAGGAGAAGTCCTATAGTCTTTGCCTATTTCAGAGTGGATGTGGGATCACATCACCATGGACTTTGTTTTGGGTTTACCACGGACGTCGTGCGGGCATAATGTAATGTGGGTCATTGTGGATAGACTTACCAAGTCTGCTCACTTTTTGGATACAAAGACCATGGATACATTTGAGACTTTGAGCCAGTTGTATATTCGTGAGCTAGTGAGGTTACACGGCATTCCGCTCTCGATTGTGTCGGATCGTGACGCTAGGTTTATGGTGAGATTCTAGCAGAGTCTACAACAAGCGATGGGGACGGAGTTACACTTCAGTACGGTTTTTCATCCCCAAATGGATGGCCAATCCGAGAGGGTGATACAGATTGTGGAGGATATGTTACGCGCTTGCGCGTTGGACTTCAAGGGGAGTTGGAGCGACCACTTACCGTTGGTGGAGTTTGCTTACAACAACAACTATCAGGAAAATATTGGGATGTCACCGTATGAAGCATTGTATGGAATACCATGCCGATCACCGACGTGTTGGTTAGAAGCCGGCAAGAGTAGTTTGTTTGGACTGGACATTGTTCGAGAAACTACGGAGAAGATTCAACTCATCTGAGAGAGGCTACGAATGGCGCAAAATAGATAGAAGAGCTATGCGGACCTCAGACGAAGACTCTTAGAATTCAAGGTGGGAGACTACGTATTTCTCAAGGTGTCACCCAAGAATGGCGTGTTTTGATTTGGTAAGAAGGAGAAGTCAGCGCCAAGATATACTGGACCGTTTGAGGTAATTAAAGCGGTAGGCAAGGTGACATATCAACTTCGACTACCAGCCCAGCTATCCGAAGTACATGATGTGTTCCACGTGTCCATGTTGAGAAGGTGTCACTCAGATGCAACTCCAATCGTAAACTTGGAGGAGATTGAAATTCAAGACAGAGCAACCTACGAAGAACAACCAGTAGAAATTCTAGACGCCCAGGAAAAAGTGCTTCGCAACAAAGTTATCAGATTGGTGAAGGTTTTGTGGCAACACCATGGAGTGGAGGAAGCTACATGGGAACCGGAGCAAGAAATGCGGGAGAAGTATCCATATTTGTTCGTTACTTGAGGTAAGTTTCGAGGACGAAACTTTCTTTAAGGGGGGTGGATTGTAACACCCTGCATTTTTTTTATATATGTATATAGATATATAGTAAATAATTGTGGTAAATATGTGGATATGTGTAGTGATGTGTGTTTGATTTGGTAGATTGGAAAAGTAGAAATTTAAAATGTTAGTGAAAATAATAGTTGAAATTTGGTTTTAATAAGTGAAAGTATGAAATTTTAGGTCCTAGAACTTGTATTAAATAGGTTTGGTGTAGAAATATGTGTTGAAGAGGTTTGTGATGGATTTGGTTGGCTTAGGAATGAATTGAAAATGGAAAAGGAATGAAACAGGACGTGAACAGTGCACGTGAATAATGCACTGGCTGCAACTTCGACCGCGATTTCGACCTTGGACACCAAAGTTGTAGAGCTCTTTTGTATCATTCCATAGCATCTTTAATCATCTCAATCGGAGTTCGGATGAGAGAGTTATTCCTAGATAACGAAGTGATGTCAAAACAGAGGAATATCTTCCTCCTTGATCCGTAATTGATGATACCCTGTGCGAAGGTCAATCTTAGAGTAATACTTAGAACCCTTCAACTGATCAAATAGGTCGTCAATTCGTGGCAAAGGGTATTTGTTCTTCACAGTAACTCGGTTCAACCTCCGATAATCCGTGCACAACCGTAGTGTCTCATCCATCTTTTTCACAAAGAGGATCGCGGCTCCCCAAGGTGAAGTACTCAAATGTATAAACCCAATGGCCAACAAATGATCCAACTGCTTCCTTAGCTCCTTTAACTCCAAAGGTGCCATTCGATAGGGAACAATAGATATGGGTTCCGTTCCCGGATATAGATCAATCCTGAACTCAATCTCCTTGTGTGGCAGTAACCCGACTAGTTCATCTGGGAAGACATCCGAAAGGTCTGACACTATCAACACCACATCCGCATGGAGTTTATCCCGATTATCTCCCATCAGGCTAGCTAAGAAACTCAATTGGCTCCCCACCTTAGCTTTCAAGAATCTACTACCTATAGTAGGAAATGGATGGAAAGAATTTTGGTCATTCACAAAACTAAAAACTACTCCTCCCGGCAACTAAAATGTAATCCGCTTGCGGAAACAATCCATTACCGCTCGAAAAACGGACAACAAGTTCATCCTGAATATAACGTCATACCCCTTCATATCTAAAGCAACTAAATCCACAGTCAATTCGTGCTCTCTAATACGAAGCACGCAACCCTTGCAGACCCGGCTGGTACCCAATTGTTTTCCCGTAGGCAAGTCAACATGTAAAGCATGTTCTAGTTTCTCGAAGCCCAATCCCAGATTAATAGCATACGCGGTACAGATAAAAGAATGAGACACACCGGGATCAAATAAGATTCGGGCCCAAGAATTGTATAGAAGAATGATACCTTCCACCACGGCATTGGAGGCATCTTCCTCCGGTTGGGTCAGGCAAATACTCTCCCCTGAGTGGCGGCGCCTGGGGCTAGAGCTCCCAACGTCCTCTGTTGCTGTAGTGGTTTGTTTACAGCCACTTGTCCTATCGCTTGATTTGCCCTTGGTGGGAGCGATGGGCAGTTGTGTCTGAAGTGCCCTACCCCTCCATATGCGAAGCACTGACAGGGGTCTGTGGCTGTCCTCCCCGGTATACCTCCTGCTCCTCGAGCTATCGACGGTCTCTGTCCCCCTACCAGGTCTATGTGACGGTAGGGTGCCGCTCTCTGGGCTTCACTGCTACTAGCACCCGTCCGAATCGGACCTCCCCTCATAAGGCTTTGTCGCCGCTGAGTATCCTCTATGTCTCTCTCCACCAACGTAGCCCTCTCCACCAGATCCCCATAGTCACGAATCCTGAGAGCCACCAGCTTCTCTCTAATAGCAGGCCTCAAGCCCAGCTCGAAACGTTTGGCCCTACTGGCCTCTATAGAAATGAACTCCACGGCATATCGGGATAGCTCATCAAACCTCCTCTCATACTCCATCACAGTCAAGCTACCCTGTCGAAGAGCTAGAAAATCGGTGCTCATCTTGTCCCAGACGGATTCCAAAAAATACTTATCTTGGAAGATCTGGTCGAACTCCTCCCAAGTAAGAGCATCCATGGTCCTCCTCCTCTTCATCGATTCCTTCCAATGGTCCGCCTCCCCCTCTAGTAGATAGATAGCCAAGCCGACCCAAAGATCATCGGCCACTCCCATACCATCACATATCTTCTTGACCCGGCAGATCCATTTATCCGCATCCAAGCGGTTAGAGCTCCCTTGGAAAGTAGGTGGGTGTTGGCGTAGAAATTCTCTAAGAACCACCATCTGCCGATTCTCGTTCCCGTTGCCCGGTACTTGGGCTAATGGATGAGCTCCTCCATTATGGTTGTTGTTTCCATTCTAGTTTTGTACCAAAGTGGTGAGCTCCCTCAAACAATGATATATGCCGCTTATGGCATCGGGAGGTAGTGGTGGTGGTGGATTTGCTTATCCTCCCCTACCACGACCACGCCCACGTACCGTCCATCCTGCACATCAATTCAGAATTTAGTTTCATTGATGCACAAGACATCCTAAATTTCACTTTAATCTAAAGCATAAGGTTCATATAAAATTAGACCAACATTTTCCTTCAACCTAATCCTACTTCCCTAGTGGTAATCCATAACCTACAGCTCCCATGTAAGACCTAAAGCCTAGGCTCTGATACCATTCTGTAACACCCCAAAATTCACCCTGGAAGGCATTACTACCTATAATCATTCATATCATGAGAGCAACTAATAAATTCATAAATAACCGGGGGTCCTTAATTTAACAAAATTTGGGCAGAGTCTCTTTTGTTCGGGGAGCTCTACCCAAAATGCAACCTATGCAATTATACTACTTTGACCACACTGGGTCCATTTATCCATAAAATATTTTCAACATTATCCAAAAGAATATGTCAAACCATGGCATTTACATCTCAAAAATTAACTAATATAATGCAGCAGGATTAACAAAATAAACTAGACTTTACAGTATACAAAAGAGTATCCTAGTCTAATATAAGAGAAAAGGGGTCGCTCTATGCGTCCACCTCGGGATCCACACTCCCGTCAATTGGAGCCTCCCACTGGGCGGCCTCCTTGGCTCCTAACTCCTCAAGTACATAATCTGAAAAATGTTAGCAGTAGGGAGTGAGCACGAAGCTCTGTAAAAAATTTCTCCCAAACCCAAACAAGGTTTAGAAAACATTTAAAATTCGGTCAGTCACCTTTTCTTTTTTTTTTTTTACAAAATATCATATATAACTTTTGAAAGAAAATAGAACATTTTAAATAGATCTCAAGTTTAAGGGATAACAGTAATTAAAGAATAAATGAACACAAAATACAATTAAATAATCATTCCACTATAAATGATTTCTCACAAGTTCTTGCGGAATCCCATACTTTCCCAAAATCTTGTAGGAACCATTTCTAGTGCAAAGAACAATTCCCAATACTATAACAATCCCGTGTATTCTGGTGCATCCCCAAGGCCATGTAGGTTGATCGTTTCTCCTGAATCTACCCAACGATTATACCTAGTCCACCCATAATAATCACAAGTACATTTGGAAAGGGGCGTATACCATACCAATGGCATTGCCGAATCCCTCCCCAGAAAAGGTATACCATCCCTAGTTCGAACTCTAGGCGTACGATAGCGGTTGTGTTGCCAAACACCAATCCACTACAAGTGACTGACATTTACACTCTACGGCATATCTTGAAAGTAATTCAAGTCCATCACAAACAATCATACACAAGAGGAAACCAAGAATATCTCCATTCGCAACCATCTCAAAGGAATTACCAAATTCCACCATTTCTCAAGTAATCCATCATAGCATAGTTTAAGAAAAATGAACAAGAGATCATTATAAACCTCATTTGGTTATACAAGGTAAAGCACTAAAGTTTGGTAATCAAGACAAAAGGAATTTAAGAGGAAAAATTCATTTTTCTTCAAAACTCAGGTTTGATTATGAAAAAGAATGGTTCAATGGTTACCCAACAATCAAAATGTTCGAAACATGCTATTTATTGCAAAAATGTCAAGAATAAGGTAGTACATAGCATATATATATGTGAAGACAAGTGAAAGACATACATATATATATATATATATACAACCCTAGCCTCAATGCATGAGAAATGAGAGAAAAATCCCCATATTGAATCAAGATCTCCAAGCAAAGTCCAAGCTCTAGAGACCTTGCTCTTCCCTTTTCTTTCTCCCTTAATCTTCCTTTAGGGCTCTTAAGAGGTGTGGAATGAAAGAGGAGTGAAAGAAATGAGAAAAAAGGGGCCGAATATGGGGTTTTAGATATAGCAGCCCCGAATTTCACTGTTCATGGGCTGTTTGCGTCTTCTCCAAAAATTACGTTTTTACCATTAAAATCTCCAATTTGATCCATATGACTACCCTAAAATTTTTCGACGTTCCGGATTCATTTTTAATATTATTTTAACCTAAAAATATTTATTTTTATGATTTATTTCAAAACTAAAATAAATTCACACTCGAAACATTAAAATTTTTATTTTATTCCTCCGAACCGCTATAGGTGCTATTCTTACGGTTTCAATATATATATGGTTTATTCTTAAGTCATTACATACATATATATAAGAATCACTAAATAAGTACATTACTATATTAATATAAATATATGGGGGTTTACACCTTCAAGGTCTAAGAAGAAAGCACAACACTTTACTATCCAAGAAACACCATAGTGCAATTTTTTGGTCAACTTCGGAAAATAAAATGAATTGTCTCAGATTTTTTTAGTATGTGTGATCTATATGGTTGGAAAGATATACGAGTTAGGGTTCTAACAAAAATAACGGTGTGCAATTTGGACTTTTCAACCAGGAGTTATGATCAAATTAGTGAAAGGTAGTCTGCCGGACTGCTTGGTTCTTTTATACTTGTCTAACTCGAATTTGGGTGTCTTTTGTCACAAATCCTATCTTGTACCCATCTCCAATATAGGTGGGATGAATTTTATAAAGATCCATGTCTAGCATCATTCATTAACCAAAACCAAATTACCCTCCGTCTCCTAGAATCATCCATGACAACATGATGTAGAACTAGTATATTTAGAAAAATCTTTCTTCAATTCCTCTAAGCTAGCTCATTGATGAGAATGCAAATGCCATATTTTTCTCTTTCATTGTTTAGCCCTTTATACTTATTATTCTTATGGTTTGATTTAGGATGTAAATAAAGATGTTAAAAGTAGAACGAAGCTAATAGGATGATTGTTGATAGTATAGACATGTGAGAATTTACAGATCTCGCTGCGGATCCCTTAGAGATAGGAATTAAACAATAAATATTAGACAGTGCCTCCATCGAAAGGGGAGGAACCCCCGATTGTATGAAAAATACTCTGTAATTTATACCAGCTATCAATATAGATTCAATGAGCAAGAGACTCCCTTTGAGAGTGGATTAACTAATCTCCTGAGCTCGGTGAACCACTATACTTTCACTGTGCCATTTATCCCAATTCTCCAAGCACCTTTCCATAATCGTCACGAGCCTTGTAGCTTAGATTCAAACTTGCTGATATGATTCATATTTTTTGTTCATCTACCTAATTACACCGTCAGTTTGGCACCGTCGATAGGAAAGATTGTTCTTGTTACAAATACGTTGATTCTTCAATGATTGATGGTCTCAACGCGCAACATGAGTAGAAATCAGATGAATCTCCCGTGGATCCAAAACCATCAAGTAGCCACTGGCAGTGGGCAACATGAAAACTTTCAAGATTTCATCCCCACCATTGAAATCGATCCCCCTATGATCGATCCCCCAACAAATAATGAATTGGAGACCCTTTGTCTGGTAAACCAATGTTTGCTTCGGCAGAACAAATAGCTCTTGAAGCTCTTGCAAGGTACTCAGCAGACCAGACTAGCCTAAGGAGGTTTTTCGCAGGGAGAGCATCGACACCTCGACCCCCTTAAAGAATCCAACGAAGGAGGTGAGAATAGCCATGCCCCCCTCTGTCTCCTAGGAATGGTGAGAATGAAGAGGGACAAAGTTAGAATGAAGGGATTGAGAAAAATAATTTTCTCCCTTTCTGACAAGCAAGAAGAGAGCAATACTAGGAGCAACATTTCCGAGACATCTAGTAGGAGCTCAATCCCATAAAAGAAGCTGTGATGGGTAAGACCCTACTGACAATGGATGCGTTGATACAGCAGACTGAGTCCCCATTCACTGCTGGGGTGTTATACTTTCCCTTTCCTCCAAAGTTTAGAATACCCCAGATAAAGACATTTGATGGGACTAAAGATCTCATGGACCATCTCAACACCTATAAAAATCAGATGAAGCTACATGGATATCAGGACCCTGTGCGATGTCGAGCCTTCGCCATCACACTAAAAGGCTCAGCCCCGGCCTGGTTCAACAAAATTTACCCAGCATCAATCTTTTCCTTCAAGGCGCTCTCCATATGTTTTGTGTCCCATTTCATTGGAGTTCGAACCTACCAAAAATTGAGTTACCACCTGTTAAATGTGAAATAGGGACCCAACGAGAACCTACGGTCTTATGTCCAAAGGTTCAAATCAAAATCCCTAAAGATAGATGTTTCGGACGAGAAGTTCGCTATCAGTGCTTTCATTGTTGGGTTAGGAGTGCAGTCGAAAGATCTTATGTTTTCAATATCGAAGAACCAGCAAACAAGCATGGCAGAAGTGCTGGCTGAAGCAGAAAAGTATATAAATGGCAAGGAAGCCCTCCTCTCAAAGGTAGGAAGCTCTTCCTCATAGAAAGAAAAGGGGAAGGAAGAAAAGAAGAGGGATCAAAGTCCTAGGAAAGAAAGAGGACAATATAGGTCTCTAAGAAGAGACAAGGATCGTTCCCCCAAACGAAGGGGAGATGTCAAAGATCGCTTAAGTCCTTCTTAGCCAGAGTTGCAACCAAGGTATGCACCTCGGCAGCTCAGTCCTCTCACTGCCACGGTATCACAGATCTTGTACAAAGTACGAAATGAGAAGTTCCTCATATCGCCACCTCGGATAAAGGCGGATCTAGCAAAAGAGATCCCACCAAGTACTGTGAGTACCATAGGAATCATAACCATCACATCGACGATTGCATACAGCTAAAGAAGGAGATTGAATTCCTAATCCAACAAGGGCAGTTGAGACGTTTTGTAGCTAATGACAATCAGAACCAAGCTCAACCACCTCAAGCTCCTTAACAACAAGCCCCTGTGCAACATCAGTAACCTCTGGGAGAGATCAGAGTGATATCTAGAGGATTTGCTGGAGGCGGAGAATCCAACACAGCAAGGAAGGCTCACTTACGCAAAATCAATAACCATTGTGTTGCATTTCATCTCCATGAGGAAGACGAACTCGGGTAGCTCCTTGTTCACAAATTTGTTAAGAGTTTGAACTGTCCGAGGTTGCTCGATCCCTTAACTTTTCTAGCTTAGTACTTTCATTATGATCGGGAGGCCTGGAGACCGGAGCGCACTGCTGAATCAATATGGAATCCATTTGAGGAGCCAATTTTGTTCGAAGAAATTCTAACTCCCATGCTTATTTTCTTCGGCACATGAATTTCTTCTAGGTTCGCTTCATTGCAATCTTCCGCCAGCTTCCTTTTCCCTCTACACCTATCTCGCATTGCAGAAAGTAGGTGAATAGTGCCTAACATAGGTAGCTCTCCACTTCCTCTTTTCTCGACTTAGGGTTAGATCTATTTACAATCTTAACGACTTTCTTAACCTTATCTAACCTCTGGGTTTGGTTTTTGGGTGGGTATTATTATGGGTTCTTTGGAATCCAGCACACGTAATTAGACTTATTTGTCAAAAAGTACATATGACAAAATATTTTAGAAAACAGTACGCAATTGAGATACAAAGATATAAATGCCTATTTTAGGGTCATTTAATTTAAAATCTCTTATCTTTAATGTACCTTGATTCATGTGTATTTGTTAATACATATAAATACGTATATCTATATATATATCTTATCTAAATTTTGAATTATCTTTAATGCACCTTGATTCATGCATATTTTTTTTGGAAAGTGGTTTTATTTTCAAATTATATTTATACATTAAATATTTACTACCACTAGTTTTATAGGAGAATTTTAATATTTTGTTTATTTTAGAATATATCACTTGTTTGAATTTCAAAATTTGTTAATATCCGAACTCCAAAATAGTGTAACAAATACACTGTAACAAAGACAATGTATCAAAAACAGTGTTCAGTAGTTTTGTGCATGTGGTAACAAATTCAAAATGGAGATGGACTATTTTAAATGAAATTATATGAAACTATATGTTTGACAAAATGTAATAATACAATATTCTGCGTAAATAGCTTGTTACACTGTTACACTATTATTGTTACACTATTACACTATTTAGATATTAAATTAATTTGAAAATAAAACCACTTTTCAAAAAACAAAACACATGAATCAAGGTGCATTAAATATAATTTGAAAACAAAATCACTTTCCAAAAAAAAAAAACGCATGAATCAAGGTTCATTAAAGATTATTCAAAATTTAAATAAGAGATTTAACAACAAGTATATATATATACCAAGATTAAACGAAATATGAAAGACATGAATCAAAAGTTGTAGATAAATATAAGGAGTGGTGATGAATTAAAATTACTGAAGTAAAATCTTTATATTCACAAAATAAAGAAATTACAAATAACTGAAATTAACTTATAGATAAGTTATTGGGATATGTTACTAAAGAAGAAGCTCTTCATTTGCATCATGTATGAAGGCTTGATACAATATGAAAGTGAGGGAGAGGAGAGTGTTTGATGTCTTTTAATGAGTCTATTTTAGACTTGGTTTGTTAAGACTGAACGAAACCCTTATATAGGCATAAGGATTTATGAGGGAATCTTTGTAATGATTTCTCTTGGCTACTTTAACTCTGGTGAAATGCTTTTCACTTCTACTTTTGGTGGAAAAGTGGGAGTGAAATGCTTTTACTCTAATGGATGCTAACTAAAGCGCCTGGTGGGTCCTTGATGCTGACTAGGAATCTACTTTCGGTGGAAAAACAGATTTGATTGCTGACTAACGGCTGCTTTGTTTGAAAAGAAGCCTTGTTTCTAAGTTGATTCCATTGAAATGTGTAATAGACAACTTTTCTTTCCGAAGAAAGTAGTGAGTGAAGCTATCACACATAGAAATGAGAATCAAGGGGTGGTGATGTCTAAGTCGTCATATCCTTCATAGGGATCTTCAACATCTTGGAAGGGATCCTTAGAGGGGCTAACTGATGACTGAGATGATGCAGCTAAACTGCTTTGACTAGTTGCTTGTTGAAGAAGCTTTTGTGCTAACTCAATGAGTTCAGATGACTTCTTTTTAGGTTGCTTACTGGAATCCTTGGAAGAGGATTTTTTGTGCTTTACTAGTGGTGGTTGTGCCGATGGTTCAGCTGGGGCTAACACCTTGAGGGTTGGCATAATCTGTTTTACTAGAGTTGCCAGAGCATGACTGGTTGTTCCTGTAACCATGTCTAGAGTAGGAACCTTTACTGGATATTCATGTTGCACCTATTCAATAATGCATTGGTGCTAGAACTTGGGCCACCACTTAACACGATATTGTCTGACAACATAATTTGCTATAATATCTCATTTTCAATTACATATCTATGGGACTTTTTATTTTTTCATAAATAATAATAGATTAGGAAACTGACTCTCATGTTTACTAGGTTTATAAATGGATGAGAAATAGGTCACCTGATCCTGAAGATCAAGTGGTAGGATTTCAAGCATGAAGCTGTGAATCTGCCACCACTATGAGAACCAGGAAAGAAGCTGACTTTTGAAAATCTTGCTAAATTGTATGAACCAAGAGTGAGTGTAAGACTCATTTTGATAGAGGATAAGTTTAAACCTTGATTCTTTGTAGTTATAGTAACTAAACTTTTTACTATGTCCAGGAAGATCTCGGAACAAAGAAAGATGAGATCTCCATTCTTTTATAGAGATAAACTTTAGAATATATAAAGAATGATAAATAATTTTTATAGGATCTTTACTATATGGAATTTCTTTGATGAAAATGGATTGGGTAAAGAAAATGATATCCTGATAGAACGTAAACGTTTTTTCAGGGTCATGAGAGATAAAGATCCAACCTGGCTCAAGATATGCATTGACTAAGTCAATTTGATTACTAAGGTGAGCATGGGCTAGTTCAATAAGAAATATATTATATGCTTGGGGCTTATTAATATATTCCATTTTTGGACCTTTGTAACTAGGTTGGGATTTATATGGGTTGACTAGTTGATTGGGCTTATCTGTTGAAATGGGTACAACAGCTATTGGACTACTAGGAGTGGCTTGTTAGGCCTGGTACTGGGTTGTACCTGGGTTTACTAGCTGAGATTGGTAAGTTGGTTTGACTGGGTTAGGGTTACCAAGGATTTGGTAACGGATTGCTATTACTATTGTAGAGGTTTGGCTTGGTAATTTATTTGGCTATGAATTTGGGCTAGGTAAGGCTAATTGTTTTTCAGTATCCCTCCCCGGTTTGGAAGAGGATCCTGGCTTACTGTTTTTCCTGTCTGCCATGAGATCCCTGCAAAAATTTATGGGTTAGAAAATCAAGGATGCAGTTATTATTACCTTTAATATATTCGATATCGAAATAAAAAATACTTAAAATAGATTGTCATCTGGCAAAATTTTGCTTACTAGCAATGTTTTGTACGTCTTTTTTCAAAACATATTTAACTTGTGAAGACCCTGGTCCATTACCGGACCCCTGTCTTCCAAGGGCATTCCTCCCATTACCGGGATATCCCGCCCTCCACCAAAGGATTTCGGCTAACCTGCGGGGCAAACCCCCACAGTAGCCTTTACCTCTGTCCCACATCGGGGAAAGAGTCGTCTCCCCACCCCCATATAAGCCGAAGCACCATATGAGAGCAGTACCCAAGTACCACAGTGTGCTACTTGGGTACTGCTCTCATATGGTGCTTCGGCTTATATGGGGGTGGGGAGACGACTCTTTCCCCGATGTGGGACAGAGGTAAAGGCTACTGTGGGGGTTTGCCCCGCAGGTTAGCCGAAATCCTTTGGTGGAGGGCGGGATATCCCGGTAATGGGAGGAATGCCCTTGGAAGACAGGGGTCCGGTAATGGACCAGGGTCTTCACATAAAAGGCGCCTTTTATGTGAAGACCCTAGTCCATTACCGGACCCCTGTCTTCCAAGGGCATTCCTATCCTTTACCGGGATATCCCGCCCTCCACCAAAGGATTTCGGCTAACCTGCGGGGCAAACCCCCACAGTAGCCTTTACCTCTGTCCCACATCGGGGAAAGAGTCGTCTCCCCACCCCCATATAAGCCGAAGCACCATATGAGAGCAGTACCCAAGTAGCACACTGTGGTACTTGGGTACTGCTCTCATATGGTGCTTCGGCTTATATGGGGGTGGGGAGACGACTCTTTCCCCGATGTGGGACAGAGGTAAAGGCTACTGTGGGGGTTTGCCCCGCAGGTTAGCCGAAATCCTTTGGTGGAGGGCGGGATATCCCGGTAATGGGAGGAATGCCTTTGGAAGACAGGGGTCCGGTAATGGACCAGGGTCTTCACATAACTGATTTACAATCAACTCTTACTAAAAACTTATGATTTAATATATCATCCTGGAATTTCGAGATACATAGGACAATAGATAAAATCTCTTTTTTGATAGTACTATAATTTGCTTGTGCTTTGTTCTAGATTCTAGAGTAGAAACGAACAATTTCCTCTAAGGAGTCAGCAGTGACTCTTTGGAGGAGGATATCACCATAGCCAATGTCAGATGCATCAATTTGGATAATTTTGAATGAATTTACTGAGGGAATACCAAGACAAGGCAAAATATTAATATACTTTTTGACTTGTTGAACTAAGGATGTATGAGTTGAAGACCAAGGAGAAGGATTTCCTTTTAGCTTTTCATACAATGGTTTGATTGTTTTTTTGAGATCCTGGTATAAATCTGCAACATAGTTTAAAGACCCTAAGAATCTTTATAACTGGGTTTTATCTGTGATCTCATCAAGAAACTTATCTGCAAAATGAATAGATCTACTGATGGGAACGATAGTTGACTGTTGGATGTTATATCCAAAGAATCTTATTGAGGTTTGAAACAACTTAATCTTGCTAGAAAAGATGACTAGACCATTGTGCCTAACAATCTCTAGGAATGCATTAAGGTGTTTCCAATATTCTTCTATAGACTTGGACAAGATGAGGATGTCATCTATGTAGACTATAGAGAAATGACTAATTGGATTGAATATTTCATTCATTATATTTTAAAATTCACTAGGTGCATTTTTGAATCCAAAGGGTATTACGTTCCATTCATAATGTTTAAAAGGAGTTGTAAATGTAGTTTTATATCTGTCTTCTGGGGAGATCTGGATCTACCAGAAGTCACTTTTCAAATCAAATTTTGAAAAGATTATTGAGTTGCTAAGTCTTTTGATTAAATCCTGTTTTTTTTGAATTGGGTACCTAATCCATTCCAATACAGAATTTAAAGGTTTACAGTTAATTACTAACCTTGGAGTGTATCTTTCTAATTTTGCTTTTTTGATGACATAGAAAACAAGACATGACCAAGGAGATTTACTTTTTTCTAATGATACCATTTTTTAGTAATTCATAAATCTCTTTTTTGCAGATTTACGTTACTTCATGGTTCATTTGGATATGTCTGGATTTAGTTGGAATATTTTGTTCACTAAATCCTTTAATGTAAGGTAGTTTTACCATGTGTTTTTTTCTATGCCAAAAAGCTGTAGGAAGGTTATAACACACTTCTAATTTTAATTTTTCAATCTTTTCAATTAAGATTGGATTTGCTAATTGTTCTTGGACCCTTTTGTGATCAATTTCTTCTTTAAGAAATTTCACTTGGTTAGTTTTTTGAGTTATTAAATTAAGGGACATAAGGATTGAACACTCTTTTAGTTGCCCTAATTTTTTAACTTGAGGTTTGGTTAAAAATTTAAATGTTACTGATTGACCAAATGGTTTGGCGGTTAGTCCATTTATATATGTTGTAAAAAGATACAAAAAATATATTAATGGTACATCAAGAATGACTTTATCAGTGATATTTTTTACTAAGACAAATGATGTTTTACAACATACATTATTTTGACAAATATGTACATTTGACAATTTGTATTTTACTACATATTTGTCAATGTATATTTTACTCTCATTTTACTACCATTTCCAGCACTGACACCTACAGTTGTCTTGTGGTAGTATTTGGTTGGTATAAACCCTTCCTGTATATAGTTCAAGTCTGTACCAGTATCTATAAGGGCTATTGTGTTGATTTCATAATCATCATTGATTATGAGTTTTACTTTGGAATGCCTTTTTTGGATATTTAATCTATTGATTAAATTAATCCTATCATTATCATTGGTTTGTGAACATCCTTCTTTCGAAGGCAGCTTCGTTACACCCAAAGGTTCCACATAAGAGGTGGAGGTTATGGGTATCCTCTGGTAACATGTTCTGGTTGGACTATGTGAGCTATCTGGGTTGTTATCTTCAGTTTCAGATTGCTCTTTAAGACTGAAGTCTCCTAGTTTACTAAAATCATCTTTTGCTTGTATAAGATTTAAAGCTTCTCCTAACTTTTGATCTTATGCTTTCAAATCTTTTATTTTTTGCTTAAGTTTGTTAACTTCATATTGGAGATTTTGTAAGGTAATTTCTTTCTTTTTATCCTTACTAAATCTTTCCATTGTTTTGTTAAAACTAATTAACTGTCTAATGTCTTTTTTGACAAACAAATCTTTAAGTTGTTTGATATATTTAACTTTTAATTCTGGATCTTGTATTTTACTAATGAGATCAATGAGGATCTGCTCTTCCTCAACTTGCTTAGTTATGACTCTAATTGTTTTACAACAATTATCTTTACAACCTAATTTTATCTTAGGTTCACTAGAGTTACGGGTCATTGACTGATAATCTGAAGAACTTTCAGAACTACTTGAGTCTTCTGAACTTTGTTCTTCATTTTGGCTAAGGTTAATTAACTTAAAGATATTGAATATTTCTTCTTCTTTATCTTTAGTTAACATTAACTGTTTTATTTTCTTTTTAACTGAGCAATCTGGGCTAACATGACCTTTCTTTCCATAGTTAAAACATTCAATTTCTTTACTATCTTTTTTCCCAGGTTTTTTCTTACAAGTTTTAGGCTTATAAGATTTCCTAGGATTTTTACTAGATTTTCCATAGTATTTTGATTTTGGAAAATTCTTTTTACTATGCTTATAGTGGCTTTTACTACGGTTGTAAGGCTTGTATGACTTGTGTTTTCTGCTAGATGGTGCTACTAGAGGGAGACCATATTGTTCACAGAAATCACGCATTTCATATTTAGCCTTTTTCTTCTTTTAGTTGTTTACTTATTTTCATATCAATACAAATTTGCATGCCTTCGTTTTGAATGGTACTGATAAGATCACCATAGGTTAGTTGATCATATTCTATGATTCCTGATTCTTTACTAAGAGCTTCTCTAATCTTATGGGCAAAAAGATTAGGTAGACCATTAATAAATTTATTTTTCTCTAGAAAGATTTATCACAGTCTAGCTTGAGTACTACTATTGAGATGAACTCATCTTTGTACAATCTAAAATCACTAAGTGTTGGACATCTTAGATTACTAAGCTGATCATGGATTCTTGCTTCTATGTTACTAGGTGTTCCTACAAAATATTTGATTATAGTAAAGATGAGAGTGTTAACTCCATATGCTTTTGCTTTTCCTATCTTTTCATCAAAGATTGGCATATTTTCATCATCTAGTTCAATAGCATATCTGATGCTATCTCTAGATTCCTGGTTAAGGTAGTTATCCCACCAGTTTCTTAACATTTCTGTAAAACCAGAAGTAATTAAATCAACTATTTCTGATTCTGTGTTGTCAAGATTATTAATGTAATTGTTGATAACCATGGACATATGATTAATTTTGTTAAGTATTTCTTGTTCACTTAATCCATCTATGTTCCATTCATAAAGTTTATTGGATTATACTTAGAACTAATTACTAATGTTCTTCTCTTCAAATTGAAGATTAGGAGGTGTTGGTCTTGGATACCAATTTTTTGAAGTATTGGTTGGGTTAACTTTTGAAAAGGTTAATTTTTTAATGTGTTGACTATTAAACTATTCTTCTAATTCTCTGATTTCAGAATCAGTAGAACTTTAAGCATTACTAGTTTCTGAATTTTCAGAAGTCTGTTCATCTTTTCGATTAACAGTGTTTACTTGAGATGGTTCTGCCTTAGGTTCCATCTTGTGTATGAGTTCTTCAATCTATTGAAGTCTTTTATTATCTTTTGATGAAATTCGTAATTTTGTTCTATCTTCAGGTAGTTGAATTAGGGTTTTTTTTAATTTTTCACTTGAAGATGGTCTGATTTCTTCAATTTTAGTTTCTATTTTATCTAAATGTTTACCAATTATTATCAAACTTGGATTGGTAAATTTATTTTGTTCTATCATCTTTTTATCAGATTCATTAGTGGGAATCTTGAAAGGTGATGCTTTTACTTCAAAGTGTTTATGGCTGATTACTATGGTTTCAGCTAAAGGATGACTAGAGGATATTGTGGAAGCCTCTAGAGTTTTCCACTTTTGTTTGGTTATAACATTTACTTCTTTGTAATGGTTTTCTAAGTAATCAAAGAAATAGATTTCACATCTTATTTCCATCATAAACTTAGTCTATTTTCAATTATTTGATTTCTTTGACTATCATTGTATTTTTTACTAAATTCTTGTCTTTTGGGCTTATTTTCCGTAGACATGAATTCCTCTTTTAGTTCTTTAAAATCAATTAATAATATTGCATCTGTTACTTTGCTAATTGTTAGTAACTGATGATTTACTAGATGATTACTTTCTAGGTCAGAAGCAGAGGGAGATGACGTGAAGTCATCTTCTTCTTCTTCTAGTACTCTTGATTTTGGAGTACTTGTTTGTGGTGTGTAATATGGTTTACTAATTTGTGATGAGGAATTATCAATTCCTTTTAACTTAAATCTTCTTTCTAACTCTTTTGCTAAATCTTTATCTCTTTTAGATACACTAGAGTGAGACTCAGATTTTCTTCCTTCATTTATTTGAAGAGGTTTACTAAATGATCTTCTTGATCGATAAGATCTTGCAGAGTCAAAGGAGATTCTTATTGATCCATCAGAAAACTGCTGGATGTTTTCTAAGTTTGCTGTGGTGTTTTCACTATCCTTGTTATAGCTCTCATTCTCAACTGTTAAGGATTCTGTAAGTTGAACATCTTTCCATAAAAGTCTTTTATGGACTTGGATATTTGATTCACTAGTACTGATTTGCATCATTAAGGTGCTATCTTTTGGACTTTTCTCTAATGCATGCACATTCAGGTTTGTGGTAATGAATTTATAGTAAATCCTATAGATAAGTACTAGGGTTCTGAGTTCTTTTACCATTTTAGTATGTTCTCCAAAAAGTTTTATTCCTAAGGTTAAAGTCATTAAGGTGTTAGGGCATTCAAGACTCAAAGTGAAGTTTGGAAAGCAATTTAAATATACTGGTCTGTTATGGAGACCAACTTCCATTATTCCTAAAACACTGGGTTCATAATTTATGAATCTAGCGTCTTTTAGGGATAATAGAACTGCAACATCTCTGCCAATTAGGGTTAATGGTTTGATTGCTACTTGAACTAGACCAAGATGGATAAACTTATATCCGTTTGACCTATGTCTTTTAATAGCTTCTTTACTAAGTAATTGATAAGATTCTTCCTCTTTGGTTAAGGCATAAACTTGTTCAATTGTTTTTACTTATAATTCTAACTTAAAGGTTGTTGGGATCCAACTGGTTTTATAGATTTCTTTACTAGGGACTTTAGGGATGTTCCATCCACTCCAGTCTACTTGTGACTCATGATATTCATGTTCTTCTTCATTCACTATATTTGGTATAGTGTTCAACGAAGATCTACATGAGCTAGCCATAGAATTAGATCTGAATAATCTACTCATTTTAAATCTAAAATTTTTCAATTTTGTAAATTACTATCAAGTTTTACTCCACTGTACATACCCCTCTTACTCTATCTGTTAGATTTGTTGTCTTCTTCCCCTATTCTGACTCTCACTAGGACTTACACTTGGATCTAGACTCTCTACACGGTAGCAAAGTTTGGGTGACAAGGGTAGCATCATAAAATGCAAAAAATCGATTGTCTTGAAATTCGACGAAAATTGACTTGGTAATTAGATTTCACGAGACGAATCTAATGGTGATGTCCATTTCATCATTTGAGTTCTAGAAAAATTTGAGGTTTTCAACCCATACCGTAACGACTAATTATCATTTTGTCCTTTACCATACAATTTTAAATTTTTTCAGGCTTTACTCTATCACTATTAGCTTCTCACTATCAAAATTTTCATCAAAAAGAATTTTATTGGACTATTAGTCAAGTGAGTCTAGTCTCGTTGTGACAACAATTTTTGTAAATTATCAGAGTAATTTCTACATAGCATTTTTTATATATAATTTGATTGATCAGAAAGAGATATTAATCTTTATTATCATTTTCTTTTGTATTAGAACATGATGATTCAAGTAAGGATAATCTTTTTTTTATGCTTTGAATCTCAAATTTAATTCATTGATCTCATGTTTAAGATCAGGATTTGTTGTCTCTTTCTCATTAAAAGGTGGTTGATTAAACATATCAAAAGCTTCTTTAAAGGAATATAGTTGAGTCATTGTAGGTTTAATATTCTTATCTTCTTTAGGAAAAGATTCAATATATTTTTCAATAGCTTTTCCTTTGGTTATTGGATCTTGAAGTTGATTTATTAGGTCTAAAATCATAAATTGATGTTTAGTACAAATATTAATATTTAATCCATTCATGTCAATTATAGCCTTATAATAATTTTCCTATGTTTGACATTAGCATTGTCTATGATCTTTGTCTTTATCACTGCGTAATTTAGTAGCTGTATTTATATCAAGAATATCATTTTTTTCATCAAAGGCATGTTACTCCATGATTGGGTGGTTACTTGGAGGTGGTATCCACCTATATAAATAAATGAAAAATTCTTTGTAGAAATTTGACAAGTGATTCAAGTGTTTCAATGATACACTCTCCCTTTCCAAATGCTCTCTATCTCTCTTTGCATTCTCTTTGAGTTAACACCATACACCCTTTGATTTGTGAGTGTGGGAAAAAAGAGACTCTAGTATCCACTTCTTCAATCGAATACGAGATTTAAATGTGTAAAGAAGCTTGAGAACCTTTGGGTTTAGCATTGTTGGGCTCGTAACAAGAAGTAATGATACGATTAATTTTTTGGTTCTTCAAGAGGTATAATGAAAACCCATTATGTATTATGTGTGATTAAATGTCAACATTGGTATTAGAGAGTAATTTATTTGTTGATTTGCAATAATATGTCATGCTTGAATATAAGATGTATATTTATGATTTTCGATTCATGACCGGGAATAGTCATTAACATGCAAAATGGGTCTATCTTTGTGATGATTTATGGGACCAAAATTTTTGATGGATTTGTTCCATATACTTCTAAAATATCACATGTAAAGTTTGACAACGATTCATTAAGTGATTTGCAAGAAAAATCAAAATTGAAGTTTCCAATCTCATAAAATTTATGTTTTTTTCCCAAAATTTAGATCATATTTCAAACTGTAAAACGTGATTTTTGATGCAAATTATTTACATAAGATGAATTTTCATCACATAAGCTTTCAAACGGTATATCGTACGCATTTTTCCAATAAGCATATTAGGAGAAATTGGTGTCGTGCAACACTGAAATTGATAGTTGAAATAGTAACTACTAATTGAAAAAGCAAAAAAAAATGATGCTAAAAATTCACACACGAACACATTTTTTCATGATCGGCCACCCATGTCAAGCATGTTGGCACATGGAAGCATGGAGCCTTAGCTTACTGGTGTAGCGATTTTTTTTTTTTAGTATGGATCTAAATGGTAGAGAGCCTTTTAAAAAAGAAATTTGTGGCTATGGTACATGAAAGGTTTTGCGTGTACTGTTTAATAAAATTTTAACTTCTTTGTAATTTTTTTTTTAAATTACAAATATACAGTTGGAATATTTTTTTTATTTACTTTAATAATGAAAACACTTTCAGAATTTGTGTTTACAAGCTCAATTAAATATTTTAGAGGTATATTTTTTACATAAAGGGATTGGAAATAAGTTATAGTCACTGCTATTAGTTTGCTATAAAATTTTCGGAATGTTCTCCCATTATTTGGTATTTTTGGGTATCTTTTGGTTCCAAAAATCTGTACTACTCTAAAATCTGAAGATACATGAAAAACTTTATTTGAACATTTTTGTCCTCCAAAATTTTGAAAATTTCAAGATCACCATTGGAATTGGAATACCAAACACTTGTGATATTAATCATATCAAATAGGTCATTAAATATTTCACAATGAGCATTATTAAATTTATTTAGTACAGATATATCACTTAATAAATCTTATAATGTCAAAAATATTATATTAACTATTCATCTTCCAATATTTTCATGTTGCTATTAATTCTCTAATGTGTAAGATAGGATAAGGGAAATGTCATATTAACATGTCCTTCTCCTTGTAATAATATGCATATCCTTATACTCTTCTTAGATCTATATCTATATCCATATATATCTATACCACCCAAATTAATTTTCCTAATCTATAATTATGTATCTTATTTTAGTTATAGACCTTACAACTGCTATAGCAACATATTTAATTTATGACCTTACAACTACAATAACTGACTTAGATCAAAATGATTATCCATGTTCAAATCAAAAGGATTAATTAAGTAGATTAATTTGCATCATGCTACTTGTTGGAGATCATTTTCAACGTCTTTCAAAGAGGAAAGAAATAGCTACAGACCCATCCTAGTTTTCTTTGACAAGTTCATATTTTCTCTTCTCTCAAAGTTATTCTCTCTCCATTTTAAAGAATCTAAAGGTATGTCCCAATTTCATCACAAGAGTTATATATTTTGATGACATAAATTTTTTGTCTCTTTTTGTTGTATTTCGATTAGAATGAATCCTATTATTTTTTCTTGTCAACTTATATGAACTCTGGATTGTAGTGAGTTTTCATCTACTAATTATTGTCAGTGAGGCAAGGAAATATGCATATTTGACTTTAGAAGGGGCCAACAAGATGGGCAGGAGTTGAAAAAGATTTTTTTTTCTTTCCTGCCAATTTACCAGAGACATACTAAAAATCATGCCTTTCAAACTGAACGCAACGCCCATCTTCCAAATCAAAAGAGAAATGAACTCGTAGGGAAGAAAGATGGAGTACGGCCATGAAAGAATTCAAGTAACCACTTGGTTGGTTTATGCGTGAAAGCTATGACCATTAGAAATCGTAGTTGTCTTTTTGGATGATGGTGAGAGTATGCAGATAAGTATTAACATGGTACATAAATTGATATTTTATAATTTATCTGATCTTTTATTTATGATAATCAAGTCACACCAAACATTTTCAATACTATATGATTGTCAAAAAAAAAAAACATTTTAAGTATTATAATAAGTGCATCATAGTTTGGCTAGACAGGCTAAGATAGAAAATAAGACTTCTGTCCTTCACCATTGCATTTACATCTTCCCTGTTTATTTTAT
Organism: Ilex paraguariensis; assembly: GCA_963454935.2. NCBI lineage: Eukaryota > Viridiplantae > Streptophyta > Magnoliopsida > Aquifoliales > Aquifoliaceae > Ilex > Ilex paraguariensis. The sequence continues at coordinate 836,660 of CAUOFW020001103.1, forward strand.
TAAATTTAATCACCACAAAAGGTCTACGACATCCTTCTATAGAGAAATAATTCAAAAGCCTAACTTTCCTTCCATTCTTTAAGATTTTTAAAGCAAGTTTGCAAATTTAGCGATATTTAATAGAAATTATGGTGATCATATCTCAAAGTCGTGATCGATTACCCAAATTTGAAGACCTAGAAAATATGGTTAAAATGGGACAACAAAACTTGCAGCAACTTCCATGTTGCATAGACAATTTGCTTGTTTTTTTAGTTTCATATCCATTGTTGTACAACTTGTTAGACCAAAACAGTTTCTTAAGTGTAAAAACCTGAATTTTGGTCGACTTTGAGCCTAAATTTAAGTGGGACCCCTTCGTTATTTCGAATAAACTTTCATGAGTTCGTATTCTACTCTATGAGGAGAATAATATAGTATATTCACTTGTTCAAATTGAGTAAGAAATGAATGAGAAAATAGGCTCCAAAGTGACTCTCTAGAAATGTGAAAATAGAGGTTATGCAAAATAAGATTTGACACTAATCCCACATTTGTTGAGGAAGAAGTTTTACTTTGACATATATAGACCAAGTTTGCTCTATGAAATTGGGCCCCAAGGGGTACCATAATTTATGAGCAAAACGAGCACCTACATGCCTTCGGTTCTACCACATGCATGCAAGTGCTACCCGCCCGCCATGCCACAAATGGGCCGAACTCGGGCTCAGGTACGGATCTGGTTTAGACCAAGCCCTATCTTTTTGGAGAAAATTTATTTAATTAATTGGGTGTGAATTTCTTAATCTGAAATTTAATTTTGGTTTCTGTTGGATCGCACTGGTTTCGGATTTTTTGCTTCCCTGCAATCTGAAATCTGAGTTGTGTATGTTCATAGAGAACAGATTTCCCTCCAGTTTGAAATCTGAGTTCTGGCTGCATGTGTCTGCTGGGTTATACTGTTAAGATGGTGACTAGATAGATCAATCACTATTCTCTCTATAAATAACTTAGTCACATAATCATTTTTGCATCCAATACATTCATAGTCATTTAAGGTAGTCTCATACGTCATTGAGGCAGTCTACATTTTAGAGAGTACACAACACAATTTCTAGTTAGCTAGACAGGTAGATTGGAGTGTTACTTCTACTCGTATGAAGATCATTGTATACTGAGAGGCAAATGCTTTATATTCCATAAGCACCATGTATGAGGGTGAAATCTATCTTAAGGACATAATGTCAAATACTAGCCTTGATCTATCTAAAGTTCAATAACAATTTCTGTTCTGCAACTGGGTTAGTATTTATATTGTTTAAACAAACAGTTACATGTAACTATTTCTGAAAAAATGTTGTAATTGTTTCATTAATTCTTTTATAAATGTTTCTGTATTCTGTGTAACTATTTCACACTTGATTATTATTGTTTTATTCTAAGTTACACAATATTAGAAATTTCAATAAGTGATTTTACTAAATTTGGAATACCGCAAACAACAATCTTAAGACATATTTTTGAATTTGTATAATTGATTGTTATGTTTCTGATACATGTTTTAATGTTTTAAAACTATTCTAAAATATTGTAAATTGTTAAAACCTTTTTTTTACAATCTATGATATTTTGAAGAGACTTGCAAATTGTTAAAATATTACATATTTTGTTTATTTGTTTAATTCAAACAGTTACACCAAACTGTTGTAGTTACACCAAACATTGACTTTGTTTATGCATATGATTTAAACAATTACACAAACAGTGACACCATACAGTAACATTGAAACAGTAACTTCAAACAGTAACATAGATTGTCTTTGTTTTAGGAACATTTTTTGAAAAGTGTTAGTGTTTCCTCAATTTGAATATCTTGTAATCTTTGTTTATTAGAAATGACTACAAATGATAATATTGTTTTTGCTACTACATATCATGTTGTGCCTATTTTTGTACCTACTCATGCGTCTCATAGGGAGAAATCCAAATAATTCAATGAGAACAATTTTAAGAGATGACAATAGAAAATGCTATTCTATCTCATTACGTTGAATCTTGCAAAGTTTCTTCATGAGGATGCTTCTGTTTGTAGTGAGGATGAGACCAATCGCCAAGTTGACATCATTCTCCTCATGGAGTAGAATACAAACTCTCGAAATTTTATTCAAAACAACAAATGGATCCCACTTTAATTTTGGATCAAAGTCGACCAAATTTAATTTTTACACTTAAGAAATTTTTTTGGTTCAACAATCTCCCATATGAATGAAAAATTAACTGTTAGTATGTAAATGATAATTCTAACACACTATATAGAGAGTATATCTTTGAAAAGATCGTGCATCAAGATAGGTAGCTTTTGCCTTGAACCTTCCCTAGAAAAAGCCCATCGGACTTATCGGCTAAATAGTGAATGTGATGTCTTGAACTATTCAGCTGTTTAATAAATTAGATCGAATAGACTTCACACAATCTCTTTCCTAACACAATTGATTCTCATGATTGTGTTCATTTTGGCCCTGAACAACTCCTAATTTTCATAATTGCTTTAGAGAATTCAGCATTTATAAATTCTTACAGAAGCGGCCCCTTCACACCCATATAGATGACTCCTACTAGGAATATCATGCAATAATTTTCTCAAGGAATAACAGTCATTAAAAGCATAGCTTACCCTAATAAACTCTACAGGCAACATTAATTTATTTTAGGAATAGGTAGAAGATTATCTCTTTGGTGTTTCTTTTGAATCACGCATAATTCGGTTGTCCCTTTGAACCTAGATCTTAGGATCTCTAGTTAACTAGGTTGGGTTGCTATTAAGGTAACTCTTGTGTTATAGACTTTAGCCCCATTCTATTTAATGTGCAATTTACTTGCTCTCTCGTCATACCTTTAGTAAATGGATCTACTAGATTATCCTTTAATTTTATAAAATTAATAGAAATAATCTCATTTGAGAGCAATTGCCTAACGGTATTATGTCTATGACGTATATGTCTAGACTTACCATTATACATGTCACTCTGCGCCCTACTAATTATAGATTGGCTATCGTAGTGTACGCAAATTGCTGGCACAGGTTTAGGCAATATTGGAATATCCTCTAGAAATTGGCGAAGCCACTCAGCTTCCTCTCCGACTTTATCTAAAGTAATAAATTCAAATTCAATTATGGATCTGCAATACACATTTGCTTAGAGGATGTTCAAGATACAACTGCACCACCAAGTGTAGAAATATAATCACTTATGAATTTTGTATCCTTCATATTAGATATTCAGTTTGCATCACTATACCCTTCAAGTATAGCTGGATATCTTGTATAGTACAATTCAAAATTTAGGGTATATCTTAGGTATCTAAGAACCCTGATAATTGTCTTTCAATAGTCTACTCCCAGATTACTTGTACATCTACCCAATTTACTAACTGAGTATGCTATATCCGGTCTAGTGCAGTTCATGACATATATTAGACTTCCAATAATACGAGAGTATTCCAATTATGATATACTTTGGCCAGTTTTTTTTAGATAAATGAAGATTATATCAACTGATATTCTAACAATACTACTTTCATCTTTGTCGAACTTCTCAAGTATTTTCTCAATATAATGTGATTGACATAATATAAGTCCACTAGATGTTCAAGAAATTTCAATTCCTAGTATAACATCTACATCAGCCAAATCCTTCATGTAAAATTTATTGGACAATATTTTCTTGGTAGTTGTAATAATATTATTATTACTATCTAAAATAAACATATCATCCACATATAGACAAACAATAACATATCCCTTATTTGTGTCTTTGACATAGACACATTTATCACATTTATTAATTGTGAAATCATTTGACATCATTACCTTGTCAAATTTATCATGTCATTGTTTTAGTGCTTGGTTTAAATCATAAAATGAGTTAACAAATCTAAACACTTTCTTTGCTTGTCCCGAAGAAACGAACCGTTCGGGTTGGTCCATATAAATTTTTTTATTTAAGTCAACAATTAGGAAAGTTGATTTTACATCCATTTGGTGTGTCTTAAAATTATGAGTCTCTGCAATAGCTATGAGCATACAAATAGATGTTATTCTCGTGATAGGAGAATATGTATCAAAATAATCAAGACATTATTTTTGTTTATAACCTTTAGCTACAATCTAGCCTTGTACTTAATAATTGATCCTTCAGTTTTCATTTTCCTCTTGAAAATTCATTTACACCCCAATGGTTTACTCCCTGGAGGAAGATCTACCAACTTCCAGGTGTGATTTTGCATGATGGATTCAATTTTATTATTTACAGCTTCTTTTCACATAGGTGCTTCAGAAGTGGACATCGCTTCATTGAAGTTTTGAGGCTCATTTTCTAACAAATATGTTAGAAAATTTGGACCATATGACTTGGAAGTCCATGCCATCTTTTTACATCTAAGTACCTCTTTACTTTTTTCATCTATAAACTCATAGTTTATATTACTAGTCGCAGTATCATAAGTTCTTTTAAGAGAATTCACATCACATGCATTTTTATCAGGAAAGACATTTTCAAAGAATGATGTATATCTTGACTCAATAATTGTATTAACATGTATATCAGGAATATCAAATTTGTGCATGAGAAAGCGATATACACTGCTATTTACTGCATAACCAATAAATACACAATCAATAGTCTTTGGTCTTATTTTAATCCTTTTAGGAATAGAAACCATCACCTTAGTCAGACACCCCTACACTTTTAAATATTTGTAGGAAGGACTCCAACCCTTCCATAATTCATAAGGAGTTTTATCTAACTTCTTATGGGATAGTTTATTTAAAATATAATTTGCTGAAAGTAAAACTTCCCCTCACAAGTTCTAAGGTAATCCCGAACTAATCAACGTGACATTCATCATCTCTTTCATTGTTTTATTTTTACATTTAGCAATCCCATTTTGCTAAGGTATATAAGGCGTAGAAGTTTGGTGAATAATACCATGTTCTTGACATAACCTATCGAAAGGTGCGGCATATTCACCACCTCGATCACTTCTTATTGCCTTAATCTTTTTGTCAAGTTGATTCTCAACCACATTCTTATAATGGTTAAATTTTTTCAATGCTTCTTCTTTACTCCTTAGAAAATATGCATAGCAATATCTTGTGCAATCATCAATAAACGTAATAAAGTACTTTTTTCCACCTCTAGTTTAAACATATTTCAAATCACTTGTATCACTACGAATTAACTTAGAGGTTCAGTACTTCTTTCAATATTATGAAATAATGTTATAGTTAATTTTAATTCAACACATGCCTCACATTTATGATTTGCATCAATATTAAATTTAGGCAACAATTTTAAAGTTATTAATTTATGCAAAAATATCAAAATTAACATATCCTAATCTATCACGCCATACATTGGAAGACTCAACCATATAAGTAGAAGATGTGTTATTATTATTAAAATCAGATACAATTATCATTACATTCATCTTAAAGAATTCATCACTCATATATCCATTGCTTACATAAATCTCACTCTTGGTGAGTACAAATTTGTCGAACTCAAAGATCAATCCTAAAACTGTAAATCTCTACATGTTTATATTAATTTAGTAATGTAATTTTTTATTAATTCCTATATATGTAATGACATAAGAATGGACCATACAGATTGTAACAGTAGGAATAAATACTAAAGAGCCAAATCGATTGTGAAGTTTAAGTTTCGAAGGTGTTTAAGCTTGGGAAAGGTTGTTAGGTAAGTTTCTAAATATTTTTAGGCCAAAATAAGATTTTTATTGGATTCGGAAGGTTGAGAAACCTTGGGAGATGTAATATGAGGTGTATTAAAAGTTAGAAAGTATCCTGGAGTTTAAACATATTTTAGAAACAATTCGGATAGAAAGGAATTTGACACTACCTTAGTATTTTAGCTATAAAATTTTACTCCCAACTCCGATTGATCTGAATTTTGGCCAATAGAAATTAGATTTCAAGGCTACAAAAGTGTATTTCAAGAAAATATTTTGAAACGACTTTTAAATAGGTCAAAATCGATTTGGAAGTTGAGGGTATACTGTCACCCACGTCCGGACGGGAATAGACACGCGTCCGATCACATTTGGCAGAAAGTTGAGCAAAGAAACACGCATCCGAATAGTTAAAAACACACGTTCGGACGCACCAAACCAGGGGCTTCATGTCCCAAACCTGTTTTGGGTGTTCTCTCCAATTTTCCACTATAAATACCCAAAGAACACCCTTTAGGCTTAGTTTCATCAATATTTCATCAATTCTAACCACTAGAGAGCCTTGGAGAGTAAGAAAGCAGGGGAGAAACACAAGATTGAATGAGATTTTCGCGTTGGATCGGATCAAAAACTCTAATTTTTCACACAACATTAAGAAAATAAGGTAGGGGTTTCTTCTCACTCTTGTTTATTGAGGTATATATATATATATATATATATATATATATATATATATATATATATATATGTTTGACTCTAAATTGTAGATATTTATTATGGAATCCTTGTTCCTTGATGTTCTTGCAAATCTTACCATATTTAGAATGAAGTTATAGTTTGATAGCCCTAACATGCTTGTTCTTGATACCAAAACTCTAGTTTTTGAGAAATATGAATTTTTCTTCTTGATATTCCTTTGTTCTTGATTTCAAGACTCTAGCACTTTGTTTGAACAAATAAAAATATATATTTGATAATCTCTTGCATATTTTTCTTGAATTGCACCACTGAAAAAATCCCTATGGAATTGGGGGTTTTTGATTTACTTGTGATTTGAGAAATTAGTTGGTATTGTATGTCTTGTGTGGATGTTTGGATGAACATAGGTGGTTGTTGGCTGGGTATCATAGAATGGGTAGATGCATTTCTTACTCCATGTGAGTTTGAAGGTTTCCTACCACTCGTAGTGGGGTTGGTGCCTTGCGAGAACCAAATAACTATTCGCTCACGTGGTATCGAGGCTGAGGGTTAGTATACTATTCCTGGGTTGGATCGTCCCTGCCGATGTTTCGGTATATGCCCTTCCTAAAGTTGTATATTCTTACGCGGACTGAGTGTGTGTGTGAGCTAGGATATTCTCAATGTATGTATTCATGCAAAGTCTTACTTGCTACCTGAGATACAAATACATAATGTGGGCAATGGTACATTGTGAGGAATGTTATAAGAAATTGTTTAAAATGGTTGATATTGGAATGATTTTTGGTTTGGAAATTGGTTTTACTTCTTCATTCTATATATATTGATTTTGCATAAACTTGAGATGAGATGAGTTGTCACTGTTTTCTTTCAAAATTCATATATGATATTTGTAAAATAAGACTAATGGGTTTTATATGTTTTCTAAACCTTGTTCAAATTTGAGAGGATTTTTCTACAGAGTTTAGTACTCACCCCTTACAAATAATATTTATTTTTAAATTTTGATTTAGAGGAAGGGCTCAGAGTTGATGAGCAGATAGCTTGGGAAGCTCAATTGGATGGAAGCGTGGGTCCCAAGGGAGATGTCTAGAGTTGTTCTCTTTATGTCTTAGACTAGGAGATTCATTTTGAGATGATATTTTGTTTATTTTGCTGCAAGATAAAATTTGATTTTTAGATGTAATTGTCATAGTTTGGAATATTCTTTTGGATGTAATGACCATGGTTTGACATATTCTTTTGGATGATGTTGTAGATATTATGTAACGCCCCAAAATCCACCCTGGACGGCATTACAAACTAAAAACCATTCACATCATGAGAGCAACTAAATAATTTATCCATAAAGAAATTTCATTCATCAAATATATCATTTACAATATCATCCCAAAAAAATAGGCCAACCATGGCCACTATATCCAAAAGAATATGTCAAGCTATGACAATTATATCCCAAAAGAATTACATTTAAACTTAGTAATAGAATAAACAAAATACTAGACTATACATGATCGTAAATAAATTTCCTAGTCTAGCGCAAAAATAAACTATAGCTCTAGATGTCCACCTCGGGATCCATGAACCCGTCTAGTGGAGCTTCCAAATGTGTTGGTTCCCCAATTCCCAAATCCTCCTCCAGTACATAATCTGAAAAATGTAGTTTATAAGGGGTGAGCACTAAACTCTGTAGCAACCTTCCTCTCAAACTCGAATAAGGTCTAGAAAAACAGATAAAAACGGTCGGTCACCTTTCACAAATAACATATATGGATTTTTGAAATAAAACAGGGACATTTAAACAGATCTCCAGTTTAAGCAACAACAGTAATTTAATGCATATGGGAAACCAACATACAACTAATAATCCAATCCACCATAAATCGTTTCTCCCAAGTTCTTGCGGAATCTCATACTTCCCAAAATTCTTGTAGAAACTAGTTATGGTACAATGAACAATAACCCATCATTGTATTCGTATCTCTGGTATGAAGTAAGACCTCGCATGGATACTATCAAAAATATCATTTCCCACGTACAATCCACAGAAATCCTCGCAAGGATGTCCAACTTTTAGGAAGGGCGTATGCCAACACCATGGCAGTGAAATATCCAACCAAAGAGTAGTATACTAGCCCCTTTTTTCACGATAACCCGTAAGCGACAATGGTTTAGTCCTCGCAAGGCACTAACCTTATTATGAGTGGTAGGAAAAGTTCTAACCCACACGGAATAAGAAGGCGTCTACCCACTCCATGATACCCGGTCAATCATATCCCATGTTTATCCAAACAACCACACAAGAGATACAATATCAACAATTCCATCAATAACAAACAATTTCCAAAACCCCCAAATCCATGGGTATTTTCAAGAGTACAAGTAATTTCAACAATCCCCAAATTTTCACATGTGTCATTTCAATAGAACATTGAAGAAAATGCAAGAGATCGTCATCAATATTATTTTATTATTCAACACAAAGCACTAAGGTTTTAAAATCAAGAACCAAGGAAGAATCAAGAGGAAAATCCATCACTCTTGAAAACTAGAGTTTTAAATCAAGAAAAAGAGATTTCATGGGTATTCAACCCCAACTTTATTTAAAACATGGTTATAATTTCAAGAAGACCAATAAAAGATGATTTCATAGCAAATATATATGATTTAGAGTCAAAATATACATATATACAAGCCCTAGTCTCAATGAACAAGAATGGAAGAAAACCCCCTACCTTGCTTCCTTAGTTCTGAGCGAAGAAGATGAAGATTTGATCTTTCCAAAACTTGAATCACCCTTTAATCCTTCATTTTTCCCTTTCTTTCTTCCTCTCTAAGCTTTTCTAGGGTTAGAAGTGTTGAAATGGGGCTTAGGGAGGTGTCCTTAGGTATTTATAGTGGAAGAAATGGTGTCTTATTCGCAATTTTTAGAGTCAGAATTCGTAACTAACGTTCGAACGTCATTGGCATTCGAACGTCCTTAGCTCCCAGTACTTTGGTTTTTCCATCAAACAAAAAGTACTGGAATGCACTGTCGTTTGAACGTCATCAATGTTCGAACGTCATTCCTGTTTCTGCTGGAACTTCCAGTGCATTTTTGGCCTATTTAGAGGTCGATTTGGAAAATCTTCATGAAACACACCTTTGTAGCTCTAGAAGTCTAATATCTACTGTCAAAATTGCATATCAAATGGACATTAGGATAAAGATTTAGTATCCAAATACTAGGAAGTGTCCAAAATCCTTTTTACCAAAATTCTCTCTAAAGTGTATTTTCATTCCGAAGTACTTCTAAACTTCTACAACATACCTTATTACCTCAACTAACATTTTTATTTCTACTCTTATAATCTACATAGTTCATGCATACATCATTACATATATTAGCATTTCAAAACCATAATTACATTGTTATATCAAGATAAGAATGTGGGGGTTTACAATCCACCACCTTAAAGAAAGTTTCATTCTCGAAACTTACCTTAAGTAGAGAACAAGTGAGGGTACTTCTCTCACATCTCCAACTCTGGTTCCCAAGTAGCTTCCTCCACCCCATGATGTTGCCACAAGACTTTCACTAGTTGAATGACTTTGTTGCGTAGTACTTTCTCCTTAGTGTAGAGAATCTTCACCGGTTGTTCTTCATATGTTGCTCCATCTTGAACTTCAATATCCTCCAAATCCACGACATGCGTTGTATCCGGTTGACACTTTCTTAACATTGAAACATGAAACACGCTGTGTACTCCGGATAACTGAGCCGGTAACTGAAGTTGATATGCTGCTTTGCCCACTACTTTGATCACTTTAAATGGTCTGATGTACCTTGGAGCCAATTTTTCCTTCTTGCCGAATCTCAAAACTCCCTTCTTCGGCGACATTTTGAGGAAAACATAGTCCCCTTCTTGGAACTCCAATGGTCTTCGTCTTCTGTCCGCATAGCTTTTCTATCTACTTTATGCCGTGCGTAGTCTCTCCCGAATGAGTTGACTCTTCTTTGTAGTTTTTCGAACAATTTTCGGCCCAAACAAGCTGTTCTCGCCCGCTTCTAACCAACACGTCGGTGATCGACATGGCCTTTCATACAATGCTTCATACGGAGCCATTCCAATACTTGCTTGATAGTTGTTGTTGTACGCAAATTCCACCAACGGCAAATGGCCACTCCAACTTCCCTTGAAGTCCAATACGCAAGCACAGAGAATATCCTCCAAAATCTGTATCACCCTCTCGGATTGGCCATCCGTTTGGGGATGAAAAGCGGTGCTAAAATGTAATTCTGTCCCCATAGCTCGTTGTAGACTTTTCCAAAATTGCGCCACAAAACAGGAATCACGATATGATACGATAGATAATGGAACTCCATGCAATCTCACGATCTCGCGGATATACAGCTTGCTCAAGGTCTCTAGAGTGTTTATGGTCTTCATACTCAAGAAATGTGCGGACTTGGTAAGTCTATCCACAATGACCCATACGGCATTATGACCGCGTGAAGTCCATGGAAAATCTAACACGAAATCCATGGTGATGTGATCCCATTTCCACTCTAGAATAGGCAAGGACTGTAGTAATCCTCCCAACTTTTGATGTTCGATCTTCACTTGCTGGCACACCGCACATCGTGCTATGAACCTTGTAACATCCTTCTTCATTCCCTTCCACCAATATTGGCGCTTCATGTCCCTATACATTTTTGTGCTACCGGGGTGGATAGCAAACTTAGAGTGATGGCACTCTCCAAGTATCTCCTCCTTTAGGGACGAATCATCGGGGACGCATAACTTCTCCCCATATCTTAGTTCTCTATTTCTCAAAGAACAACGCTCCATTGTTTCTCCATTCTCCAATTTAGCTCAAATCTACGCTAAATCAGGATCTAAGCATTGTAATGGCCGAGATCCATCTTCTCCAACCCATAGATCATAGTCTCCAAGGACATCCCTCATTTTCCATTTACTTGCAAGAACATTGAGTTCACCCCAAGATTTTCAGCTAAGTGCATCGATGACTACATTGGCTTTCCCGGATGGTAGTTGAGTGTGAAATCATAATCTTCTAGATATTCAACCCACATTCTTTGTCGAAGATTCAAGTCTTTCTTTGTGAACACATACTTGAGGCTCTTATAATCAGAGAATACTTGAAACTTTTTCCCATATAAGTAACATCTCCACAACTTAAGAGCAAAAACCACAGCGGCAAGCTCTAAGTCATAGGTGGGATAATTCTGCTCATGAACCTTAAGTTGTTTAGAGCCATAGGCGACCACTTTCCCTCCTTGCATTAGCACACACCTCAAGCCTCGTAGCGAAGAATCAGTGTACACATCGTATCCTTCCCCACAACTCGGAATAATGAGGACACGTCGTCAACCTCTCCTTCAAGGTGCTAAAGGCTAGTTCACACGCTCGAGTCCACACAAATTTTTCTCCCTTCCTTATGAGACGAGTCATTGGCATCGCAAGCTTTGAAAACCCTTCCACAAACCTACGATAATAGCCGGCTAACCCCAAGAAATTACGTACTTCTGTCACATTCTTTGGTGGTTCCCATTTCATCACGGTTTTAATCTTTGTAGGATCAAAAACTACCCCTTGTTCCGACACAACATGGCCAAGGAACTTCACTTCCTTCATCCAAAACTCACATTTACTCATCTTCGCATAAAACTTATGTTCTCTCAGTATCTGTAGCACAATAGAGAGATGGCGTCCATGTTCCTTGTGAGTCCGGGAATAGATTAGTATGTCATCAATAAAAACAATAACAAACTGATCACGGTATGACTGGAATACCTTGTGCATTAAATCCATGAAGGCTGTTGGTGCATTAGTCAGTCCGAACAGCATCGCCGTATATTCAAAATGACCATATCGGGTACGAAAAGCTATCTTGGAAATATCCTCTCCCTTGATCTGCAATTAATGGTACCCAGTGCAAATATCAATCTTAGAATAATACTTAGAACCCCTCAACTGGTCGAACAAATCATCAATCCTTGGTAATGGATATTTGTTCTTCACTGTTACTCGATTTAACATTCGATAATCCGCACACAACTAAAGTGTCTCTTCATACTTCTTCACAAAGACGACCGGGGCTCCCCAGGTGAAGTACTTAGACGGATAAACCTAATAGCCAACAAGTGGTCTAACTTCTTTCTTAGCTCCTTCAACTCCAATGGTGCCATTCTATAGGGAGCAATGGATATGGGTTCGGTTCTCAGGTAGAGATCAATCTTGAACTCAATCTCTCGTTGTGGGGGTAACCCAAGTAGTTCATCTGAAAAGACATCCGACAAGTTCGACATCACCAATATTACGTCCGGTTGGGATTTGTCCCGATCATCTCCCATTAAGCTGGCCAAGAAACTTAAATTGCTCCCTGCCTTAGCTTTCAAGAATCTATTTCCTGTCATGAAAAATGGATGAGAAGAATTGCGATCATTCATGAAAGCAAAAACTACTCCTTCTGGTAGTTGAAAGGAAATTCGCTTGCGAAAATAGTCCATCACCGCACGGAAAGCGGACAACAAGTTCATCCCAAATATAACGTCGTACGCCTTCATATCTAACGCAACCAAATCGACAACCAACTCTTGCTCCCCAACGCTAAGCACACATCCTCTACACACCCTTGTTGTATCCAACCGTTCTCCCGTGGGCATGTCAATATTAAGGGCATGTTCTAGCTTCTCAAATTCCAATCCCAAATTAAAAGCATATGCAGTGCGTATGAATGAGTGTGTAGCACCGGGATCAAATAAGATTCAGGCCCAAGAGTTATAAAGAAGCATAATACCTTCCACTACGACATTAGAAACATCCTCCTCCAGTTGAGTCAAAGCAAAAACTCTCCTTTGATTGGCGCCGTCGGGGGCTTGAGCTTGTAACGGTCTTTGTTGTGCTAGCCTTTGTAGGGGTGGCTTATTTGTTGGTACCTGCCCGGTTGCTTGATTGGTCCTTGGGGGAAACGATGGGCATTGATTTTTGAAATGCCCAAACTTTCCACATGCAAAGCAATGTCATGGGTCCGTGTCTGTCCTAGTCTGAGCAACTCCATCTCCTTGGGCTGTCAGAAGTCTCTGTCCACTTGCCCGGTCTGGCCATAGGTATGATGTCGTATAATGCCCCAAAACACACCCTGGACGGTATTACATTCTAAAATCATTCATATCATGAGAGCACTAATATAATCTCTTAAGAAACAAGACTTCATTTGTCATCCATGAATATTTATAACATTATCCAAAAAATAAGCCCAAGTCATGACTATTACATCTCAAAAATTAATTAAAGAAGCGCAGCGAAATAAACAAAAGAAGCAAGACTACACAATGTTCTAAAAGAATGTCCTAGTCTAGTACAAAAGAAAAGGAGGTCACTCTATTCGTCCACCTCGGGATCCACACTTCCATCCAGTAGAGTCTCCCAAGTAGCGGGCTCCTCGACCCTTACGTCCTTCTCCTCAAGCAGGTAATCTAAAAAATATTAGCAATAGGGAGTGAGCACGAAGCTCTATAAAAAAATTCTCTCAAACCCATACAAGGTTTAGAAAAGCATTTAAAATGGTTGGTCTCAATTTTAACATAACATAGATACATAATTTGAAATAAAGCAGTGACATTTAAAAAGGATCTCAAGTTTATTTAAAAACATTACATAAATGAATAAACGAGCACCACATACAAATAATAACCATTAATTGTCATAACCAATTTCCAACAATCCTTTCGATAGGTGGCCTACTTTGTGGTAACCTCCACCCCCTTTTAGGTCACCTTGATTCTCAAGCATCCTTATCGGAAACCTCTTGAAAATGGATGAGCATCCTTACATGGAACCTCTTACAATTTACTACATTGTTACCCAAGCATCCTTACCGGGAACCTCTTGGGAAGGGGTAAGCATCCTTACAAGGAACCTCTCACTCATGTGCATCACAAACAACCCAACCAAGCATACAATTTCAACATTTATCTAAATTTACAAGCATCTATCCAAAATTTCTAAAATATATCACGTAATAGTTCCACAACCAACTAAGAAAATACATGAGATCACAATAACATCATTTTTCTACCCAACACAAAGCACTAAGGTTTTGAAATCCATAATAAAAAAAGCATTTAGGAAGAAAATACATCATTCTCCAAAAATTAGGGTTTTAAAACTAGAAAGGAGATTTCATGGGTTTTAAACCCTATTTTGTTCAAAATATGTAATCCTTGCAAAAAGGCTAAGAGATGATGATTCCATAGCATATATATACCATTGATAGCCAATACACACATATATAAATACCCCAGCCTCAATGTAAGTGAATGAGAGAAAACTCCTACCTTGAATCCTTAGTTTGTAGGAAGAACTTGAACTTTGATCTTGAATCTACCCTTAAATCTCTTGTTTTTTCCTTCCTTTCTTCCTCTCTAATGCTCTCTAGGATTCCAAGAGGTGTGGGGTGAGAGTGGAGTGAAAGAAATGAGGGAAAATGGGATGAAAATGGGTTTTAAAACACCTCAGCCCCGAATTCACTATTCACATCATGTTTTGGCTTTTTCCAAAATTACGGTTTTACCACTAAAAATCTCCAATTTGATCCATATGACTACCCTAAGGTTTTTTGACGTTCCGGATTCATTTTTAATCTTATTTTAATCTAAAAATATTTATTTTTATAATTTATCTCAAAATCAAAGTCAACGTACACCTGAAACACTAAAGTTTTGATTTTACCTATCCGAACCGGTTATTAATGAAGTTTTACGTTGTTTGCAAATAAAAGGTGATAAAGGGTGCTTCTTAAAGCCTTTTATAATTATTTGAAGCCTAAATGTACTCATTATTCTTATATTTGAATTTAGGATGCAAATGGAGACGTTAAATGCAAAACGAAGCTAATTGGACTATTTTTGACATCGCTTCGTTATCGGGGCATAACTCTCTCATCCGAGCTCCGATTGAGATGATTCAAGATGCTATAGAATGATAATAAAGAGCTCTACTAATTTTTGTACTCGGTATGGTCATTTCGAGTATATAGTGATGCCATTCGGATTGACTAATGCTCCAGCAACCTTCATGGATTTAATGCACAAGGTATTTCGATCGTATCTAGATCAGTTTGTCATCGTGTTTATTGATAACATACTAATCTATTCCCGGACTCACGAGGAACATGGACGCCATCTCTTTATTGTGCTACAGACATTGAGAGAATATAAGTTATATGTGAAGATGAGTAAGTGTGAGTTTTGGATGAATGAAGTGAAATTCCTTGGCCATGTGGGGTCGGAACAAGGGGTAGCTGTTGATCCCACAAAGATTGAGGCAGTGATGAAATGGGAACCACCAAAGAATGTGACCGAAGTACGTAATTTTATGGGCTTAGCAGGCTACTACCGGAAGTTTGTGGAAGGATTCTCAAAGCTTGCGATGCCGATGACTCGCCTCACAAAGAAGGGAGAAAATTTTGTGTGGACTCAAGCGTGTGAGCTAGCCTTTCGCGCCTTGAAGTAGAGGTTGAAGACGACACCTATCCTCATTATTCCGAGCAGTAGGGAAGGATATGATGTGTACACCGATGCTTCGCTACGAGGCTTGGGATGTGTACTAATGCAGGGAGGCAAGGTTGTTACTTATGGTTCGAGACAATTAAAGGTTCATGAGCAGAATTATCCCACTCATGACTTGGAGCTTGCCGTTGTGATTTTTGTTCTCAAGTTGTGGAGGTGTTACTTGTATGGAAAAAAGTTTCAAGTGTTCTCGGATCATAAAAGCCTCAAGTATATGTTCACACAGAAAGATTTGAATCTTCGACAGAGAAGGTGGGTTGAGTATCTAGAAGATTATGATTTCACACTCAACTACCATCTGGGGAAGGCCAATGTAGTCGCTGATGCACTTAGCAGAAAGTCTTGGGGTGAACTCAATACTTTTGCATATAAATGGAAGATAAGGGATGCCCTTGGAGATTTTTATCTATGGGTTGGAGAAGATGGATCCCGATCATGTTTGTTCAACTTTGTGGCTCAACCTACTCTCCAACATAGGGTTGTGAAATTGCAATGCTTGGATCTTGAATTAGCGTCGATTCGAGCTAAATTGGAGAATGGAGAAACTATGGAGGGTTAGTCTTTGAGAAACGGAGAATTGAGATATGGGGAGAAGCTATGCGTTCCCGATGATTCGTCCCTAAAGGAGGAGATACTTGGAGAGTGTCATTGCTCTAAGTTTTCCATCCACCCCGGTAGCACAAAAATGTATAGGGACATGAAGCGCCAATATTGGTGGAAGGGAATGAAGAAGGATGTGGCAAGGTTCATAGCACGATGTGCGGTGTGCCAACAGGTTAAGATCGAACATCAAAAGCCAGGAGAATTACTACAGTCTTTTGCCTGTCCCAGAGTGGAAGTGAGATCACATCATCATGGATTTCATGTCGAGTTTACCACGGATGTCGCGCGGGCATAATGCAGTATGGGTTATTGTGGATAGACTTACCAAGTTCGCTCATTTTTTGGGTATGAAGACCACCGACACCTTCGAGACTTTGAGTCAGCTGTATATCCGTGAGATTATGCGCTTGCATGGAGTTTCGCTTTCTATCGTGTCGGATCGTGATTCTCGGTTTGTGGCGCGATTCTGGCAAAGTCTACAACAAGACATAGGGACAGAGTTACATTTCAGCACAGCTTTTCATCCCTAAACGGATGGCCAATCTGAAAGGGTGATACAGATTATGGAAGATATGTTACGTGCTTGCGCGTTGGACTTCAAAGGAAGTTGGAATGATCACTTACCGTTGATGGAGTTTGCGTATAATAACAGCTATCAGGCCAGCATTGGGATGGCACCGTATGAAGCATTGTATGGAAGACCTTGTAGATCCCCTACGTGTTGGTTGGAAGCCGGCGAGATTAGTTTGTTTGGACTAGAGATTGTTCGAGAAACTACCGAGAAAATTCAACTCATCCGAGAGAGGCTACGCACGACGTAAAGTCGATAGAAAAGCTATACGGATCAAAGATGAAGACCCTTGGAATTCAAAGTGGGAGACTACGTGTTCCTCAAAGTGTCACCCAAGAAAGGAGTATTTAGATTCGGCAAGAAGGGAAAGTTAGCTCCAAGATATACCGGGCCATTTGAAGTGATCAAAGTTGTGGGCAAAGCGGCGTATCGGTTACGGTTACCAGCTCAGTTGTCGGGGGTACATGACATGTTCCACGTGTCGATGTTGAGAAAGTGTCAATCGGATGCAACGCAAGTCGTAGACTTGGAAGATATTGAAATTCAAGACGGAACAACCTATGAAGAACAACCGGTGAAGATTCTCGATGCCAAAGAGAAGGTGCTCCGCAACAAAGTCATCCGACTAGTGAAGGTTTTGTGGCAATACCATGGAGTGGAAGAAGCTACTTGGGAACCGGAGCTAGAAATGTGAGAGAAGTACCCACACTTATTTGCTATTTGAGGTAAGTTTCGAGGACGAAACTTTCTTTAAAGGGGGTGGATTGTAAATCCCCACATATCTATACTATCAACAATTATCCTATTAGTTTCGTTCTACTTTAACGTCTTTATTTACATCCTAAATCAAACCATAAGAATAATAAGTATAAAGGGCTAAATAATGAAAGAGAAAAATATGACATTTGCATTCTCATCAATGAGCTAGCTTAGAGGAATTGAAGAAAGATTTTTCTAAATATACTAATTCTACATCATGTTGTCAGGGATGATTCTAGGAGACGGAGGGTAATTTGGTTTTGGTTAATGAATGATGCTAGACATGAATCTTTATTAAATTCATCCTACCTATATTGGAGATGGGTACGAGATAGGATTTGTGACAAAAGACACCCAAATTCGAGTTAGACAAGTATAGAAGAACCAAGCAGTCCGGCAGACTACCTTTCACTAATTTGATCATAACTCTTGGTTGAAAAGTCCAAATTGCGCACCGTTATTTTTGTTAGAACCCTAACTCATATATATTTCCAACCATATAGGTCACACATACTAGAAATACCTGAGTCAAATCAGTTTATTCTCCGAAGTTGATCAAAAATCTGCACTATGGTGTTCCTTGGATTGTAAAGTGTTGTGCTTTATTCTTAGACCTTGAAGGTATAAACCCCCATATGTTTATATTAATATAGTAATGTACTTGTTTAGTGATTCTTATATATATGTAATGACTTAAGAATAAACCATATATATATTGAAACCGTAAGAATAGCACCAATAGCGGTTCGGAGGAATAAAATAGAAATTTTAATGTTTCGAGTATGAATTTATTTTAGTTTTAAAATAAATCATAAAAATAAATGTTTTTAGGTTAAAATAACATTAAAAATGAATCCGGAACGTCGAAAAACCTTAGGGTAGTCATATGGATCAAATTAGAGATTTTAATGACAAAACCGTAATTTTTGGAGAAGACGCAAAAAACCCATAAACAGTGAAATTCGGGGCTGCTATATCTAAAACCCCATAGTCAGCCCCTTTTCTCTCATTTCTTTCACTCCCCTTTCATTCCACACCTCTTAGAACCCTAATGGAAGATTAAGGGAGAAAGAAAAGGGAAGAGCAAGGTCTCTAGAACTTGGACTTTGCTTGGAGATCTTGATTCAAGGTGGGGGTTTTTCTCTCATTTCTCATACATTGAGGCTAGGGTTGTATATATATATGTATGTCTTTCACTTGTCTTCACATATATATATATATATATGTTATGTACTACATGATTCTTGACATTTTTGCAATAAATAGCATGTTTCAAACATTTTGATTGTTAGGTAACCATTGAACCATTCTTTTTCATAATCAAACCCGAGTTTTGAAGAAAAATAGATTTTTCCTCTTAAATTCCTTTTGTCTTGATTACCAAACTTTAGTGCTTTACCTTGTATAACCAAATGAGGTTTATAATGATCTTTTGTTCATTTTTCTTAAATTATGCTATGATGGATTACTTGAGAATGACGAAATTTGGTAATTCCTTTGAGGTGGTTGTGAATGGAGATATTCTTGGTTTCCTCTTGTGTATGGTTGTTTGTGATGGACTTGAATTACTTACGAGATATGCTGTAGAGTGTAAATGTCAATCGAACCCCGTGGTGGGGGGAGATGGTTTCTTACACTTGTAGTGGATTGGTGTTTGGCAACATAATCGTTATCGTACGCCTAGAGTTCGAACTAGGAATGGTATATCTTTCCTGGGGAGGGATTCGGCAATGCCATTAGTATGGTATACGCCCATTTCCAATTATGCTTGAT
The DNA here is from genome assembly GCA_963454935.2 of Ilex paraguariensis. Lineage (NCBI taxonomy): Eukaryota > Viridiplantae > Streptophyta > Magnoliopsida > Aquifoliales > Aquifoliaceae > Ilex > Ilex paraguariensis. Next base: position 856,372 of record CAUOFW020001103.1, read on the forward strand.
TATTATGGGTGGACTAGATATAATCGTTGGGTAGATTCAGGAGAAACGATTAACCTACATGGCATTGGGGATGCACCAGAATACACGGGATTGTTATAGTATTGGGAATTGTTCTTTGCACTAGAAATGGTTTCTACAAGATTTTGGAGAAGTATGGGATTCCGCAAGAACTTGTGAGAAATCATTTATAGTGGAATGGTTATTTGATTGTATATTGTGTTCATATATTCTTTAATTATTGTTATCCCTTAAACTTGAGATTTATTTAAAATGCCCTATTTTCTTTCAAAAGTTATATATGATATTTTGTGAAAAAAAAAAATGAGACTGACCGAATTTTAAATGTTTTCTAAACCTTGTTTGGGTTTTGGGAGAAATTTTCTACAGAGTTTCGTGCTCACCCCCTACTGCTAACATTTTTCATATTATGTACTTGAGGAAGAGTTAGGAGCCGAGGAGGCCGCCCAGTGGGAGGCTCCAATTGACGGGAGTGTGGATCCCGAGGTGGACGCATAGAGCGACCCCTTTTCTCTTCTACTAGACTAGGATACTCTTTTGTACACTGTAAAGTCTAGTTTATTTTGTTAATCCTGCTGCGTTATATTAGTTAATTTTTGAGATGTAAATGTCATGGTTTGACATATTCTCTTGGATAATGTAGAAAATATTTTATGGATAAATAGACCCAGTGTGGTCAAAGTAGTATAATTGCACAGGTTGCGTTTTGGGTAGAACTCTCCGAACAAAAGAGACTCTGTCCGAATTTTATTAAATTAAGGACTTTCGATTATTTATGAATTTATTAGTTCCTCCCATGATATGAGTGATTATAAGTAATAATGTCTTTCGGTGTGAATTTTGGGTGTTACAAGTTACCTGTCCTAAGTCTCTGGGATTTCCGGGTGGTGAGAGTCTCGCACCTTAATCACTGCCTTCCATCATCCGAAGGGAGCCCCAGCTGTTCCTCTCATCTCTTTTAGTCTTTTATCCAAAGGGGGGCTCAAGTTCCTTAACTGACCTCTTTGTCTTATTTCCCTTCCCGAACTAATACTTAGTCAAAACCCTTCTCATGTAAGATCAGTTATAGAGAGGTTAAAGTTGCGATACAATTTATCTAGTGTAGCGGTTGATTTAGTTGGTTTAGCTATGTTGTGGCAGAAACACTTTAGGTTACCTTAAAAAATTTTCTCGCATCACATCGATGTTTTCGTTGACAAGGGGTGTGAGGGCCAGTGGAGGCTAACGGGATNTAATCACTGCCTTCCATCATCCGAAGGGAGCCCCAGCTGTTCCTCTCATCTCTTTTAGTCTTTTATCCAAATGGGGGCTCAAGTTCCTTAACCGGCCTCTTTGTCTTATTTCCCTTCCCGAACTAATACTTAGTCAAAACCCTTCTCATGTAAGATCAGTTATAGAGAGGTTAAAGTTGCGATACAATTTATCTAGTGTAGCGGTTGATTTAGTTGGTTTAGCTATGTTGTGGCAGAAACACTTTAGGTTACCTTAAAAAAAATTTCTCGCATCACATCGATGTTTTCGTTGACAAGGGGTGTGGGGGCCAGTGGAGGCTAACGGGTTTTTACAGAAAGCCAGATGTCTTGAAAAGGACTGAAACTTGGTCTTTATTGAGGCATTTGGCTGCTCTAAGTATTCTACCTTGGGCTTGTGCAGGGAATTTCAATGAAATTTTCTCACAAGGCGAGAAGAAGGGTTTACGGGGACAGCTAGAGGGACAATTGCAATCCTTCTGCAATGCTCTGGATGTTTGTCGGTTAAAGAATTTGGGCTATAGGGGTTTCCCGTTTACATGGTGCAATAAAATGCCTACACCAAATACGATTTGGGAACGTTTGGATTTAGATTGGATTAGGAATTTTCCTAATACATAAGTCTTCCATTATTTTAGGCGATACTCAGACCATTATAAGGTTCTTTTAGATACAGAGGTTGATAGAGGAGGATATGGTGGGCAGAGGAGAAACAGTAGCTTTAGGTTCGAAGCATGCTAGGTCAAAAGAGATGACTGCGAAGAGGTTATTAAGAAGGCTTGGCAAACCAATATGGTTGATGATGCACAGGAAGACGTGGTGCGAAACATTCAGAGTTGCAGAATTGGCTTATTGAAATGGAAGAGAGAGAAAGTTGGGCATGAACTTGCTAATATCCATGAGCTTAAAGCTAAATTAGCGGTCATCAACGACAACAATTTTACTGAGGCATCCAAGAGCATTGGGGCAAATCTAAGAAAGGAGCTGGATACTTTGATGGATATGAAGGAGGTGTTTTGGAAGCAGAGGTCGAGGGATAATTGGTTGAAAGAAGGAAATTCTATGTTTTTTCACGCTTGGGCAACACATCGTAAATGGAAGAATCAGGTGTGGCAGTTGAAGAATGAAAATGGGGTTCGGTATGTCCGGCAATAGGAAATTGAGCAGACTGCGATTTCTTATTTCAAATCTATTTTTTCGTCTATCAAGCTGCAAGACCAGTACTTAGAAGTGGTCCTTAGCAAGGTGGAGTGCAGAGTTATAGAGGAGATGAACTCAAGACTGACACACTGTTTTGGAGCCAATGAGGTAAAATATACTCTATTTCAAATGTACCCAACCAAGGCCCTTGGTCCAGATGGCATGCCACCCTTATTTTTTCAAAAATTTTGGTATATTTTAGGGAATGACATCCTGCGAAGCACTTTAGATTTTTTAAACTAAGGCCAGTTTCCCAAAAAATTGAATTATACTCACATAGTCTTGATTCCCAAAGGTGCTAATTCTGAATCTCTGTCCCAATTTAGGCCCATCAGTTCGTGTAATGTTCTTTATAAACTGATTTCCATAGTCCTAGCCAATAGGTTGAAGTTAGTGTTGCCCTCTATTATTTCTGAAAATAAGGGGCCTTCGTTCCTGGAAGATTTATCACAGGCAATGCTCTTGTTGCTTTCGAGTTAAGTCATTATCTTAAATGTAAAAATTGGGACAAGGTTGGTCATGTTTCCGTAAAGCTAGACATGAGTAACAAGTGGAGTGAATATTTTTTTAGAGTAAATGATGATTAAATTGGGCTTTGATTCGGAGTGGGTGGGGCTAATAATANGGACAAGGTTGGTCATGTTTCCGTAAAGCTAGACATGAGTAACAAGTGGAGTGAATTTTTTTTTAGAGTAAATGATGATTAAATTGGGCTTTGATTCGGAGTGGGTGGGGCTAATAATATAGTGTACAATATGGTTTCTTATTCTTTGATACTAAACTCTAATCAAGTCGGCTTTTTTCATCCTGAAAGAGGTCTCCAACAAGGAGATCCTTTATCTTCTTATCTGTTTCTTATATGCGCGGAAGGACTGTCAGCAATGTTGCGTGATGCGGAGTGAAACTGATACATCTCAGGATTGTACCTTGGAAGAGGATGCCCTAGAATTTCTCATTTATTTTATACAGATGATAATTAACTTGCTCTTTTTTAATGCTACTCCTAGAGAAGCTAGGGTTGTCAAGTCCATTCTACAGATGTACGAGTCAGCTTTGGGCCAGCAAATAAACCTCGAAAAATCAGCTATGGTGTGCATCNTTAATGCTACTCCTAGAGAAGCTAGGGTTGTCAAGTCCATTCTACAGATGTACGAGAAATTCTAGGGCAGCAAATAAACCTCGAAAAATCAGCTATGGTGTGCAGCAAGAATACAAGTGATTATGGCGGAGAATATTCAAGCCATTTTGGGAGTCTCTAAGGTTGATCAGCACGATAAATACTTGAGTCGTCCCACTATAAAGCAGGTCAAAAAAGGAGGATTTCTAAAAGATTAAAGAGTGAGGTTGGAAAAAGATGTAGGGGTGGAATGAGCAACTACTATCTCGAGCTAGTAAAGAGGTGCTGATTAAAGCTCTAACTCAATCCATTCCGACGTATGTGATGGGGTGTTTCAAGCTTCCAGAATATTTATGTGACGAGCAAGAATCACTAACAACAAATTTCTGGTGGGGTCAAAAATAAAGCGAGAGGAAAATACACTGGGTCANGCTGATTAAAGCTCTAACTCAATCCATTCCGACGTATGTGATGGGGTGTTTCAAGCTTCCAGAATATTTATGTGACGAGCAAGAATCACTAACAACAAATTTCTGGTGGGGTCAAAAATAAAACGAGAGGAAAATACAGTGGGTTAAGTGGAACAAAATATGTTTGAGTAAAGATAAGGGTGGTATGGGATTTCGAGATTTAAAAGCTTTTACTATGTCGCTCTTTGCAAAACAAGCATGGAGGATTNTGGGTCAAGTGGAACAAAATATGTTTGAGTAAAGATAAGGGTGGTATGGGATTTCGAGATTTAAAAGCTTTTACTATGTCGCTCTTGGCAAAACAAGCATGGAGGATTCTTCAAGTTATCAACTCTTTGCTACACAAAGTTATGAAAGCTAAATACTTCCCTGCGACGTCATTTATGGAGGCCAAGATCGGCTACAGACCTTCCTACATGTGGCGCAACATAGTGGAAGCCCGGAAGGTATTGTAGACAGGTACAAGATGGAGAAAAGAGGATGGAACAACAACAAAGGTTTGGTTGGACAGGTGGATTCCTATCCCTCATGCCTTTAAACTAGTGTCCCCTATTAGTGGCTTGGAATTTAATTCAACATTGAGCAGTCTAATTGATGAGCACACTCNCAAGATGGAGAAAAGAGGATGGAACAACAACAAAGGTTTGGTTGGACAGGTGGATTCCTATCCCTCATGCCTTTAAACTAGTGTCCCCAATTAGTGGCTTGGAATTTAATTCAACATTGAGCAGTCTAATTGATGAGCACACCCATAACTAGAAAGGAGCACTAGTAGATCAATTTTTCTTACCTCATGAAGCCGCAGTCATCAAGAACATTCCGTTAGGTTACACGTTGCACCTAGATAAGTTAGTTTGACACTACAGTACAAAAAAAACGTGTAAAGACCAATATTCGGAGATGATTGGGAATGTAAATCTTAGTCAGGTTGCACAAAGAGAGGTGTAGTGGAANAGCCGCAGTCATCAAGAACATTCCGTTAGGTTACACGTTGCACCTAGATAAGTTAGTTTGACACTACAGTACAAAAAGAACGTGTAAAGACCAATATTCGGAGATGATTGGGAATGTAAATCTTAGTCAGGTTGCACAAAGAGAGGTGTAGTGGGATCCTCCAAAGCCGGGTTTTGTCAAAGTTAACTTCGATGGCTCAACCTTCGAACGAGAGGAGGCTATTGGTATCAGTTTGGTTATTGGGGATGAAAGCAGCCAATTTCTAGTGGGACTCTCCAAAAAGTTACGGATCAAAGGCGATGGCCTTCAGAGACAATGGCTGCTAGAGAAGCTGCCTTTCTGGCGCTTCAACATGGGTTTCAAGAGGTCGTCATCGAAGGGGACTCGACTATCTTAGTCAAAGCAATTGCTAATAGAGAGGACGATTTAATCCACTGGGTCCAATACTTAGGAACATATATCATGAGGCTAACAATTTTGCTATCCTAGAAGTAGATGCTGTCAGACGAGCAGGGAATAAGTTCGTGCATTATCCAGCTAGGCATGCTTGTTGTATTGATTCTCTATCTGTATGGAGAGAGCATCCCCAGATTTCTTAATGCCCGTCTCTTTTCTNAAGAGGTCGTCATCGAAGGGGACTCGACTATCTTAGTCAAAGCAATTGCTAATAGAGAGGACGATTTTAATCCACTGGGTTCAATACATAGGAACATTATCATGAGGCTAACAAATTTGCTATCCTAGAAGTAGATGCTGTCAGACGAGCAGGGAATAAGTTCGTGCATTATCTAGCTAGGCATGCTTGTTGTATTGATTCTCTATCTGTATGGAGAGAGCATCCCCAGATTTCTTAATGCCCGTCTCTTTTTTTTTTTTTTTTTTTTTCTGACGTCAGTTTAATGAAATTTTTATTGACCGTTTCCTTGTAAAAAAAAGAAGAAGAAGAATAAACACCCTTAACTTTAGTTGGGAATTTAGCAATCCATAAGAACAAAAACAAAAACCTATGAAAGAGGGGCTCAAGGTAGAATTTCCCAATTAGGGTTTATATCAGTTTATATAGGGATTAGGAAACCAAAACCTAATTAAAATAAAAAATTGAATTGATTGGACGAGTCTGCTCATCACGTCCGGATATGTGTTTTGGACCGTCCGGACGCATCTCTTCTTCAGGTACATTTTGAATAACGTCCGGACGCATATTTCCAACCGTTCGAACACTCTTCTTTGTCTTGGCTTTTCTGCTAATCACGTCTAAAGGCGCATATTGGACTGTCCAGACACACTTTTATTGCTTTGAATCTTTCCCCTTCACACATTCACTACCTCAAGTATTGAAATCAGCTATTTTACATGCAAAATTGATAAACTCNTAACGTCCGGACGCATATTTCCAACCGTTCGAACACTCTTCTTTGTCTTGGCTTTTCTGCTAATCACGTCTAAAGGCGCATATTGGACTGTCCAGACACACTAGTTCCTCTCCTTTATTGCTTTGAATCTTTCCCCTTCACACATTCACTACCTCAAGTATTGAAATCAGCTATTTTACATGCAAAATTGATAAACTCTATAAAAGAGAGATAAAATCCAAATTTAATCAATTATGCACAACTAGCTACCTTGGCCTATATAATTAGCCAAATAACCTTATAAGAAACATGCATACTTCATGAATGCTCCATTACCCCCAGGTTATATATCATATTATTTACCAATCAACCATCCTTAGAAGTGTATTTAGGATCCGTTTGGTTCATTGGACAAAATTAGATTGAATTAATAATTTCGTACTAATCAACCCCTCAGTAAGAGAATAACATGATTGAATTGGAGAAAATGAGAGTAGGCTAAGTTCGAATCTAGTATTTAGTTGGTACACGACACGAAAAGTTAATTTTTTTTTTTCCAAAATACGCCCCTCTATTGATATGTTTGTGTATATATATATATATATATATATATATATAGAATTTATATATAAAATTTTATATAAATATAATCCATTTATCTTTTTTATATGGTGACACCAATGGCAACAATTGTGCCAACAATTATTTAGTTGTAGTGAAATTGTGGGGTCGTAGTGACATCACATGGCGATGATTGTGGTGATAGTGTTATTGTCAACAATAGTGATGTTAGTGGCAAAAATGGTAATGGTGAGGTGGTATAAGATTAATTTGCCAAATTTGTAATGAGGGTACTTTTGTCTTTCTGAAACCTTATTCCATTCCTCCACTTTGAATCCTAACCCCTCGCATTCAATAATAATACCATATATGAGGTGTGAAGCCTATCGACGTGGTGGACTTAGGTTTTAACTCTTTGTTTTTTGCATCCAAGTATAGAATACATTGGATCAAAATTACTCTTAGTCTAATCCCATAAATAATACATGAGCCAAATGGCATCTTTTAGTTCTCTACTCTAGCCTATAGATTGTTGTAAAATCGATAAAATATTAACAAAATATAAAGAGAGCAATGCACAAAATATATTTAAAATAAGTCCTTCAGGAACTTAATATATTAATGTGTTCATTTTTAGGATCACACTTTTCTTTTCTTTCTCTTTTATTCACTTTCTTCCATTCACTCAATGTGTGCTACATATACAAACTCTAGATGCCTTTTATAGGTAAAGGGATCTAATAGCCTTTATGAGGTAGGTGTAGAAATGGTTGGGAAATAAAGAAGTTAGTTGGGTGATTGGGTCAAGATCATCCACCGATTTACAACACTCCTCATTGGATGACCACTATACTAAGATAGTATTTAATGCATTCATGCTGCCTCATTAAAAACTTGCTAGTCAAATCCAGTGAGATAAAATCTAGA